>OX411544.1:68802585-69289198 GCA_948146395.1 Fragum whitleyi
ATTGCTTGTGATAAGCAATTTCTTCTTTTTCCACACTATTTTCTACCCCACTGAATGGTTATTTTTCAAATTAAATCCACTTTTAATTTTCGTCTGCCATCCTTTGAATTTGGACAGGCCCAAAATTTTGTAAAACAGGAAAGGGTTAAATAAAAAGAAAATGCTTTGGTCAATTTAATTCAATATTTTATTTTTATCATCATCATCGTCGTCGTCGACCGGGACTGACTTCATGTCCACATTCAGGCTTTCTTCTATAAGAAGAAGAAGAAGAAGAAGAAGAAGAAGAAGAAGAAGAAGAAGAAGAAGAAGAAGAAGAACAAGAAGAAGAAGAAGAAGAAAGAGAAGAAGAAGAAGAAGAAGAAGAAGAAGAAGAAGAAGAAGAAGCAGAAGAATAAGAAGAAGAAGAAGAAGAAGAAGAAGAAGACAAATCAAGAAGAAGTAAAGAAAGAAGAAGAAGAAAAAGAAGAAAGATGAGAGGTGTTTCAATCGAAACATTTTCTGTTTGTCCAAATCACAACGTATGCACGTTGTTGATGCATGGCTTGTCAGCAAGAGCTCGGAATTTACTTTCATTGGCGGGAGGATGGAAAAAAGGGATTCTGGAAGCATGTTACTATCGAACCGGGTGAAGTATAATTGGGATATAAAAAGCTATTTTAAACGATTTATGATGTTACGGTTCTTGAACGTGCAACCTGGTCGTTAATCATACCCCATTTCTGGTTAACCCTTTGCTGTTTAATCCCTGCTTTTTACGTACCTGTGGTTTTATGGTTGAGAAAACATTGTGAAAAAAGAAGAAATTGCTCCTGACAAGCAATTTCTTCTTTTTCCACAGTTTTCTACCCTACTGAATGGTTATTTTTCAAATTAAATCCACTTTAAATTTTCGTCTGCAAAACCTTTGAATTTGGACAGGTCCAAAATTTTGTAAAACAGGAAAGGGTTAAGTTTTCATACAGTGGGGATGATTTTGTGATAATCGAATACTTAAGCCCATTATTCCTTTACTGACATTATGTTTGGTTTTTAGATGTCGCAATCTTTTTTTTTTTTTTTGTTTTGTTTTGTTTGTTTGTTTTGTATTTAGTTTGAAAAAAGAGAAAATACACGCCGGACTTGAGAAGAACAAATTTCTTTCCCATATTGATATTTATCAATGCGTTTTTGCATTATTACAACATCCTGATACACGCTCGGCAAGTCTTGTAATCTGGTGATGGGTCGATGTGGGACAAAAACCTCAATACTTCAGCTTATTCGAGCATTTTTGTGGTACATAAATAGTAAAAACTATCGCAAAATCTGTTGACTATCGAAGAAATCAAAGAATTTACAAAAATAGTCTTATACCAGTTGTCTCCCTTATTTCTTTTAGCGACAACAGTTCGGGAAGATTCCGGCCTAGGATTATAAATTTTTACTCGTGCTTAACTGAGTATTTTCTCTAATTTTAAACTCTAACTCTGTTGTAATGCTATTATAATGTATGGGCATGAACGATAATATTGGTAACAACTTATCAACAGTATAGGTAGATTTTGAGCGGTGAGCTGCGAAATCTACTTTTAACGGTTAAATTTCCGTGCTATTCTTTCAAAATAGATAAAACAGACATAATAAAGATACAAAATACCTTTCAAATGAAACTTAGTGCTTGTCTTAGATCTTAAGGTTTACTCATAAACCTATGGTAATGGACTCAACATGTAGGTCAGAGCTCAGTTTTGAAAATACACCTATACATACTTTGTAAACTTGGTACTAGATTGACCGTTTTATGTTAAATGTATAAAAAAAAAAAAAAAACCTGGTTACCCTGGCTCTTTGTCCACTAGTACAAACCATAAGATCAATATCAGGATCTATACCATTTAAAGGTGAATATAAAACAAACAAGGTTGATTTTGCATATTTGCCCAAAAAGTTTTTTCCGGACTTTCCGATTGATCGCGAATAATTGTATTATCTCAACGGGGCACGTTTTTCTGTGATCTCGACCAATCTGAAACTCGGACATTCATATGTGACCCCTAACGCGTATAATGTATATTTAGAAAAAAATAGATTGTATCCCACATAGGTCAATCAGAAGTCGTATTTCGGAAATAATTACATAGGAAAATAGAACAGTCTTTCTAGATTCAGGAAATTCGTTATTCGCGAAAAGTATCAAAGGTGCATTCTGATCAGGGTCGACACTATACGCACTGCCGAGATGGTTCCTTTTAGCATGACGCGTCACATATAATACGCGAAAGTACCATCTGGGAAGTGCGTTAAGTGTCGACCCTTGTCAGACTGCGCGGTTTGCGCAGACTGACTAGGATCGAAACCTTTCGCACTTTACTAATTTTCTGAATCTAGAAAAATCAATCTATTTTTCTGTGAAAGAATTTTTAAAATGCGACCTCTGGTTGGCCTGTTCTAGAACCAATCTCTTTTTCAAATATTTATTTTACGAATTTCCCAGATGGTCCCTTTTCGCGTGATGGGTCACATATATTTTCGTCATGTGAAGCTCTATGACGGGCATCATTTCAAGAATCAACAAGAACCGTCATCACCACAAATCGGAATTCGTATAAAACGAGAAAGATTAAGGGACGGTAATTCGTGCACTTTCTTGTGCATGTAGCTTTGAAGTTAAGATTTTCTCATGTTACCATTTTGAAATTAAGCGCACAAAATTAAATTTTATGAGCGCGAAAATTAAAATTAATGTGTAATACATGAAAAGATAATCTTATCTTTATAGTTCATGAAATTCTACCCCAATTAGACCCTTCATTACACGCAGACGTCATTTATTGTATGTTCAGCAGACGAAAAAGAATGAAATGCTCTTGAAGATTTCCCGAAAATGTATGAAAAAATGATTGTATCGACCCTGGCTAGTCTGGAAATGCCGGAACAATAAGTGGATGACTGGTGAACTGGCTGCCATCTCCAATTTCGGAAATCAGTTTTAGTAATCAAGGGTTTTACCAGATCGCGAAATATGCACGTTTTGGACAATCAAAAATACATATTTAAAATGTAATGATACCTATTTCGTAATGAGCGATCTATTTGCTTGCGTGTTTGGATGACTTCAACATTTTTTCAATTATATCGTGCCGCACGGCTGGAGCACCTAGCTATAGATTCCTGATATTTCTCCATTACTACCATTACATCCTTTCCTAGCCTCTAGCTGCTATTCCACATAGAATGGGCGAACTGTACGTCCTAACCTTTACAGTCGCCAATCCATTAAAAATGGTTGGAACAAAACAGCGGAAAATGACGGAGGTCAACAGAGAATTCAAAATTGAAGCGAGTGTTTTAATTGGTCAATCGATTTTTGATTGACAGCAGCGTACTATTAGGCACTTGATTTTTTTTTTTTTTTTTTTTTTTTTCAGTGTCTAAAGAACAACAACGACGATTGAAAGTGATTGCAATTGGAGGGAATTAAAACGTCGTAGAAAACGTTTAAATGAAGCATTTTTTGTTGTAAATACGAACAACAAAAACCTGAAGACACACTATGGTAGTGAACCTCTAATAGTTCCGCAACATTCCGGAAGTCATAAACTCGAACAATGTTAACCGAGGTTTTCTGTTTTTCATTGGGAAACCTCGGTTAACATTGCGAAAGGTCACGAGTTTCTAAATGTTGCGGAACTATAACAGGTTAAATGCCTCAATCTTAGCTCCATTCAACATTGACACCCCTATAATTTGGTCCTTTCCTTTAAGCTACTTAGTTGTCAATTTTTTCAAAACGATGAAGAAGAAAGAAAGAAAGAAAGAATATTAAAAAAGAAAATGCATATAGGTATATCCAACAGCCATTCTAAATGACACATACCAAATCCTAGGCAAGCGACGATTCGCGGTAGTTAAGTTTTGATTTTTTTTCTCAAACTCGTAAATGAGTATAAAAAAAGATTATCCATTAATGCAGTCATTAATCGTTGTTTTGAGTACTGATTTTTTATAAAGTAACCGTATCACCCACTTTTAAAATGGTATCATGTACTCACTCGTAAATGAAGACTACATTTTTCCGAGCTCGTTGGTGATCAGTAAAATAAAAAGATCGTCCATGGATGCATATAAGCGTTACAAGACATTAATCTTTGATTTGAGTAATGATTTTTATAAAGTAACCGTATCACTTTCTTAATGGTATCATGCATTCCATTCACGTTCATTAGATCTATGAACGTGTACTTATTTTCAATGGATGAAAAATAATGTTTTAACGAGAAATAAAGAGCCTATTTGAAAGGGCGAACCTTTGAAATCTTCCTTGAACCAGTAACCTTTCTCGTGCTGTTCAAGACATATTCTTAATAAAAACAAGGCTTTGTCGGACAGTATAGAGTAAGATAAGCATGGAAAGACATGCAGTCTGATCTTAGCCTTCACTGCCTGCTTTCTACTGGATTATTAGGGGGGAGGGGGTTGACTACCGTTTAATGACTGTGATCAAATTACAATTCTGCAGGATAAGGCCTGAGTAAGTTATCATGTTATATTTTCAAATTGTGAAATCGTTAAAATTTGTGACCCGTCTCGCGAAAAGAGATCATCTGGGAACTCCAAGAAATAAACAATTGAAAAAGAGATCGGTTCATGTATAGTTCAACTGGGGGATCGCATTTCTAAAATTCTTTCGCAGGAAAGTAGTTTGATAATTCTAGATTCAGAAAATAAGAAAAGTGCGAACAGTCTCGACCCTGGTCAGTCTGCGCAATCCGCGCAGTCTGAGTATGATCGACACTCTACGCACTACCTAGATGGTGCCTTTTTTGCCTGACTGATCACATTATATTTGGAGAACCATTTCAATCTGAGGTTATTGGTTAACCGGAAGATCGAAGGACTAGGCCTGTGTTCAGGATGACGAAGATCTGCAGCGGCGGATCCAAGGTTTCTATAAGGGGGGGTCGATGTCGGCCTACAGAATTCGAGAAATTAGTCCCATAGTATCCCTATCTATATAGATAGGGATACCATAGGACTAATTGCTCTAATTCTGTATATCAGATATCTTTAATTAGCAAACTTTCTAGTTATAAGTCGAATTTGCTATTTTGACTCGTCGGTTGTATACAAATGTATTGTAATCACTTGTGGTCACAATACCGTATTCGAGTTATACTGTGGTTAGAAGCACTGCTAAAAGGGGGTTGTTTTCCTTGCGTTCCAAACTTTTGGTTGATTTTTCCACTGGAATGAACGATAAATTGGATACAGAGAGGCTCGTTTGAACCCTCCGAACCTCCTCTGAATCTGTCACTGCTCTGGCGAGAGCTTTGGATATGGTGCCCCTAACTACATTTGAAACCGTGTCAAATGTCCGTCTGGGAGAGGGAAGTGTTTCTAGAGGGCGTGATAGGGCAAACCTGTGCAGCACAGATCATTATATTAAAATTTAAATATAAATTTATATTGATCTTCATTGAAATGGTAGCACAGTTATTTCATTCTTTACTTGGGAGAAATTAATGATGGAAGTACCGTCAAGAAAACGCGGGAAATTGCTTTTTTTTCTATAAATAAGAAACGTTAAGATTGTTCTAAACAAAGAATGAATGCACCTATTACATAATGTAAATCATAAAACCGGTGCTATCTTAATTACGTATGTTAACCTGCGCCCCCAATTTTCACTTTACGACATCTCTATTAAACACATCTACATGTTTTATGACATTGAGATTTGCAGATTGTTTGATGTTCGCCACTTTATTATCATTAATACATATGATCCTTTCCAAATAGGCTTATCGACGACCTTTTTAAACTTCCGCAGTTTTCGAGGGAACAACATTTTGGTTTAAATATTGTTCTATTAGATATTGTTAAATATCGCACGATTTTACGTACCAGAGGAATGGGAAAAAGGTGATATTGCTTTAATTAACGACTTATCAATTAAAACATAACCCTAAGAAATAAAGGACGGAAAGCCTGCCCGAGCTATCTGTCTAAGCTATCCTTTTAACTCAGATGTACATGTATTTGAGTAGCAGTAGCATTTCTGCTTTAATAGGCCAAGAGCAAAGTACTTTTCATAAGCAAGGTACAAATCCGTCATTGATAATCAGAATGTAAATGGGAACCCTATTGACCCTAAATATTCGGATAGACAGGTCAGGCATTCTGAACACCACTCGGGCAATCTCACGATCAACCTCGGATGTACATAGACAGACTATTTTTTTAAAAATACGGGAAAACCTTGGAAAAACTCGATGACGTCAGTTAAAATAGCGTTAGCCCTCGAAACTGTGAGTGAAAACATTCGACGTCGCCAACGCTACTCGTTTAAGTCACCGACGTGAAACCATCGTATCCTAATATAAATATCTTATGAATCTTAAATAACGGCTGAATTTTTTTTTAATTTTTGAGAATGATTCGTCATTCTCAAAGATTAAGATTTTTCAGCCGTAATTTACTGTAAAATATATAAATCTACAGTGCTAGTTTTTGGTGGACGTTTACGTTCACCAGTGTTAATACCACGTTTGAACAATCCTGTCAGATGTTAATAGGTTTTCAAAACAGTAGTACTCATTAAGATTCAATTTACTCTTTTTGAAGAATTGTAATCATCTGACAACTATGCATTTCAAAAATGGAGTGAAACAAGGGGTCTACGTAACTTGTTGCAACCTCAAAGACATCTTTTAAGTGTGAAATCATATTCAATTCTGAGATCGGGTGAATTTTTTCCTTGCGTAGAACTACTTTTCTGACAGAATGAGTAATTTGCCCCTTATTTCCCAATGGTCAATGGGAGGTCACTCATGAAATGAAATTACTGGAATGGCAACCTCCCCTGATACTACTAATGTATATAAAACAAAGGCAAATTAATGGAAATATCGGTATACACATGAATACGGATACAGTCTGAGCAGGTAAAGTAAAGCATTCAGGCCATGCGATAAAGGTTTATGTAAAGGGGTTTTATTTTACATTTCAACACACGAAAGCCAAACTCGAGACGAGTGTCTGCAATTTTTTACGCGTTTATATGAACACTTAACCTTTCTTTTCTTTGAGAATGAAAATCGCGGAACAATCAATTAATATCCTTTTATAGAATTTTTTATCTCCACTGGCCGAAGGCCACTGGGGCTATTGTCATGGCGTTGTGTCCGTCGTCCGTTCGTGCGTCCGGTCGGATGAAAAATAATTATCTAAATGGGCGGAGGTCATTTCTCTATATGCTATTAAGTGGAAACTTTGAAAATCATTTTCTCAGAATGTAACTCACCGGAATGATCTTTTTGAGAAACCCTTTATGAGTCTACCAAAATTACTGTGATCGGATGAAAAATATGTATTTTATGGGCAGAGGTAATTTCTCAATATGTTATTTTGTGTAATCTTTGAAAATCATTTTCTCAGAATGTTATGGGTGGATATCAATCAAACTGCATTGGTATGATCCTTGGGCGACCCCTTTATCATGTAGCCAGAATTATTGTCATTGGATGAAATATATGGTTTTTTTATTAGCGGAGGTCTTTTCTCTATATGTTATATAGTGGAAACTCTGAAAATCATTTTCAACATCAGAAGAATCCAATATATCTAAAAATCTAGTCTTTTTCTTTTACAAGAATTTCAAGCCTGCCTGTGGAATGACCCAAGCCATTCATTGCTTTCTAGTTTAAGCAGATAACACCATAATTTTCAATAATGAGATTACGGAGAACTGATTAGCATTACAATATAAGAATAATAACCTGGATCATCTAATTGTCATTTCTTTACTTTTATAAAAAATGGATCGGAGAATCACTGTTTAAACTACACCGGGAATAATTCCGAAAGTTATCGAAACCTTTTAATTACAGGACTTTGTTGACGATCGACGATATATGTTGAGAAACGTATATCTGAAGCAAGATGCGGTCAGGTCATTTTCCTTTTATCGTAATTTTACATGTAAAATTTCTCTTTTCTCCACAAAAGGAGGAATTACTCTAGTATGCCAACAGAAACGTCCACCATCAGTACTTTCAGTGCTTTGATTATTACACTGTTTCCGCCAAACAATGCACGAATTTCCGCTTTTTCCGAGGTCTTTTGCAGTTCACGGAAATGGCCAAGTAATGTTCCGAATAGGGTAAACATTATAGACTCATTTCAAACTGCTCCTCAAGGACGAGCTTGATCAGCCCTGCGTTCGGAATGACCAAACAGTGAAAACTGTTTGCCAATTTTACCCCGCTTTGCACGTGCGCTGGCGTGCAAAGCGGGGCAAATTTGGCTAACCGTTTTCACTGTTTGTTCATCTTGAACGCGGGGCAGGGCCTTGAATGTTTGCTCTTCAAAAAGCCTTATTTGGACGCATTAACACGCCTCGATTTCACTCTCTAAGAATTTTATCACAATAATCGAATGTCTTTATATCTTAGGATAGTTACTTGCTCTTTCGTCAGAAACAGAAATAAAAAAAAAATAAGTGTATATAGTCTTTTCTTTTTTCTACATCACTATTTAGTGAACTTTCACCTGGCTAGAATAACAAGTACGTTCACTGGTTATTCACGTAATGAATGATAGTTTTAATGTTGCCTTCAGCATCATCCGATTACTAAAAGAAGCAGTAGCAATAACACAAGCTTGCCTATCATTTTAGCTCACCTGAGCACAAAGTACCCAAGGGGAGCTTTTAGGTTCACCGTGATAACCCTAGAGTGTCATTTTATTTCAATATGAAATCTTTGAACGACCTCTCCTAAACCTCTGTGCTAATTGCAATGAAATTTTGCTAGAGCGTTTCATTGGTGACCCTTTCCATAAAAAGTCGCAAAATTTTGATTGGCCTTTAATTAATGTGTGCGTGCCAAGACGTGGGATTTTTCCACTATGAAATCTTTGAATAGCATCTTTTCCTAAACTTATGGAGTTATACCAATAAAACATAGTCAGACTGTTGCTTTAATGGCACTTTCCAAAATTTTGATTAGTGCATAAAAAATTGGCGTTGAAGGGCGTTGGAATGTTTTACATCATAATCTAAAAGCGTACATTGAACAGTTGATTTCGTCAAAGCAATCGTTTATTTGACTGTCCCTTGCGTTTTCCATATGAAAATACAATCAAAATCCCGTTAATAAATGGCCCGACAAATCCATTTAGAATGCACCAAGAGTGTATTTACATAGGTGCATCTGTAAGCATTATTATCATAATACCAAGAGATCTTTTTTATACGAAAACCAGACATTACTTTGTTAAGAAATATCCTGGCACGTTGGGTTAACTCGGGTCAGGAGATAGACGCTTTGGATGAAAAGATGTAATAAATCTGCATCTATTTGTTACAAAGATCGTAAATTTTCTTAATTTCTGTGCCAATATACCAAAGTATGCGCTTCATAAGGAACAGAAAGTTTTTAGAACTAGGTATCCTTTCGGTTCATGTTGTCGGTGGGTGCCCCAAAATATCATGGTCTTGTAGGTAATGAGATTGCAGAATGGTGCATTCGGAACATCGTTGGGTCATTTTTAGGTAATATGGCTTCTGGTGGTATTTTGGTCAATACGCTTCAAGGTATTTTTTTATTTAATGCTTTCCGGTCGTCTATGGAAATTTTGTGGCATATTATGCTTTGATTACAAAAGGCAGTAAAACACTACGTATTTTAATCAAATGATATTATGCCATGTTTTAATCTTTGCGCGTCGGACTATCATTCAAAAGGTCCCGGGTTCGATTCACGACGCCGGCACTCATTCTTTCAAAGTAGGGTTAATAATCGTAGACCTATGTGGGGTAGCAGCTGGAGGCTAGGAAAGGATGTAATGGTAGTAATGGTGTGAGAAATACCCGGAATCAATTGCAAGGTGCTCAAGCTTCCGCGATATGACAATCAATCAATCAATCAATCAATCAATCAATCAATCAATCAATCAATCAATCAATCAATCAATCAATCAATCAATCAATCAATCAATCAATCAATCAATCAATCAATCAATCAATCAATCAATCAATCAATCAATCAATCAATCAATCAATCAATCAATCAATCAATCAATCAATCAATCAATCAATCAATCAATCAATCAATCAATCAATCAATCAATCAATCAATCAATCAATCAATCAATCAATCAATCAATCAATCAATCAATCAATCAATCAATCAATCAATCAATCAATCAATCAATCAATCAATCATCGATCGGTCGGTCGGTCGGTCGGTCGGTCGGTCGGTCGGTCGGTCGGTCGGTCGGTCGGTCCAGTCAATCAATCAATCAATCAATCAATCAATCAATCAATCAATCAATCAATCAATCAATCAATCAATCAATCAATCAATCAATCAATCAATCAATCAATCAATCAATCAATCAATCAATCAATCAATCAATCAATCAATCAATCAATCAATCAATCAATCAATCAATCAATCAATCAATCAATCAATCAATCAATCAATCAATCAATCAATCAATCAATCAATCAATCAATCAATCAATCAATCAATCAATCAATCAATCAATCAATCAATCAATCAATCAATCAATCAATCAATCAATCAATCAATCAATCAATCATGTTTTAATCGATCGATGTTTTTTTTTCTACCAAATACATATTTGTGATTCCAACGTCATGTTAACCCATGTGCGAAACGACGCGCTTTCATAGCTGTGCGCGAGGTCTATTCCGTAGAATCGCCGAGGGTTTTCGTTTGGATTGAGAGGTGAGGATATCGGAGATGGTCCACTGAAACCTCGTAACGTAACTGCAATATGAGGGTTTGGTCGTACATTGACTAAATACGGTATGGTCGATTCGAAGGCAATAGATAATAATATATAAGTTCTGGTGTCGTTTAAATGTTTGTCTTACGATTATTTTTTGCGTAAGTAAAAAATAAAATTTGCTACTATAATAGTAACTAAATAAGTGATTCTGCCATGAATCATCTCATTGGATTCCAATTGTTATTTATTGATTGTTATAGTTCTCGAGACTCGCTTGGTAAAGAGTCAATTGATAAATTTGGCAATAAGCCTATACTATCTAAAAATTAATATGACGCTAAATACGGACCTTAACATAAGTGACATCAATTTTAATGATAAAAAAGGTTGAATACCATCGCAGTTGCTGAAGTAGGAATTCTAATTTCGACAGACAGAAAACTTCTGCAAATATTGTTTTACGTTGTATCTGATAATAGCACACGAAATCGTGAATCCTACAAATCAACAGTCCATATCGATGGCTCAGCGCAAAACAGTTGTAACTCCCTATACGTTTATAGGGAGTTACAACCGTTTCGCGCTGAGCCATCGATATATTTCGTGTCTAATAATCATTGAACAACATTTGTTTTGTAAGCGTAGGCGTGAAGTATGAAATATCAGTTGTATTTTGGTTCGGAGAAATAATATATGATAAATAGAAGGACCATGATTGTTAATCAATTAAGGTGTTCGTGGATTTTTCTGCTATCCATAGGGAGCTCTAAACAAGCCCCGTTCCTAATTGAAATAGGTCCCACTTTTTCATAATTTTGTGAAAAAAGCCCAATTCAGTGAAATAGCAAAAAATCAAACTATTTCCATCAGACATTTAAACGTTGCTGATGGGGATAAAACAATTTTTTCTTCATTTTCTATATATGATTTCATAATGTTATCACGAGATAATGATACTTTTCACAATAAAAAAAGATTTTTTGAAAGAAATCTTCAGAAGAAACAACCAATATAACTTTACTTGAAAATCTCAATATTATAGTTTTGTCGATAGCTTTTCCCGAAATGATTGCCAGGGACCTTTTCCCAAAAGCACTTAGAAAAAGCCCAGATGTGCGTTCTTGAGAGCAAGATGGAAAAATCCTGCTATTTGAGACATACTGAACAATTTTCGATAGTTGAGCTAAATTATTCGACGTCATCAAGACTACTCGTTTTAGCCAATGGAAAGCAAGCTTCGTTTCCTCATTTAGAAATTCTTACGGGTCTTATTCAGCGGCTTAAAATCTCGCTCTACTAAAAAGCTTTATCTTAAATATCCAATTTTGAATATTAAGAATCGAAAGAACCTCAGATGTTAAAATGAATTCTAATCGCTTTGAGACAGAAAAGAAATGAGCCTGTGTGTGACATTTCCAACAATTTGAAATGTGCGTGAGGTGCAAGCATTGAGTAGCGTTGACGGCCACATACTTTAAATAGAAAGTTACTTGATTGTCTACAGATACTTTGAGACCTCATCTATCTACTAAACGCATAGTGAAGACTCTGGTCAGACTGTGCAGATGCACAGGCTGGTCAGAGTCTTTGCTTTGCGCATATTTGAAATTGTTGGAAATCTCACGCACAGGCTCAAATCATTTGTAGTGTTTCCGGTTAATTACTACATACATAATTTCAGAACGGTCCTTATTTGAAGATGCTGGAGACAATTATTGAAATTGTAAATGACCAGCAATATAATTACTTAAATTTTATTTTAGGTAGTGGACCCGTAATAGTTCCACAACATTTCAGAACTCATGAACATTCACACTGTTGACAAAGGTTTCTTAATAAAAAATGTATATTATCTTCTGTGAAAGGAGGAAAAATAAAATATGTATGTATGTAGGTTAACACGGTTAAAGTCATTACGTCAAAAACATTGTAGAACTATAACGGGCCCACTACCTTAATGTTTCTTGGTGGATATCGAGAAAAGACAGTAGATTATCATTTGATAAACTCGCCACTGCATTCATTTAAACCTATTTGACGTTATCTAAGGGGAGACAAATAGGGTTAAAAAATGAACGTTGTGCATAGCATCCACATGTGAAATGACGCGCTTTAAGAAAATTCGTTCCAACATTTTCACATTTGCCTCTTTTTTAACTCTTTTTTTTTGTCGAGTTTGATCTAGTAATATTTCATTTCGTGAAAAACAAATGCAGTATTTTCACTCGTGGCTCCTTCACAGCTGAAAATATAGCTTTTTTATTCGCTCAATGAATTATAAATAAATATATTACTATAACGAACGATTAACCTCTATATGGTAGGCACAGAAAAGCTCAATGAAATTTTGATTCGCGTAGCTGTTCGAAAATAATAAATCCGAAAGTTGTCCTGCAAAATTAGCCACCATAAACAACGCCATTTTAAAATTAATGAAAAGGCGCATAAGCCAATTTTAGTTTTAAGACAAAAATTCAATCGCAGTCACTAATGGCCCCCATGTATGGTGACTGTGCATCGCACCGAAACAATTTATCATTGTTCAGGACACGCGTTGTCCGTCTGTTGTGGTCAGTTGATACCACGTGGTCTTTGTTACATTTCTTTCAGTTCTTTATAAGTTCTAGGTCAAGTTTAACGTGCTATAATAATTTAAATTTTATCGCTAGAGCTCCAGTTTGACATGACATGGGACAAAACATTGACTGATTTATTTTATAACCATAAAAAATATCCGTGTGATAACAAATGATATTCTTTTGATATCACGAGGATATTTTTAGAACAGTGACATACTGCGGTTATTTTTAGAATATTGCATTCCTGTTAGAAACATCGACGAAAACAAGGCAAACAAGAATATAAGATATAAATATAATTCTTACTTAGTGCATTGTATGTTAAAATATCTAACTCGGTTGTGGAAATTGATAAATGCCTCGGCAGTGCCTCAACAATTATCAATTCCCCCAACCTCGTTTGATATTTTTTTCACACAAAACACTTAGTACGTATTATAAATAAATACATAGGTAATTTGACTCTCGGTAAGTTTTGATATATATGAAATGCTTGCTACCATTATTGTAGCTGCAACAATGTACCCCTCTCTGCGAAATGCTGACCGTCTCCAATCAGGGGCTCGTTTTACTAAACTTCTTACGAAAATATTATCCGTAGGTCAAAATCACAAATCGTACCTGGTGTTTTCATTCATAGTTAGATTCCGCCTTTCAATATATCATTGGAATCGTACGATTCCAGTGAGATATTGAATGGCAGAATTCCATATTTAGTTACTACTGTAGAAACAACTTAATTTTTTGACTTGCGCAAAAAATTATCGTTTGATGTTTAGTAAAATAGGTCCCAGATTATCGTATCTACCATTAATTAGACTCGTAACACGAAAGGGGGGCACATGAGATGTCCAAAAGTATCGACCCTGGTCAGGCTGCTTATTTTCTGAATCTAAAATGACGTTTGTACCTCACATTGATTATGCATGCACTAATTACGATTTTCGAACCCTGGTTAACATTTACTGGACACAATCTTCTTTTCTATTGGTTATTGTACAAATTCCAGATAGCCCTTGTTTGCGCGATGGATTACATCTATATTTTTTTTTTTCAAATGAGTTTCTTTAATCCTTAACTTTAAACATCTTCATTTCAAACATAATGTCTCGTTACGATATCGCGAATTATGTTTAATATAATAAAAAAGATTTTCAATATATATCAATATTCTTTGCCTAGCAAATCCATTTATAAAAGCAACCGCCCATTAAGTCTTCCCCTACTTTTTAAACTACATGTAGTATATTGACTTTACCCATTCGGGCGTAATCCCCCTTTTTAGCCCTTTCTTCATTGTCTCCAGTGAAATCAGACAAAAAAAAAAATTGAAATAAATATCTTCGTTATGTATATAGATATATTTAGTTCTTATCTTATAACTATACAAATATCCGTATGATAACATCCCGTATGATATTTTTTATGATATCACATAGTTATATTTAGAACATGATATAATGTGGTTAATTTTAGAAACTTGCATTTCAGTTAGAAACACCGACGAAACAAGACAAATATAGGTTATAAGATAAATATAATACGTACTTAGTGTATAATATGAAAAAAATATCAAACTCGGTTGTGAGAATTGATAATTGTCTCGGCAGAGCCTCGACAATTTTCAATTCTCCCAACCTCGTTAGATATTTTTTTTAATATAATACACTAAGTACGTATTATATATTTATCAAAGAGACATGCATTATCTTGAGATACTAGGAAGAAAACTGTTTCCATGGCATTCAGTACATGTTTAATTGATTCCGACAATTTCCACACAATAATTGCTACCACGGTGTTAATGTAGTGAAAACAGATAATCTGACATGTAACAATCATTTAAATTCTTTCTGTGGCATTTTCTGTGGCTTTTTGTGTCTACTTCATTAAATTTGTGCTAACTCGTGTTAACATTAAAGCATTTTTGTATTCTTGTCATGTATTTTCATGTTGTACGACTCTATGATCGAACTAAGTACATGTATACAAGAAAGAATGAATATGAGCCTGTGCGTGACATTTCCAACAATTTCAAATAACCGTAAAGCATAGACTCTGCCCAGCCTGCGCATCCGCACAGTCTGGCAAGAGTCTTCACTATGCGATTTGTAGATAGATAAGGTCTCTAAGTATCTGTATGCCATCAGGTAATTACATTATGTGGCTGTCTACAATGCTAAGTGTTTACACCTGACGAACGTTTCAAATTGTTTGAAATGCCACGCACAGCTCGTACGTCTTCACAACTGACCACAAACAAGCATGTTCACCTAGGCAGCCGCGATTCCGATTTTCTCATCCACCGATTAGAAACAAGAGGGCCATAGTGGCCCTAAATCGCTCACCTGAATGAACTGTCAAAAATAGTTTAAAGTAGATTTAGAGAGGATAATGAATTCTTACCAAACTTCAGGTCGATTGGACAAAAAATGATGCCTCTACACTGCTTACAAGGTTTTTCTTAGATTTGACCCTGTGACCTCATTTTTTACCCCACTTGACCCAATTTCGAACTTGTCCGATATTTTATCAAGACAATCATTCAGGCCAAATTTCAGGTTCATTGGGCAAAAAAATATGGCCTCTAGAGTGCATACAAGGTTTTTCTAAGATTTGACCCAATTACCTAGTTTTTGACCCCACTTGACCAATTTCGAAGCCGTCCGAGATTTCATCAAGACAATCAATCTGACCAAATTTCAGGTTGATTGGGGGAAAAATGTGGCCTGTAGAGTGCATACAAGGTTTTTCTAAGATTTGACCCTGTGACCTAGTTTCCGATCCCACTTGACCCAATTTCGAACTTGTCCGAGATTTTATCAAGAAAATCATTCAGGCTAAATTTCAGGTTGATTGGGCAAAAAATGTGGCCTCTAAAGTGCATACAAGGTTTTTCTAAGATTTGACCCTGTGACCTAGTTTTTGACCCCACTTGACCAAATTCAGAACTCGTCCGAGATTTCATCAATACAATCATTCTGACCAAATTTTAGATTGATTGGGCAAACAATGTGGCCTCTAGAGTGCATACAAGGTTTTTCTAAGATTTGACCCTGTGATCTAGTTTTTGACCCCACTTGACCCAATTTCAAACTTATCCGATATTTTATCAAGACAATCATTCTGACCAAATTTCAGGATGATTGGGCAAAAAATGTGGCCTCTAGAGTGCATACAAGATATTTGTAAGATATGACCCCGTGACCTAGTTTTTGGCCCCACTTGACCCAATTTATAACTTGTCCGAGATTTTATCAAGACAATCATTCTGACCAAATTTCAGGTTGATTGGGCAAAAAATGTGGCCTCTAGAGTGCATACAAGGTAAATGTTGACGACACACGACGGACGACACACGACACACGACGGACGACGAACGACGGACGACGGACTTCGTGCTCAGGTGAGCTTAAAAAAAGCAGCACCGGACCAAAGAAGGCGATTGCAAATAGAAAATGTATATTTTGCAATAACATTAACGCATTCTCATGTTGTGCGACTGTATGATCTGACAAAGTACACGTAATACAAGAAAGAATGAATATGTCTTCACAACTGACCACATATAAGTCCGTTTGACTTCTATATGGACCAACATTTCGCCAAAAATCTCAGAATTGGATTAATGAAATGTATCTTTTTGTTGTCATATCATATTTTCCATCTAATACCATGACGTTTCTTGTTTTTCAGAATTTTTGAATGTAAAATAATGATTTTGTCCGTCCGTCTGCATGTTAACTTCCAGCCTTTCATACCATCTTGTGACTGTATTAAACGGAACAGCGACTTGCCCAACCAAAAATAGCTCTGATTTGCATAGGGGCCGAGTCAAAAGTTTATGATTTTAAGTGAGTCGTTTTGGTATAAAATCGAGTATTAGGGTAAAATTAATTTTGTCGAAGATTTTTAATTTCTAGGGATATCAAATCTGAGTGTATTCTCTCTTTGTTTAAAAACCGTTTGACCAGATAAATGATAATAGTTGTTGTCTATTCTGAGACGAACCCCGTTTTCATATATTTAGACCAATCAAAAAGCATTATCAAACGAATTCGTTGCGAATTCCACGAGGAAAACTAGATAAGCAGGCGAGTAATAACGGTTCAAATCCCGTGATACTTAAGTTTAAGATGACATGGCCGTCGATATGCTAATTAGTATGTCCAAATAAGGAATAATGGAATTTCTTCTGTCAAATGTTTAGTATAAAACCACGTGTTTTTACGCTATGTTTTTATCTTGTTACAACTAAACAACAGCCTTCTTCACCCCTCGTGTTTAAGAGCGGAAAGTGCGAAAAAATTAACATTAACTAGATAGACAAAATCATTATTTTGAAATTATTTTATTTTCAAAAATTATTTTTTGGAATGGTATTAAGCTGTAATTTAGAGTTTACCACAAACAATTTATTCTTTCAACCCCGATTTTATGCAATTGATGAAAAGGTCGGTCCATATAGAAGTCAAACGGACTAAGCGTGTTCACTAAGGCCGCCGTTGATTCCGATTTTTTCATCCTCCGATAAGAAATAAAAAGCAGCACCGGACCGATGTAGGCGATTGCAAATAGAAAAATTACATTTTGCAGTAACATTAACGTGAATGTGTCTCTCTTTTTTTGTCAGTAATTACACCATCTCCATCATTCGGAACATCGCTCGGACTTTTCCGTAAATTGGAAAGTACCTCGGACGTAAGTGTAGTACTTTTTGGTCATTTTTCAGGTAATTCGGCTTCTGGTGATAATACGGTTATTTAATATGTTTGAAGAAAATCACATTTGCGAAATTCTTTCCTTTCGTTTGTGGAGAACTTTTGGGAATATCATTATTTGATGACAACACGCAGTAAATTCAATTCTTTCGTCCATTATCGGTATGGTATGGTTTGAAGGACTTGAAAGTGATAAAGTGTTATCAACTTGAGTATATTTTTTGACGAATGGTATTTTTCATTGGACGTAATTTCCCGAACTTTTTGTCTCATTAGCCAATACATGATTATAATTTACATTAACAAGCATCTTGCTTCGTTATTTTCTTCAGCTAGGCATAATCGTTACTAGGATTTTGAAATTCTTACGCACTCAAAAGGCGACCGCCAAAGAATACATAGGAAAAATGCGATATGTGAACAGTGACAAAAGACGAATGCCCTCCGTCCGCTCCCATTTTATAAAATGAGCTTTGGTGAATAATCAAAACATTATAACTAAAGCTTGAATGCGCTGCAGTTGCGTTGTTTTATTATTCATCAACGATATTTTTCGAAAGAGGATTTAATTCTATAACGCACTTGTTTATTTTGCCATCCTGAACGCAGGACATGTCGTGTTTCCACTGCCAATCCGTTCATATCGAGTAAGGATCACGTTTGTTCGGCATGGCTGATCGGGGAAATTCGTGGCGATCGAGTGTGGTCGGCATCAATCGGGCTTCCTACACGGATAATTTTGATACGGTCGATGAGAAAATTTGATCGAGAAGCGGACGAAAAGCGATCATGTATCGAGTGGGCGAAAGATCGACCTGGCCGTGAATCAATCGTTTAGAGATCGAGTGCGATCAGGTAGGCCTATATCTTTTACCCGATCAACTCGTGCTGAGACACGACCACGCTCAACTATTCTCGATCGCTTTTTGGGGAAGGTCTTATAAAGCGGTCGAGTAGATATCAAGTTAGTTAGGAAGCGGTCGTGTAGAACTCGAGTATTGGTGGGGATGATCGAACGAAAATCGGGATGGTGGTGGTCGGGGAAAGATTGGGAGGTGATAGTGTAGATATCAGAATGGTCAGAAAGGGATCGAGTAGTGACCGAGTTAAGGTTAGAATGTTCGAGTAGTATAGACATCAGAATGGAGGTAGGATCGGGATTGCGACAGAGCCTTGAATGCTCGTGTAGGGGTCGGGTTCGATCGAGTAAAGGTCGAGAGGAAGTCGTGTAAATGTATTTTGATCGAGTTCGATCGGGTTTGATCGGGTAATACAGGCGATCGAGTTGATCGGATCAAAAAGTGGGATCCTATCATCACGTTTGCGAACTTATATCTCGGCGCTTTTTTTCACATGGATATGTTACAGTGAATATGTAAAATCAGGGATTTTGTAAAATAACTGAAAATTTCAGGGATTTTGCAAAATCACTGATTCCGTCAGTTATTTCATAAAACAACTGAAATTTTCAGTTGATATGTAAAGAAATAGAATATTTCTTTTAGAAAAAGGATACTACAGTACGGTTTACGAGTAAAATATGTTTTTTAAATAATTGATTTAGGTTTTCTCCTTTTTTTGTTGCATATTCATATTTCTTTTCAAAACATTGAGATTGTTTGTAGTGTTTGCTATTATTATTGATGTTCAAAGTAAAGTTAAAGATGTGCATCCAGTGTCAGAAAAGAAGCAAAGAACAACAACCACTACAGTAGTTGTAAAGCCTATGTGTATTCTAACTGAGAACCTCAGTTCGACGTTTTGCATATTCATAAGTGTGATTAGGTTTTTAGCGTCATACCCCCATAAAATCAATAAATATTCTCTTCAATTCTTAATTAAGAATATAAATTATTAATATGATTGTGCAAACCAATCTATCTTATAATTGCCATTTTGAAATTAATTTATTTTTTTGATTTTTGTTTTAGCATTTTGTTTCAATGATTTTTGTTTTTGTATTTTGTTTCAATGTATAAATAAACGCTAATTCAATGTGATATGTGCTGTTAATTTTATCCTTCATGTTTGAAATAGAAAAGAAATTATATTCCTATGATTCGGAATGCAAAATTATGAATAAAAACTGTTTCACATACTTATTGATGTCTTCAGATAATTTATGAAATAGTTAACCAATTCAATCATTTTCAAAGATCTCTGAAGCATGCAGTTTTCTTAAAAAAATAAGCACATAGACAATGCATAAAAATATAGTACATTTATTAGTTGATATAATACTGTATAATCCTATTTTATCACAAATATTCCAACATTTCATATATTATCTGAAACTTTCAGTCATTTTATAAAACAACTGACGGAATCAGTGATTTTACAAAATCCCTGAAATTTTCAGTGATTTTACAAAATCCCTGATTTTACATATTCACTGTAACAGATACACGTTTACCGTAGCGGCATTCGGAACATCGCTCGAACATTTCTGTAAACTGAAAAGTACCTCGGACGTTAAGAGTAGAGCGGTGTCGGGTATTCCCGGATACCTAAGACATTTCGTATAAAAAAGATACAGATAGGCAGTACTATTTTTGATCTTGCGGCGTTTATTGACAGACGCTATCTATTCTTAATAGTATTATGCAATAAAAAGTTGTACTAGCAAAATAAAAATGTATTCAAACCAGATAAAAGAAACCCAGGTTGAGTCATCTGATCTTGCCCGCTGGCGGGTAATCTCGGATACTTAGAATAATTGAAATAAATGTAAATCTTCATAGGATTCAAACATCTTTAAAGCGTATTTTATTAATCTCTAAATACATAAAACAATTAAACAAATGAAGTGCTATATATAACTTTCTTTTTTTTTTTTTTTTTTTTGTAGGATGTACAACGGAAAACGCCATCTATACCTTTCTTTTCTTAAATTAAAAAGATCCTGTACTTCTTTTTAGAAAATATTGATGAAATTCGTCATTTGACAATAATTTCCTATTAGGATGATTTTTTTAAACATTAGAATGCAACTTTTACAAATAGAAGAGTGCGCAAATATGGGGTAGTTCGAAGGTATCCGGAAGACCCGAATGCAACATTTTTGTAGGGTCTTTAGGATATTCATATTATTTTCAACTGCAAGGTCAATTCATCTAAAAAGATGTGCGTTTTAGGTAGCAAATATCTCCATATGTGAAATGTTTCTCTGTTGTGTTTCGATATCCGACTACAATTCATTAAGGAAAAAGATGCAGATAGACCAGAAATTAGCAGTTATCTTAAATTGAAAGCTTTTTCCACAATGTCTTATTCAATAAATGTTGTCTCCCTCCTTCATAAGAGTTTATATCATATGCAGATATGAAATAAATACAAATATCTTGAAGAAGAAATTTAAGCACAAAAGAACCATGTACCTGGACAATGGATAGGAGAAACACGTGACTATCCGAGAATAGCCGCCATCCGAGAATACCCGACACCGCTCTAGTAATTTTTTGGTCGGGGTTTTTTTTTCGGTAATTCGGCTTCTGGTGGTACCCTGGTTTATGCGCTTGAAGAACAGTGTATTCTTTTCATGTTTCCAGATTGTCCTGGCATGTTTACCTTACGCTGATCTTATTTTTCACAACGTCACCCCCAGTTGTTTGTGAAGTCATATAAACCCACGTGCGATATGACGCGCTTTCATGGCTGCGCCCTTATTCCCGATGTCTATTCCGTAGAATCGCCGAGGGTTCCTGAGTGCCGTAGCGGGGTACCTCAATCATTTCCTGAACGTTTCATCTTGAATGCAGGACTGAAATACGCTTGGATAGATAAAAATTAGCTCCCACGCATTTATTTCATTGTATTATCTAATCTGTGACCCCATATATTCTAATCAGGCTGCTGTATTAATCAAACACTGAATAAATGGAGAAGGGTTTTATCAGATAGATTACAAGAAAAAAGAAATGTGCACGAAAATGTTATGTTACCCATTTATATAAGTAATTTATGAGATTTAAATGAATTTGAAGTTACAATTGCTTACGTCATACAGCAGAAGAAATGCGTTCACACTTCTGTTTTAGATTTTAAAATCGTTCACAAATTAAAGTAGAATTAAGTTAACAATGTGTTTATTGAATTGTATGATATTCACATCATTTTTGGCGTGCTCTAATTACCTACAGGATAGAACTATAAAGCTTATTAAATTTTCCCGGGATCGCAATGTGAACATTACAATTCTAGGTCCCCGTGCTATGTATAGGATAGAAAACGAGAGCCGTGGTATATGGGAAATAGACACGAGCGTCAGCGAGTGTCTATTTCCTATATACTGCCGCACGAGATTTTCTATCTGACTTAGACCACGCTTTTCTAACACTATCTGAGCCGCCGTCATAGCGCAGTTGGTAGCGCGTCGGACTGTCAAACTAGAGGTCACGGGTTCGATCCCCGACGGCGGCACTCATTCTTTCCGACTATTTGTCTCTCACCAATGGGTCGATAATCGTAGATCTATGTGAGATAGTAGCTGGAGGCTAGGAAAGGATGTAATGGTAGTACTGGCGTGAGAAATACCAGGAATCCATTGTTAGGTGCTCCAGCCGCCGCGATATAACTGAAATAATGTTGAAAGCGGCGTAAAACCCCATTCAATCAATCAATCTTACACTATCTGCATTTTTTACCCGAACCTCTAAATAATGAAAAAGAGTAAATCTCGCAGTGATATTACTCTAATTCACTTATGAATCTTTTTTCCGTTACCATTTTAAGATCTTTTGCAATTTTGGGACTGTCGAAAGTCTTTAGGAAAAAAGAGCTGAATAAAATGCTCGTCATCTTCTTGAATGACTCCCCCCCCCCCTAAAACCTGTCGAGATTCACGTGCAAGACACACTACAACCGAATATCTGTAAATACAACGCTCGGAGCTGTATCTGTGATATATACTTTTGAAAAACTGAACATTCTCTGAATGGCTGATTCGCTTCAAGCGTGGTCTAGGTGATCGTAAGTGCACTTATGGCCGGTAAGCATTAGTGTGTCGAATTGCTGATCTTGATGATCTATTCGAAAAATGATATATTTTTATACATATATATAAATAAAAAAAAAAAAAAAAAAAAAAAACATCGTCATATCAATACCTCATATATCTTCTGGGAATTTCTCACAAGAATTATCATAATTCAGTAATTAACCTTAGGATTATATCACCATCGTTCTAGTTTTGTAATAGATTAAATAAGTTCTTCATTGTATTGTTTATATGATGGTAGCTAAATGAACTACCTTTAAAAAAAGATTTTATTTCTATTGTTATTATTACATATTATCATTATAATTATTATGCGTGTGTCGGCAAAATCTAAACAAAATTACTTTAAGATATTATTGCCTTTTTCGTTTTTTTAGAGCTTCATTGTATTGTTTATATGATGGTAGCTAAATGAACTACCTTTGAATAAAGATTTTATTTCTATTATTATTATCATTATTAATATAATTATTATGCGTGTGTCGGCAAAATCTAAACAAAATTACTTTAAGATATTATTGCCTTTTTCGTTTGTTTGAAAGAGTTTCTATTCTTTTAATCGTTAGCTGACGATTGGCTATGGACAATGAAAGAGTACGCAATCAGCTTATTTTTCTTCTTCTTCTTTTTTTTTTTTTTGAAATCTAGAATGGCCATTCTTTCATCCCGTGAGATTCACCTTTATATGACGTCACAAACATAACTTCCGAATTTAAATGGAACCAAAGATCTTTTTCCAATACCCATTTCATTGAGTTCGTAGAAAAGAAAATTTGTACATAAAGCAATGCATTTTCATACAGGTATACCTTGTAAATCTGTAGTGGTGATAAAAATTAAAAAAAAAATCGAGTATATTTTCACACCATTGAAAATGCAAAAGGAGAAAAATCTGTCCACAAATTAAATGAAAAAAAAAAAAAAATATGTCGAACTAATCAACGGAATTCGGAATACCTGAGAGGCATCCCTAGTGCAGCATTTGATTAGGCTGGCTCCCGGCGTCCGTCTGTCATCGCTGGCTCGAGGGAGGCGAGCAACTTGAAAGTGTTCTAGTACGTGGGTTTCAGTCTGGAAGCGTTTGAAAGGTGATAATCGATTTCATAGGAACTGATTAAACAGATATTAATCTTCAAAGTGTTAGTCTTTGAACTTGGGTGCAAGTTGTATGCTGTATTCCCTCTTATTTCAAATACTTACATTCACTCACATGTTTTATTCAAAATAAACAACGCCTGTTCGACCAATCTCTGTAAAATCATCTCTAAGAAACCACTACACTACATCTCCGTTATGTGAATTAATGTATGCAGGGGCGTAGCGGTAGGTAATATGGTTGATCTGATTTTAATGAACAGAACAGAACAGAACAGAACAAATCTTTTATTTACATCCAAGTACATTACTGTACAATAAGGACAAATATAAACAAATACATGAAAGAGAAAAGTAATTAAATACAACCGGTTACCAAAATAGAGAAAATATATAAGCATATCAATACGTGTATTTCGTTTTTTCTCTCTTGTGTTTTGAGGGATAGAATCTTGAATGTTATTGAATCTTCATCTAGCCTCCGAGAATCAGCATCCACGACTTGTCATACAGGCAAGCCGTGGCTACAGATTTCCGGAGCCTTTTTTTTTTTTTTTTTTTTAATATGATTTGTAAATATCAGTGTTTTATGGAGTTTAACTATATCCCCTTTTATACCTCCTTGTCCGAAAGGAAACGACAAGGATGGGAATGGGGAATGCATATAATGGACCATGAGGGGGTAAATATAAAATGGGTATTGAAATTAAAATTTGGGTGGGCACCCCGTTGTGAACAGATTGAAACACTTCTACATAATGACATTTGGAAAGAAAAATAGCGTTCACGAATTCAGACATAGCATATTTCGAATAGATTTTTGTGGGACATGTATAAGGATAATAATTACAGTGTGGCGTATTTTTTTACCACGAGTGTATTTAACTCGTTACCAGGCGTATCACGGTAAAGATTTGCCGACCTATGATTTGAGTTTTTACAGAGAGCCAATCAGTAACCAGCGTGGCGGCATTTATTTACGGGTTGTAAAAACACAGGCAATGAATGAAATTCCTGAATGTCTAGGTAAACAAAATAGTAAGTTCGTATTTACTACTGGCCGGTGGCAGTGTGCAATTTTGTGCACACGGCACGAGGAGTTTTGAGCTAATTTACATAACGGTACCGCCCTCATGTGTTATTAATGAGATTGCCGCTCGACAAAATAAGTCTTAGAACTTTGCTACGAACTTAGAAATAAAATAAATTTGCATTGTAGGCCTACTATAGATCATGGTGTGCAAGTTTGAGTAACCAAAGGTAAATTTTGTCAATGCTTGTATAATGAAAATAGAACCTTTACTACTTGAAAAACATTTTCCGAGAATAAAGTTTATCTTTTTCCAAGCAGTGTGATCATTATTAATATCTGTTATGATAATTGATTAATTGCCATTATAATTATTCAATGATTTTTAAATCGTACTGCGAAGCAGTAGATTTATATCTACCGTTTTCCAGAAATCCAGTCTGTTTGACCCACTACATTTTTTACCATTATCTTCTGAGCAATGTGTTCAAACCAAATTATGTGTTTTCAAACACCGAAGAAACGGCCTTTTCAGTCACAATCTACAAACTTTGTTTATACCTTATTTACTTTTCGACAAATAGAGAAGAGGCTTATACAAAATTTGATGTAATTTTCGCTTTTAGTAATTACCAGTTAGTGTTTTCAGTGTTTATAACAAGATTTTCGGTTGAGTAAAGGAGTTGAAACGTACAATAGGTTAACTGTATAATTAATTTGTAGCACTTACAATATTACTGCTCTGAACTTTCTCGAACCGTCATTTACCAGTTGTAGGGCTGACAACCAATCAAATTCTGTTGTGATTATCACTCGGTCAAAACCCACGCGTAAATTCAGACCACGTGGTATAGATGCAAATGGACATCGTCTGCTCGAAATGTGTCAATTAATTTGTTTATCATTAGTCAATAGTCGTCTGCACTCAAACAGGGAGCGTGGGAAGTTTACTTTTTTTTCGCATGTGTTAACAAATAGAAATAATTTTGTAATTTTGAAATATTTGATTTCAATGAGCACTCTGATCACGCTCCAATCCTATTTTCATTAAATTCAAATTTGAGTATGAAGAAAAATTATTCAACAAAAAATAAACCGACAAAAACATACGATAAACTGATATAGGATAGCAGTAAGAGCGATCTATTTTTAGAACAACTCATGAATAATCATAGAGTGCTGCTAGATTTAATCGATTTGTCAGAAACCAAAGATATAAATAGCATAGTTGGCGATTTCACGTGTTTCTTGAGGGAAAATGCATTTACAGTATTTGGGAAAACCCAATGCTTGAAATACAAACATGTTGGTAATCAAAATTGTAAATAGTTTAATGAAAAAATGTTTGTTGCTAAACAGGCTTTTAAACTCTATAGAGAGAGAAATAATATTAACAGACAAGCTTTTAGCTTGGCGCGTGCTCATTATAACAACGTAAAAATCTGCTAAGAAATAATTTAGACTAGCAGAGGGCTATCGAATCAGCAAACTTTCAAAATCGGACCCACGAGGTTGGATGAGCTGGCGATGTCCTCGAAAAGATGGAGTGTTAAGACAAAAAAACTCACAAATTTAAAGATTTTACCAACTTTTATTGTCCAAATTTGAGCCCTTTTGATTGGCGAACTATTGCACTATCCCAGCCTCTCAATGATGTACGATTTACAGTGCTGACAGCACTTTGATTACTTTTTTGGGTTACAACGGTACTTCCGCCAGTGCATTTTATTTAAATTCAAGATGAACAAAGAAGTTCAATAGTTCTGACCCGTCACGCAAAAGGGAACAAAAGGGGCCATCTGGTAACTATCTTTAATTATATATATTTGATAAAGGGCTCGGATGACAGGTTTCCAAGATGGCGCGTATCGAAAACAACAGTAACTATTTTTGAGAAGATTGACTGATCATTCTAGATTCAGTAACTCAGCTAAGTACGAAAAGTGTCGATTCTAGTCTGACTGCGCTGTTCGCGCAGTCTGACTAGAATCGACACTTTACGCACTAATCAGACGGCCACTTTTTTCATCATGGGTCACATTTGTCATCAACTATCAGATAGATTTCGACCATTACTCAATGTTTTTATCATCAAGTTTTCTCGAGAAATACACTGTGATCTAAGAATAAAATGCAGTGTCAGTGCGGGGGTTATAAAGAATGAGAGCTATTATAACTGTTCCTCGTTATTGTGGTGCATTTGGCACGAGCTTGTAAGAGGCAGTCTGGGGTTATCAAATATATCAGTCTTCTCCTACTGGTGTTATCTTTTCGTCTGGGGTTTTGGAATAGTTGAGATAGTTTCTGACCAGCTAACCAGACTGTTTTCACTAGAAATGTTAGTCTGATAACCCAGTTTAAATAAGAGGTAACTCGTGAAAATATATATAAAAAAAAGTATCAAAATAATTTCATATGCTATCAAGCTTGCAAAAGTTTAAGACAAAAGAGCAAGTAACTCATACTATTTAATAGAATAGAACTTTGTTTCTACTTAAGCATACAAAACTCATCATTGACATAAATATACAAATTACAAAACACTTTGAAACGACAGTTGAAAACTCATACAATGAACTACATGTATTGCTATATATTTACTGTAATTCAATTTGGTTATGTGCCTTGATAACTGAAAGTACTTAACTCTTGGCGTAACAGACATGCTATAGAAATATAATATATGCCTTGACATAGACTATTTTCTTTTATATTACCATGTTCTTGGAATTTGTTTAGAGCTACTTTTTTAAATATTATTGGCAGCGGATAGCATTTATGTGACTGCTATAGATATATTTCATTTGCCAATCGATATTAATCATTCAGAATCTGTCCTTGGAAACAAAAATAGTGACCAAAATGTAACGCCGATTTTTCATACTGGTGATAAATTTTAAAAAGAGTCCTTTCTGTTCTGATATGTCATCTTGAAACGAAGACCCACCCTGCGCTCAGGATGTCAAAACGGTGCAAATTGTTTCCCAGTTATACCCCGCTTTACACGCAAGTGCACGTGAAAAGCGGTGTATAATTTGCAATCAGATTGTGCCGTTTGAAAACGAATTCAGTACCATTTGGTCATCCTGTTTGCAGAGTTGCTTTCAACTGTAACACCAATAATGGATTCAGCATTAACGACCAGCCAAGAAACGATCAACATCATAACCTGAAGGTATGGGATGATGTAAGATTGTTGAAAGATTCGTCCATCATTTTAGAGGCGTTTTGTTTGACATATGGCGGGCTTAATTTTCTGAGATATATATCCTAGGTAGCGAGAAGATGACATTAACATATAACATCACAAGGTCATTCTACTTACACGAGAGTCACAATATTACACAATGCTCAACTTCGGGGTAGGCAAAAAGTTGCAATTGAAAGATTGTTGTTGTTGGCAATCCATATCGATTGACCAATGAAATATTTCATTTATACCGGAAAACAGAACTGACCTTCGTCCTTCCAGCTATGGCTTTTAAAAATTGCCCAGTTTTGGTTACGATTCTCTTCTGGACACAATTGTATAAAAGATAATTATTGCTTTAACTAACGTATTTATTGTGATTTTTTTATGTCTACGACCATATATGTTGTAAGAAACGAGTTTTGTTATCTGAGACGGGATGCAATAACGGGGGTCACTGGCAAAGGACTCGGTGACCAGCGGTGATTTACTGATTAAAGCATTCTTACAGGTACACAGTTTTAACACGATTCTCTTCTGGCCCGGTTGTATAAAAGATGACCATTTAACTGTAAGCCGGAAGTTAATTTCAGTATGGCCAATCAGGATTATTGTTTCAATTGTTACAATTAAAACAGAAAAACTGATTAGTTGAAAAACAAAAACAACAACAAAACTTCGTTCTTGTTTAACCAATGATTATCTTTGACACAAAAGGTGGCAATGTGTATAATCCCCTACAACGACGCCAATATTCTAGACGCTGATGACTGAACTAAAGTCCATGTCCGTATAACAACAGAAATACTACCCATGATTTGACATGGAGAGAAGTGCGGAAATAGATTGAAACAAGTAATTTCTTTTCCTTCAAATGTAATATTCTTCATTTCCCGAAGTTCTGTGTGGTACATTTTCATCATTTTTTGAAAGAAGATTAACTTTTACAAAGTGATACGGTCTAACTGTGCTAGCGATTGCTCGAGAAAAGCGGCTAAACTTCTGAAAATTGAGAGACTAAATTTTCAAGACATATAAGTCGTAAGTCACCAACTTAAAAACTCCATGTCCAAGAATAAATGAAAAAATCTTTGATCACACGCCCCTTGTATAAATTTGTTGAAATGGCAACGACTTACAATTCAGTGCAATTGGGGAACCTCGGCGATCTTACAGAATAGACCTCCGGAATAATACGGGCGCAGCTATGAAAGCGCGTAATTTCGCACGTAGCCTTTATATGACGTCACAACATCAATGACCCCGCTAGGAATGTCGTAGTATAAAACAAAATTAACGAAAGAATAAAAATGTGCATTTTTTTCCGGCGATTTGTCATCAAATTATGATATGCACAAGAGATCTCCACAAACAATCGGGGAAAAATGTGATTTTAGTCTAGCGTATTAAATAACCGAAGTACCACCAGAAGCCGAATCAACTAAATATTACCCATATTACTACACTAACGCCCGAGGTACTTTCAATTTTACGGAAAAGTCGGAGCGATGTTCAGAACGAGTTCAGTGCCCGAGTACGTCATTAGTATTATGCGAATTTAGCATAAATTTTACCTGTCTTACTATTTAGACAGGATATGCCAAGTTTTGTTTTGGAAGTTAGTGTCAAAATGACAGGGGTTATGCTTCGAGAGAAGGTTTTGTGTATAAGCTGGTATTGTTGAAAGACTGGCCTCGAACACTTCCGCATTCGTTACACAATTGGTAATACTTTGGTACAAAATGAGCATGTACCAACTAGTAATATATTTTTATCGTGCTTTAAAGCCTCTTTTGACCGGATATCACATGAGTTATTTCATGAAATGATATCAGACAGTCTATGTTTAGCTACAATTTGCATATTCGTGATTTTAACCAGAACCACTTGAACTTGAATCTCTTTGATTTTAAAAGTTTTCATAAAATGTTTTTGTCTCAAATATCAACGTTTTCCGGGTATCGGCTGTGATAAACTTAAAAAAATTCTCCGAATCCCGACCTGATTGCACCGATCATTAAAGACACTAACATAATATTATCATTTTCTATGTATTTGCAAATAGTATACACTACCGGAAGCCCATCTAGGTAACGGTTTGTTAAATAGAGGGTGAATTTTCTTGCAGATGGTTTAACGATTTCGGAAAGAAAAAAAAAACTTTCTTAAAGTATTTCCAATTTTTCTCAATAGATAGTCGGGTGAATCTATCCGTAACAAAAATGTGACCGACAGCAACAACGGAACACACTTGAAACAAGAAAAGTACCCTTCCAGATACACGAATCCACATTCTATGTCTGTCGGTTTCATATAAGACGTTTTTTTTTCAAGAAACGCTCCATTTTTTCTCAAGTTTCTGTTCTAACAAGATGGAAATTTTGGTTACGTTTGTACAGCTTTACAAGATCTACGTCTAGTTTTATAAAGATTGTATTGGTTAAGGGAGACAAACTTTAATCGTAAAGAATTCGCATCGCATTGCATTCTAGGGTACTGTGCCCGGAAAGATTCCAGCACGGCCAACTGTCATTCGACTTTTGACAAAAGTCATTGTTACGCGTCATTTTGTCTCTCAGTAATTGTAGTGTGGTACTATGATTAAGTTGGGTTGGGAGCCTCGGCCCGATTGCATAAAAGATAATCATTGGTTGTATATTAACCATTAGTTTATTTCAGCCAATCAGGAGCGTTGTTTCAGTTGAATTAACTGAAAAAACGATCCTGATTGGCCGAAAATTTATTTTGGTTAAAACTAACCAATGATTATCTTGAATCTACATGGGCGCTGGTTTCTAGGTTTTAAACGCGGTCGTACAGGTGTTAGAAACGCCAGGAAATCATGGCTAGGTGCACAAATCGCCATGATATAATTGCAATGTTATTGAAAGTGGCGTTAAACCTATAACAAACAAATTTTGCTCGGGTATGCCAAGGAAATAATGAAAAATACGTATAAACAAGATGTGTTTGTGAAACACGAATGCCCCCGTAACGGCATTTTTTTTTTTCAAAGTTTGACCTTGACAGATGACCTTGACCTTGTCACATGACCTTGACTTTGGTACCAGCGGATGCGGATCATTGAGATCTATCATCATGCCAAATATTAGCTTTGTATCTTGAATAGGCTTGAAGATATTGGCAAGGTTAAGTTTTCGGGTTAAGTTTTCGGACAGACGGACGGACGGACGGACAGACAGACAGACGAGCGGACAGACAGACAGAATGACGGACATGAGTAAAACAATATGCCCCCGATCTCTCGATACGGGGGCATAAAAATGTTAACGACAGAAATGGTGTTTCTTAAAAATCAAGAGCATTTTGTCCAAACACATGCACTTTTCACTTGATGGTTGTTCACTGGATGTTTTTTTTTCGCGTGGTTTTACGATCAACATTGGTGAATCCATTCTAATAAATATTTCTCCACATATATGGACAAGTCTAAGTGAAGAAAAACAAACTTTCTGCTAGTAATTACTCGCTTCAATACTAGTGTGTTTTTATCGTTACCGATTGCTATCACGTACGTGGTTATTGATTTGGTGTTTGGTACACAGAAATGTTGCCATTTTTAAATGGTTTATTTGCTTCCCTTATTTAAAATTTGAAAACACACCCCATGTTCCATTACGATGGCCCAGCGCTTAGCAATTTTAGCTCCCTAGAAAGATATATCGAGTATCAATCGTTAAACACTGACCCATCGAAATTGCAAATCAGTGAACGAATAGAGTATCAATACATTAATATTTCTAAAATAATGAACAACTTGAGCGTGTTTAATGCCAGTAATGAAAGAGTGAACCTTTTCGGGAATACAAATAGAAGCACAAATACGCACGTACATAGCTTTCAAGTTTTTTTTAACTAAAAATGTGAACTCATAATATTTCTTGTACTCAAAATAAGTTTATAAGATGGTTTAATGATTTATGTATTTAGTCCGTCAATCTGTTCTTTAAGTGTTGAAAGGTTTTTTTTCCTTCTAAACATTCCAGGTCGAATGAAGGGTGTGTCATCCAAAAGTAATTAGTTTCCAATATTCGTGGAATGAAAATGTTAGGTTACTGTAGAAAAGAAACCCTAATCTTGCGTCAACATTCTCTTATCGACAAAACAGCAGAAACAAAAACAGTTCTGTAATAAGTGTACATTTCTACCATATTTCATGTATTCTTGTGACAGCTTAAGAAAGCATGGTACTCGTCTTCGATTTCAGTTATGTCTTCCGGAAAATAGATTTAAAGGCCTGACATCCGTGGTTCACTTTCTGTTCAAGTACGAGTAATTACTGCATCTGTTGCCACACAAAAATCGTTAGAAGGTCAAAATAACAAAATATTTGCGTACTCAAGACATCATGGAATATCATCATCATTATTTGATGGTTTTCGACAGGTAATGTATAATGCCTCATGAGTTCTTTGAGTGCCAAAACTAAATATAAATCGATCTTATAAAATGAGTTTTGGGGGCCCAGCAAATAACACCGATCATTAATCGACGCAAAAATTCAAGCAACTAAGTAGATAGACATGATACTACAATGACCTTTCGTAATTTTAGTAATATTAATGCGCGTGTTTGCATGGGGGAAACAGAGGACAAAGATAATTTCTAAAACAAGTAGCACCGCCTATGGGTGCCTACGCTCGGCTGTGAACATGTGTGCCAAATTTCAAGTGAATGCCTTCAGTATAAATAGATATCCCAAAATGTCAGTTTTCGCACGACGACGACTACGACACCAAGTCTATTGCAATACCTGGGATTTTCTCCGAAAACAGCCGAGCTAAAAATGAGTCTGTGCGTGACATTTCCAACAATTTGAAATGTTGGTGAGGTGCAGTTATTATACACCTTAGAATGTCACCAAGTGTAGTTAGTAGATTTTCAGACTATCAAAAGATACCTTTCCTGTGCACTTTTAAAGTGACAAATCTCTTTGACGACCGCATTTTGGTGGTCCCATAACTGACTTCTGAATACACGTTTTACTGTACTGTAGAAACAAGGGCGGATAAGTTATCGCGGATATTCTGCTTTTCAAACAACGTATCATTCTAGCGTATATCATGGCGAGGTGAAAATGTGAAACGAACGATACGGTCATACACACTACGCATTTACACTGACCTCGACAGCCGAAAAAGCGACATTTAAAACCGAGGCAGGGCGGTGACTTCAAACCTTTCATGTCATGTACACACTAGAAAGATGGTTTTCGCAGAAAAAAAAAACAATGTCATCGAAACTCTCAAAGATTTTACAAAACAATAGCAAGTGTAAGAGATACACGAACAAACGACATCTCCTTTTCATATTGTAGTATTTCTTAATCCGGTTTTATTCTAGAAACAATAGTTTTGCACTAAACATTTTAGACGAAATTTCGTGACAAGTCGTGTGAGGAAGGGACGGATACCTCAGAATGGCTACGACAAAAATATAAATACTACCAAAATATTCTTACAAAATCGAACGTATTCCAAGGTGGAATGTCTATTCCACTCCAATAAAGTCTGTAAGAAATTCAAAGATTCTGTCCTGGTCTGTCTGCGCTGATAGACACTTTTAATACTCTCGGGAAGGTCCCTTTTCGCGTGACGGGTCACATATAAATAGCATTAACAGACTAGAAGTCTGAGAGTCTATTTCGTAGTTTTGAATACCTTGTCAAAATCGTCACTCCACAAACATAATTTTGACATCAAGTTGATTAATATTTGCCCAAATCTATATTCCATTCCCTATTTTCTTGTATTGTTTCGTCGAGAAAATGAAACATTTCTCAAGTATCCTTCGCAACTTTTGACTTGTAGACACTGCTAATTAGTTTCTAAGGAAACTCACTAATCATGAGTCTGTCTTGCGTCCAGGATGCTTTAACATTTGCAATCATTATAAAATAGTACCCCGCTTTGCACGTTAAAGCACGTGCAAAGAGAATACAATGTAAAAAGGTTTCTCCAAAGTTTTCACCCGAAAAGCAGGCCTGTTTTCCTGAAGCCGTTTTAAAGATTTAAAGCTTTATAACAGCCCCACGTTTAGAAGCCGCCGTCATAGAGCATAAATACAATACTTGTACAAAAAACGTTCTTTTTCATAAGTAGTATACGTGTGTGGAATTAAATCGCAATTTCAATTAGAAGTGCATCTTCTTTACCTAGCTTCAAAAACAAATTTAATCAGTATTTACTCGCAACTAAATCAACAGTCCAAGCAGAAAACATCTTTTTTTTTTTTCAAGTAAATAGTGTATCTGTCCAAAGATTTACTAATTCCTGAATTTCTATTAAATTGTTTCCATTATTTCATTTATCATCAACGTTTTCAGTTTCTTTCATCACATTTTCATCATGATCACATTAATCAATCAGATTATCACTTTCATCTTTTTCCTTTAACTGAATGCAACATTGTGAAAAGGAGAAAATTTCAATTTGTTAATTTTGAAAGATTTGTCTTAATGTTTCACCTTCATAAAATAAAAAATAACATTATTATTATAGAGCAGTTAGTCGCGCGGCGGCCTGTCAACCTAAAGGTCCCGGGTCCGATCCCCGACGGCGGCACTAATCCTTTCCGACTATTTGTCTCTCACCAATAGGATGATAATCGTAGACCTATGTGAGATAGCAGTTCGAGGCTAGGAAAGGATGCAATAGTAGTACTGATGACAGAAATACTAGGAATCCATTGTTAGGTGCTCCAATCGCCATGAAATAACTAAAAGATTGTTGAAAGCGGCGTAAACCCCAATTAAAACAAAACCCACGTTTAGGATTTGAAAGTGTCCGTCAACTTTACCAAGCAGCTTTGAGCTTTCATAAGCTAAACAGCTTACTTGCGACTCGACGATGTGACTAGTACAATATATGCAACTGCTATATAGCAAAGATGGTGGATTAATGTAAAGTCATAAGCAGTACACATTCGAAATATAAAGCCTCTACTGCTAAAGCTAATGCCACAAACACTCCGGAGCGTCGGCGATGTGTATATAGGCCACAAAAATCGACTACTAGTCGCCGACTGATCGATGCATCGGCCGATTCAATAGTGGATTTTTCCCGAGATCGGCGGCGCGTAGGTGAGTTTTATCTTCAGGGTAAAATATGCCGACTAGTCGGCGACGTCTTTCAGATTTGTTCAAGACGGTATTATATCGACAACTAATCGCTTACATATGTTTTCCTTTTTTTTTACTCATTCATTTCCGTTTGGTATCGGCGGCTAGTTAGCGATGCATCACAAGCCAGTCAACGCAATCTCGCCGGCTTATACGTTTAATCGACTCGGTATCATCACTGACCAAACCGTCACGTCGACCAGGTTTTGTAGGACTGCATAATAAACATCTTGTCCTCTTATCTTAACTAATCGACCGATGAAAGTAGAAATAATTTTAGCATAATCCATTACAAGATATTCCATTCATTCCTTTATAAAAATATACTGAGCGACTTTAAAAACGCAATACTTAAATGCAAATATAAGTGAACAGACTCGGACTAAAATATACTTATTTTGTTTCCTTAACAAGTTACCTCTAATCCAATATCAATGTCATTTTGAAACAATCTCTTGTATTCCCAATTCGGTGACAATTTCAAACATACCATCGAAAACTTAAATTCTCCATAGCCCTACTGTAAGGGCGATATTTTTTCTTTTCAAATGAAACAAAGGCCAAACAAGTTTCAGAGTTAAGATGCATAAATCAAGAGGTCAAACAAATCATTAATACTGCGTTTAGGTACGTTTGGTCCAAAGACGACACAAAAAACGTTGACTTTTTGACCAGAAATGACGTCACTTACATGCTTTTCGATTCCTTTCACAGAACCACAAACGTTGTCCATTTGAATTCGGTTTGGGCAAACAAAGCCTATTAGCGCTTTTTACCCCTTCGGAGACATGTCGTTTAGAACTGAGATGACATTTTGAGCGTGTTTACGGCATGACGCTTACGTCATTTTAACACGTTAAAGCTTCTGAAACGCCTTATTGGTAAGGTCCTACCTTACAGATATTCAAAAAATTGATGAAAAAAATCGATATTTTTTTATTTTTTGTCTAATCGAGTCTAACGACGTTCCGATCTAAGGAACAATTTTCCTATTGACATTCCCGATTCAGAGAACAGTCTTTGCAAAGTGAGAGAGTTGATTTCATTTCTTTTAATGGTTTTTGAAATGTCTATCGTAAAGAATCTTGCATACTTCTGATTTGTTAAATCAATCAACATTGAAAAGTGTCTTGACAAAGAAAGAGTGAACAGTACATTGCTAGGCCAAAGCTAACCAAAGCGTCAGATCAAATAAGAATAAAGTCGTCTCAACCGAGTATCTTCTTTGTATGGTTTAAGCTAAATTTAGTAAAAACAAATCTACTTTTCCATGCTCAAAATTCAAATTTACTTTGGTGCGTTTTTAAAGTCGGTCAGTATATATTTAAAAGACGGGGTAGTTATACGAGGGGTGATCTAGAAATTCGTACGATGGCCCTAAAACTTTGGCATTTCTAGCTTGTTCAGTGAATAACTTGTTGAGTTTGCAGTTCAGTATCTACAAAGCGAATCAATATGATTATTTTTTGCAAAATTATATTAAGCTGTCTTAATTTTCGTTACCATAATAACATATGTATTTTAGGCGGGGGGGGGGGGGGATAATCAAAGTCGGAGTTCGCAAATTTTAGTTGAAATTGCTTGTCAGAATGAAATAAAGCACAATAACAAGGGATTCACTTGTTTAAATATAAACATTACTAATACTAGTATTTGAGGAATATTTGCGGACACAAAATAATTTAGACTTAGCATTCGAGAGAATAATGACCTGAGGTCAACATCAAGATATGAAATTGTTATATTTTTTAGAATTCCGTCATGATTATTGGTTATTTAACAACCCAAATATTTAAGATAATTTATATAAATAAAATATAATTTTGTCAAACAGAGGAGTTTTTCTTATATTACCTCGGATATTCAAATAAGGTATGGCTTTGAATGAGGATTTAGAATAGCATAATGGAGTTTTGAACAACGAACGAAAACGTCCCAATTGATTCTCATCATTTTCGAAACTTAGCGGTCATACATCTTGGTCGCCACTTCATAAGAAATAACATTCGTTTATAAATTGTCCACAAAGTTGAATTCTAAATTGAATATGGATTAATTCTGCAAAGTTAATTAATTAAGCGTAGAAAGGCATGCGAGTAAATAGACTAAGTAGAACAGAGATGACGTCGCATTTGACGTTTTTGCCCCCCCCCCCCCCGCATACTTACCGCGTCTGTCTTAGATGAGTCACTACAGTCGCGATATTACTTACACATTCGAAAAATTCCACATTAATTACAGTTCTTCCATTAAAGGAATTATGATTTTTATTTTAATTATCAGCTTTTCTAAAGTTTTATAACTTCAGGTTACGAATTTCTTAATCAACCCTCGTATAACATTTTGTTATCTTAATTCTATAAATATTTGTTTTCTGTGGTAATTACTGTGTTAAGAAACCTTCCCTCTACCTCGATAGCTCAGTGGCAGGGCATTCAACTGGGTTCGACTCCTGGGGAAGGCGTTTCCTTTTGCAAGAAACCTAATTAACCCAGCTATAAATGGGTAACAGTGTTTAAAATCAATTTCATCTCTCAGGTATAGATCCAGATATTGTTTTAAACAAGAGGGCAAAAATGGCCCTAAACTGCTACTCTGAATTTTATTGATCCATTAGATGTGATTGAGGAAGAGATGCTATTGGATCAAATGTGAAAATATGACCAACCATGATCTATGCCCATGATTGTGGTTGAGGAAATGTCGTTTAAAGATTTCATGGTGAAACAAGATGTGTTTGTGAAACACGAATGCCCCCGAAACAGCATTTTTTTAAAGTTTGACCTTGACAGATGACCTTGACCTTGTCACATGACCTTGACCTTGTCACATGACATTGACGTACAGCTTTGTATGTCAAATAGTTTTGGAGAAAAGGCAAAGGTTAAGTTTTCGGGTTAAGTTTTCGGACAGACGGACAGACAGACGGACGGACATGAGTAAAACAATATGCCCCCGATCTCTCGATACGGGGCATAAAAATGCCATGCACTGCAAAACCAACAATGACAGGCTACTCGAGTTTCACCCAAGGAACTCTCTACATAATTTCATAGAAATCAGCCAAGGGGTAAGTTTGGGTTAAGGAGTAGATGTCATTCAAAGAATTTTATAGAGAAAACAAGAGCCGTCAGAGACAGATTATGCTCCCTGAATAAGGCATTGTCACAAAAACAAGAGCCACGTTGGACATGGACATCCCCTGCCAAGAAAGCTTGATAGTAAACTGAAGCCTAATAGATAAAAGATTCAATGTACTGTCAAAGATTTGCCTCCTATAAAATCTAAGTAATAAAAATAACAAAGTGCAATAACTCCAAAATTATGCAAGCAAGAGTTGTAGTTCAGGTGTATTGCACTTCTCCTCCATGAGATATATCCACCCATAAAGATTCAAGTTGATAGCTATTATACTTTAGGAGATATGCTCCAGACAAAATCTTAGTATCAAAAATAAGAAAGGGCAATAACTCCAAAATTATGCAAGCAAGAGTTGCAGTTCTTGTACACTGCACTGCTCCTATATGAGATCTATCCACCCATAAAGTTTCAAGTTGATAGCTATTATACTTTAGGAGATATGCTCCAGACATAATCTAAGTATAAGTATCAAAAATAAGAAGGGCAATAACTCAAAAATTATGCAAGCAAGAGTTGTAGTTCTTGTGCACTGCACTTCTCCTCCATAAGATCTATCCATCCATAAGGTTTCAAGTTGATAGCTATTATACTTTAGGAGATATGCTCTGTGGTCAGATTGCAAGGACTCAAATAAGGTGTTATCTTATACAGCAAACATAAAGGTAACAAACATTAAACCCCCTTTTTGCATGACATATTTTGAGACACAAATTTCAAATTCTTTATGGTAAAGGGAATCTGATTTGCTACTGAAATTTGAAATTTCATCAAATTCTGAGCATGAGACTAGGAGAAATGAAAGAATAACTGTATTACATGCGCTAGTGTAAAGGTAACAAACATTTAGCCCTCTTTTTCCATGATATATTTTTTTTACGTTAACTTCAAATTGTTTATAGTAAAGGGCATCTGATTTACTACTCAAATATGAAATTTCACTAAATTCTGACTGTTAGACTAGGAGAAATTTGGGAAAAAAACGTTTTTTACCCTAAGTCCCCTTTTCCTGTGACGAGGCCCCAAATCCAAAAACCGTCACAGATGCATCAACACTATATCATAGGAATTTCACATGGTAAGTTTCATTTGATTTGGCCCAAGGGTTATGGAGAAATAGGTGGGGACGGACGGACCGACAGACGGAATTACTATTTTACATGCTAACGTAAGGTAACAAACATTTAACCCCCTTTTTCCATTATATATTTTTTTTTACGTTAATTTCAAATTATTTATGGTAAAGGACATCTGATTTGCTACTCAAATATGAAATTTCACTAAATTCTGACAGTTAGACTAGGAGAAATTTGGGAAAAACTGTTTTTTACCCTAAGTCCCCTTTTCCCGTGACGTAGCATCAAATCCAAAAACCGTCATAGATGCATCATTTCTTTATCATAGGGAGTTCACATGGTAAGTTTCATTTGATTTGGCCCAAGGGTTATGGAGAAATAGGTGGGGACGGACAGACGAAGCGGCAGCTATATGCTCCCCGAATCATAGGGAGTTCACATGGTAAGTTTCATTTGATTTGGCCCAAGGGTTATGGAGAAATAGGTGGGGACGGACGGAATTATGGACCGAATTACGGACGGACAGACCGACGAAGCGGCAGCTAGATGCTCTCCCTTCGGGGAGCATAAAAATGCCACATCCTGTCACCTCAATATAAACAGGTCAATCAGAATTTGGCAAGAATTTTAGAAGAAGGTCCCCAAAGGAACATTCTGAACAAATTTGTTCAAAATTTGCCATGTCGTTCAGGAGGAGATGTCTGAAAGATTTCATAGTGACATGATGCCAAGCCCTGCCACCTCCATATTCCTTGGCCAATCAGAATTACGTGAACAATTTTTGAATTAGAAGAGGGTCACCAAAGGAACATTCTGGCTCATTTTCCTTGAAATCGTTTTCAGGAGAAGTTTTGAGATTGTTGATGACGCACGATGGACTCAAGGTGATCCTACAAGCTCTTGAGCTAAGGCTCAATAATCAAGGTCAGTTACTTGCATATGTAAATATGTTGGAGGAATGGGCAAAAGTACAATCAGCTAGAGGCCGCTGTCATAGTGCAGTTGGTAGGACGTCATAATATAAATCTAAAGGTCCCGACTTGATCCCCGACGGCGGCAATCATTCTTTCAGCCTATTTGTCTCCAACCAATAGGTTGATAATTGTAGACCTATGTGGGATTGCAGCTGGAGGCTAGGAAAGAATGTAATGGTAGTTCTGGTGTGAGAAATACCAGGAATCCATTGTTAGGTGCTCCAGCCTCCGAGATATAACTGAAATAATGTTGAAAGTGGCGTAAAACCCCATTCAAACAAACAAACCATGAGCTAGAGAATTGATAATTCAAATTTGCTACTTTTATCACCAAGTTGATCAACAGTATTTATAAAAAGTTTCAAGGTCATTGACGCAAAGGAAGGAATTTCAATTTTTCCTACTGGCGTTTTCATCATGACTCCTTCCTTAGAACTTTGTATATGACATTTATAATCCATTTCATTTTTTCAATGTTACTATAAAATCCATTTAAGATAAAAGTTATATTCCAGAAATGCTCAAATTTATCATTTCATCTTGACTTATTGATTATTACCTAGCAGTTTCATCGACCATATTTCTTCAAAGGACACATCTACTAATGATGGAATACAGTTGCGCTGAATAATTTTAAAATTCGAGATGCCCAAAACAAGGTCAACTTATATAAAGAGAGCCAAACAGACAGAGGCAATGACAAATTACAAAACATGACCCTTTTCCCTTCCAGAACTTTTACATACAAAACATACAGAACATTTTAAAGGATTTCTTAAAAGAAGTTCTTTATGTTTTCTACAATATTTCAATATTTTATGATATCATTTCAAAAAAATATGAAAACAAAACTATTTAAGTATATGAAATGATCTTTTTATTCATACTGTAACAAAAACAAAGGTAATCTATACATAATCATTCATCATTTCCCCAGTACTTTCAAAAATGATAATAAATTCTCTTAATAAATTTAATGCCCTTGGCCCAAGTATATAATATATAGAGAATGTATGCTAGTTTCAGGTTTAGATCTAACCATCTTTCTTTAATGGAACAACAAAGGCAACATTTTTTACAAGTTGCATACAAATTTATACTTTGACATCTTTTGTCAAGCTCACATTTTTACTTTGACCTTAGGCTTTGACCTTGACGGAACAGGGTGTTTCATTATATCTGTCCTTATTCTAAACCATTATGATTCAGATATAACTAATCAGATAACTTGTGTAAATATTTATCTGTTTTGCAGACGGAATAGAATTTTAAATGGTATATGATTATTGTAGTGGCTCTAAAGGTTTCCATCCTATTTCACGTCAAACTTTCTCTGGATTTTCAACATGACGTCAATTTAGGCGTCATGGGTTTATCTTAAATTATCAATATCATTCATCTGGTCTCCTAGCAAGAAGAGATGCAATTTAACTCTCTCTCTCCTGATGACCCTCTTAATTTCTTGTTTTCGCTGGTGAATAGCTGTAATCCAAATATTCTTGAAAAATACCACAAAAGAAAACGTCAGATAGACTCGGATCTGGCACTTGTTTTAACCTTGAGACTATTAACGTGAATGTCACTGTTAGTGCTACTAGTATCTTGTTAATTCTCAAATATGTTAGTGCACTATTTAATAATATCTATATAGTTTTATCAAAGGTGAATGCACTGTAGCTGTTTTAGAATAGCTAACAATCTTTAGAAATTTCATCTTTCTCAATACCTATTGGAAATGTCAGCCACAATTTTCTGATCCAAGCCTATTTAACATGTTTTAAGGGGGGGGGGGGGGGGGGGGTAACTTTTAAGAACAATATGGTATACATTGATTGACAAGCAAATGTAGAAGAATTTTAGAGTATGATCAAGACAGAGAAATAGGCACTCCATATGCCAGAAGATAAGATCAATTAATAATCTAATAACCTGACGTCATAAATGCCTAAAATTGACATCATGTTGAAAATCTTAAATAACAGATCATATATCACTTAAAATTCTATTTTGTCTGTGAAACAGATGAATATTTACTCAAGTTATCTGATTAATAATGTCTGACTAATATTTAAGAATAAGGACAGGTATTATGAAACACCCTGTATCTAAAAAAGTTCTTTCAAATAGCTCATCTACTCATACTGGTTAACAATTGCGCCAAGTTATTTTGAACCCATCCATAAATGAATGTTAATGAGTTATTGCCCAAACAAAGTGGGACAGACAAATACACCAGCACCAAAATTTGATTTAAAAAACTTGGGCTTGACAACGAGTGAAAAAAATGGTTTTATTAATCGCAAAATGAAAGAACCATCAATTTCACAGTTATAAAAACACACAGTTTATCTTTTCTTTTTCAACTCTACAGACAAAATACAATCATTTACTCCTACCTTTTCAGTCTGTGGATTCTGTGCCCCTGTGATTTAATACGAGACAATGCAACCTCCTTTCTTAATCAGTCTAAAATTCTGTAAAGCAAGAAAGGGGCAAAATGGCAAATAAATGTCTTTGATCCAACTGTATTGGCATTTAGAAAGGTAGAATTTGTGATGTGAAAGCCTGTGGAGCCAATGTAATCAGCCTATCAGAAATTTATGTACAAATCTGAAAGACCATGTTTTTCAGTGACGGGAAAGCCTGTGGAGCACATGTCAACAGTACGATCAGAAATTGACATAGAAATCTGAAAGAGCACGTTCTAAGCATCACTCCTGTGAATAGCCCTGCTGGACTTCATCCCAAGCCTTTGATTTTTAGCGAAGTAAACAGTTTGGACTAAGAATAAATAGCTTGTGACAAGGGCTTTCATCAATGTCCAAGATGTTCTATGGAGATTTTTTCTTCATGGTCTTTTATAGGTGGAGTTGGATTTAAGTTGGTTGAAGTAAGTGGTCACTAAATAGAGATAACTGTTCCTGACTGTTTATCACAGAGCAAAATAATAGCCAGCTTATCTCTCTGATTACTAATGAATGGACAATGCACTGCTACACATCCAATTCATGCAAAGTCTCTCCTCATTATGTTTCTCTTGAGAACTTAAATGGCTTGTATACCAGTACATCTGATCAATGAACTATTTCCTGTTATACATCCAGCTCTTGTAAAGCATCTCTACACTTTGTCATAAGAACTTGAATCGCCTGTGATACCAGAACCTCTGGTGCTATGATTCCTGTAGATTCTACACTAACTGAAAACAACAAGGAGAGAAAATATTAACAAATTATCACATGACAAAACGTAAAATTGGTCAAAATGTTAAAGATGTTGGGGATGACAATTTCTTACAAGATAAAATCTTCCTTATTACTCTCTCAGGTTAAAAAACTTTTTCTACAAATGGGGAAATTGCTTTGTACAAGGGGGAAGGAGAGGAATTGTGGAATGTGAGGGAATTAGCTTCTCTGTTAAAATTTTCAAACATTTTTAATTTTATTCTGGGGAATATAAATTTTGAAATCTTTTAGGGAAAAAGAGATACATATTGTAAGCAACTTTCTCAAATTATTTACTACCAAATTGGATAGCTCAACAAGAAACATTTGTAAACATCTAGGCAATTACTACTGCTTCAAGCTGAACCAATGAATAAAATATACTATCTTATAACTATACAAATGTCCGTGTGATAACATCCCATATGATATTTTTTATGATATCACATTGTTATTTTTAGAACAATGATATAATTCGGTTATTTTTAGAAGCTTGCATTTCTGTTAGAAACATCTACGAAAACAAGGCAAATAGAGGTAATACAATAAATATAATATGTACTTAGTGTATTGTATGGAAAAATATCTAACTCTATTGTGGGAATTGATAATTGTCGAGGCTCTGATAATAATAATAATAATAATAATAAAATCTTTATTTAAAGAAGGAAGCTCATTAAGCTATCACCATACAAACAATACAATGAATATCTTATTTACAATGAGACCTTCTGAAATAATTCAATGTATAACAAAACAAGTAAAGCAAGATTGGTGATGACAACATATTCATGATATTGATAATGATCTGGCGAATTGATTGAAAGGTTAATGACTTGCACTTTCTGGAAATCACTTTGCATCAAATGGAAACAAGTTCTTGCAAGAATAAAGTTTTGCAAATAATTTCTATTCTGTTGCAAAACTATTCGCGTAGAATTTGAAGGTTAAATGAAAGACTGAAGAGATTGCATTAACTTTTTCCAGAAATAAAACTCAGATAAATGAAGATGATAGGTGGAACACCTCGCTATAAAATCATGCAAAGTCATTATATGAAAATTAACACATTACAATGATGATGATGATGATTATGATGATGATGACAATGACGATTAAGATGATGATGGTGTAATGTAATTATGATAAAATAACAATATTGTTTGAAAAGACATACACAATTGTGAGTGGCGTAACTTAAAGATTTATATCTCATACAGACATCAAATAATTTTTCAGAGATCGTTTAAAACATGAAATATTTTCAATGCTTCTTATAGTAAGAGGAATGTCATTCCAACATTTCATCCCATTAAAAGAAAATGATTTCTTTAACAATTCTGTTTTTGGAATGCACTTATGCGATATCTGGTTACCTGATTTTGATCTTAAATCATAAAATTTGTTGTTACTTATCTCTACAAATTCTGACATATATGCTGGAGCTAATCCGTGAATAGTTTTATAGACCATAAGAATCGTGAAATACTTGCAAAGGTTAGCCATTTTAGAGAAGTGAAATTTTCTATAGAACTGGATCTTTTAGGTTTGCATAAAATGATTCGTGCAGCTCTCTTTTGAATTTTACTAATTCTATTCAGAAACGAGGATTTACACTGGCTCCAAATAATACACCCCTAGTCAAAATACGGAGTAATGTAAGAACTATAAAACATTTGTTTCATTTCACTTGTGAGAAAGTTATTAACTCTTTTAAGTAGATACAGCTGTGATGATAATCTAGCACAAATATGATCAGTTTGGGTTTTCCAACTCAAGGTGTTATCGATGTATACACTTAAAAGTCTTTGTGAAGTAACGTTTTCTATTTTTCTATCTCGTATAACTAAATTCAATTGAATGCTGGATTGTAACTTATGTTTTGACCCAATTAGCATGCATGTAGTCTTTGCAGGGTTCAGAACCATGTTGTTATACTTGCACCATTTTTCTACCTGTGTAATATCATATTGTAAAGATTCATTTATAAGGTTAACAGAAGAGCAACATTTGTGAAGCGTAGTTTCATCAGCAAACATATCTAATTTCGATGATATACAGAACGAAAGATCATTAACATAAATTAAAAATAAGATAGGGCCAAGGATTGATCCTTGAGGAACACCAGATGTAATTGTTTCCATATGGGATTGCATAATACCATGCTTGACAGTCTGGCGTCTGTCGCTCAAATATGAACGAAAAAGATTACATGTATTTGACGTAAAATGGTGTAGTTTAAGTTTATATATAAGAATATTATGATCGACTAGGTCAAACGCCTTTCGAAAATCAAGAAACACGGATCCTACCACATTACCCTGGTCTAAAGCTGATAACCAAGTATCTACAAGTCGAATTAGGGCAGTTTGGCATGAATGGTTCTCTCTAAAACCAGACTGGTAGGAAAATAATATATCTGTTTGTTTTATATATGTTTTGTGCTGGTTAGCAATGTGTCGCTCAAAGATCTTAGATAAAGTAGGTAAGATAGATATGGGTCGATAATTATTAGGATCGGTTTTATCACCGCCTTTAAATAAAGGTTCAACACATGCATCTTTAACGTTTTGCGGGAAAATGCTTTGAGAAATACAATTATTTATCATGCAAGCAATGGGTATTGAAATGAAATCTCTGCATAATTTTAAAATGTTTGGACCGATTCCGTCAAGCCCGGTCGATTTATTGCTATCCAGCTTATCAATTATATTTTTAACCTCAAAGGGAGTTATGAATTCTATATCAAAATATCGACCTGAAAGTTTACTATCAAGATGATTTTTAAGCTCTTAAAGTACCCTTTATCAACAGGAACTTAATCAATCAAATCGGATATATTAAAGAAATGGTTGTTTAGGGCGTTGATGATATTTATAATACCCTCAACCTCAGATGATTGAAAGTGTAACCTAGAAGGTAATTGTTCTTCATTTACGTTTTTCGATGTAATGATGCGAAGATTTTGTCAAAGCACTTTGGGATCAGATTTACTTTTAATTGCTTCGTTAAAGAAATGTTTCTTATTTTTCCGTATAATTGCAGTTACTTTATTTCTCCAAACTTTATACATGTTCCAATTTCCAGTGCATTTATATTCATTTCTTGTAAGAATTGCGTTTTTTACTTCCTCATTATACCATTTTGGTTGTTTAAGTCTCTTAACTCGTTTTTCTTTTAAAGGTAAAATTTTAGAAATAATATCATTCAATACACGATAGAAAAACACTAATGACTTATCAGGATTTAATATTGTTTCAACATTATCGAAATTAATGCATGCCAAATCATACAAGAAAGCTTTCATATTTAATTTTGAAAAAGACCGGTACAAAATAGACCTAAAATTATTTTCGTTGTTTATTTTAGCATGACTTTGATATGTTAATGCAATTGGATAATGGTCACTCAATGCAAGTTTCGAGACTATGATTTCGGAAATATATTGTTTGCTAGTGCTATATATATAATCTATTATGCTCGAAGATTTATCCGTTAGTAACTTACTCTAGTTGGTACTTTAATATGTTGGTAAAGACAGAAATCTTGAACCAATTTAGACCATTTATTATTGCTGTAAGTAGATGTTGAAGAATACTGAATGTTAAAATCTCCTAACAATATATATTCTAAACTTGAAGCATCGGCTTAATTTAGTTGCTCTTCATACTTGTCTATCCATGCTTGTTTGCTGTGAGGCGGTCTATATGCAAAATTAAACAAAACCGATTTGTTTTTAGGAAACTTGACTTCGAGCCAAATGCTTTCTGTATCACTTAGTTCTAAGTCACTTCTTCGTTCATAAATAACTTTATCAGCTATATAAATAAGTAATCCGCCACCGACCTTGTGAACGCGATCTTTCCTTTCAAATACATGTCCATTTATATTAATATCAGAATCTTTGACTGCTTCATTTAAGAACGTTTCAGATATGCCCAAGATACTAAGAGAAAATGAATTGCTCAGTAATACACGAATTTCGTCTAATTTTGGTAGTAAGTGCTGAATATTAAAAGAGGCTATGTGCATTCCTTTTTCTTTAAAATTGATTTTTATTAAGTCCTTATCTTCATCACCATCCGTGTTTTTACTTTTCTTAGATGAATACTGTTTAAAATTTTGTAACTGTAGGATAGGTTTCGTGACAGTTTTATCATGCGTTAACAACGAGTTAAAAGCCTTAATTTTGTTTGTTGATCAATTCTCCCAACCTCGTTAGATATTTTTTCTCATACAAAACACTAAGTACGTATAATATATATATACAATTCTTACTGCACGAAAGTGATGATATATTTTGTGATGATATATCATTTTGTGTGTGTAATTACATTGCAGCTGACATTATCTTATCTTAATCAATCTTAAAAAATGTATAAAACATTGATAACTTACATATAAAATGATCTCTAACTCTTGTTAATTTCACCAGATCTTTAAGGTCTTCATGTCTGAACACTTCCCTACTACACATATCCATTCTGGGATGAGCAACTCTAGCTTTCTTCTCACCTAGGGATAGATATAACCATATAAACATGAAAATTTAGTCAACAACTTGCACATAAAATTATCTCAAACATGTGATCTTTCAGTGCCCAGTTGTAAAAAAGTGAACTACTGATAAACTAAAACCGCAACCAAGTTTCTACCAATCAGGGTTCTTATTTCAATTGGAACAATTGAAACAACAATCCTGATTGGAAGAAAATATATTTTGGTTAAAATAATCCATTGATTGATTGAATGGAGTTTAACACCACTTTCAACATTTTTCAGTTATATCGCAGCGGCTGGAGCACCTAACAATGGATTCCTGGTATTTCTCTCACCAGTTCCACCATCACATCCTTTCCTAGCCCCCAGCTGCTATCTCACATAGTTCTAAGATTATCAACACATTGGTGAGAGACAAATAGTGGGAAAGAATGAGTGCCATCGTCAGGGATCAAATCCAGGACCTGTTCATTGACAGTCTGACATGCTACCAACTAAAATTATCCAATGGTTATCTTTTATGTAACAGGGGCTGGTTGTAATGCAAGGACATTTCTCTACCACACATAGCCATTCTAGGATGGGCAACTTTAGCTTTCTTCTCCCCTAGGGATAGAAATTACCATATAAACAAGAGCTTTTACTTTACAATTACATGTATGTATAAATCATGAAATTATTTCAAACAATGTGATCTTTTAGTGCCCAGTTGCATAAAAGTAAACCAGTGATAAACTTAAACCTAAATCAAGTTTCTGCCAATCTGGTTTGTTGTTTTGGTATAATTGAAACAGCAATTCTGATTGGCTGAAAATATATTTTGGTTAAAATTAACCAATGGTTATCTTTTTTACATCGGGGGCTGGTCGTCATGTCAGAATATTTCTCTACCACACATATCGATTCTGGGATGGTCAACTTCAGCTTTTTTCTCACATGTTACAGATGTAAGGAAGTCATTGACATGGTTTTGGGCAACATATATTAGTGTTACCTTTTTGAGAATGCAAAATTCTGTAGTGCAGGGGTGTGGAATTTCTATGCCGGACTTGTCCAACACAGGTTTTTTAACCAGCAGGCAAGTATATTTTTCTTTGCCATTTGTCCATGCATAAATAAAATGGGGGCAAGTCTTGAAATGGTCCTTGATAGAGGTAAGAGATTAATTAGCCACAAGTTTGTATCAAAGGTAGAAAATATTGTTTTCAATGAATAAAATGCTGGGTTCCAGCATTTTCTTCTCTAAAAACAATAATTTCTTTTATCTATTTATTTATGTTCAGTTTTGGCGGACAATTTCATGTTGATCTTGGATAAGTAGAAAATCATGATTTACTTGTCCAAGGATAAGTGGAGAAAATGTGTATTTCCACACCCAAGCTGTAGAGTAAAACTCATAATTTAAATTAATCATTAATCCCACAAAATGGGAAGCCTGAAAAATAGGCACTTGTCATACTGCAGAGACTTAATTCATAATGAGTGAATGAGGTCATTTTTACATGTTTTACTGATGAAATAGCTTCAAATATTCTTATCACCAATAGTGTCTATCTCTATCACACCAATTGAAATACAACTCTGTAATTTGACAACTCACACCCCTGTTTTTTTTTAACCCTGACAAACAGTTAGGAAATACTGTCAAATATTTCTCAAAGTTCATTTCCATTATATTGGTGGAGAAAAATTTGACAGGTATCTCCCCTATAACTGGTACCGAGCTTGACTTTAAGATAGGAAATTCTGTCAAATAACATTAAAACCTTACCATCTACATTGTCTATCTCTATAACACCAGGTGAGAAACATTTCTGTAATTTGACGGCTAACTCCCCTGTAATTGGTCTCAATAGTGTGATCTCTGGTAATAATCTGTAGGATGCTGTAGCTGGAATAATATGGATTGTAATTGTTCTTTAGAAATTACAAGTTGTTTTCCTTTAACTTGACTTTATATATCTTTAGTTTATACTAATCTTTTTTGGTACAATTGCAACAAGAGTCACTCTCAAACACTCAATCAAGATATTTTAACATCCCTGAGAGAGAGGCAGTGACTCAAACCCATTTTTCACCATTTCTACAGACAAGTGCCTTTATCACTCTGTCTTTGACCCTTTCTGCCAACCAACTATCATACTACTGAATTAGAATGTCTCCTTCTGAGCATCAAGGCTATCATAGTGTATCTATTTCACAGTGTCTTTTTTTTTTTAATTATATGTAAAGTATTATAGATATAGCTTGGGATATTTCAAATCACAAATTATAAACAGAGCATCCGATAGAGAGATAAAATGGATTTCTGATCAGAAATTAAATTCTATACTGAATCAACCAAATGTTGTGAATTCTAATGGTATTCTTCTTGAGAAGACTTTTCTAATGAGTATCCAGAACATAGGATTTCATTGAGATATATGTGTACCTTCACACCAAAAGGGACCATCTGTGAAGTGCATAAAATCTCGACCCTTGTCAGACTTCCCAGATTGTTCAGACAGACTAGAGTTGTAATTTTTAGAACTCAACTAAATTTTCTTAATCTTGAATAATCAATCCACCTTCCAGTAAAAGAATTTTTGAAATGTGACCTCTGAGTGGCCTGTTCTAGAACCAATCTCTTTTTCAAGTTTTTAGTTATGGAAATTCCTAGATGGATTCTTTTCGAGTGACAAATCACATATGGATTTTTAGGTTGGTGTAAACAACTACCCCCTTATCTGTGCCTCTGAATAAAGAAATAGCATTGTAACTTACAGTGTGACTTCTCAACTTACCTACAGGTGAAAACTTAGCATGATCTTTACCAATACCCTTCATACAAAATAACCGCAAGTCTAGTTCCTGAAATATATACATCAACATTTCATACATATGTTACATATGAATGGGTACTCTCTTTGGCGTAAACTTTCTTGAAATTGGTACAGATGAAAAGAGTAAACAGAAAAGAGAGCAAGGCAAGTGTCTAAAGTGACAGAAAGAAAGAGACAAAGAAAGAGAAACTTTCCCAGATATAATAGTTTGGTCATCAGTAGTATGTCATCAAAACATCTACAATGTTATTATCATTAATCAAAAAATCACTTTGATAAAGGGTAAATTCTCAATACCCATATGCATATTACTTGTAAAGGTAGTTCAAAACTTTAATCTGCTGAGTCTGATGAGCTCAGTCTGTAACACATTTGGCTCTCAAACCTGGTCCTGAGTTTGATCACCAAGCCTGGTAAACTTTTATGCATCATTTAACTCAAGCTTTTGGGACAAGCACCATTTGTCTGCTATAAAAGGACAAATAATAATTAGTATACGTAATAGGGATAGGCAGTGAGTGGCTAGGGTGAAATATTTAAGTTGTACTGGTGTGAGAAACAACAGTAAGTCATGGATAGGTGCATCTGCCCCAGTGATGTAACCAAAACACTGTTGGGAACCCCACACATACAAACATCCATTGCTCTTACAAAAGCAGATAATGGTAAATATCTATATCTCAAAGGGAGTGAAACAGCTCCCTATATGGTAGAGTGGCACAATGGGCCAACTTATTTCTCGCCCTATTGGGGCCTGTTGTTGTTGTTGTTTCAGCTTGAATCCAGCCCTGCGTTCAGGATGACAAACCGGTTCAAGTCATATCCTGCTTTACCGGTATACTTGCATGTAAAGCAGGGTATAATTTGAAAACAGTTTGTGACATTTTTCAGACTGAATGCAGGGTTGGTTTCAAGCTGAAAAACAACAACGGGCCTGATAGGGCGAGAAATGGCACAATGTCATTTTCCACCCAAAATGATGTCATTGAAAACAATTTTTGAAAGTATTTTCTAATTCCTTTTCTGTGTAGTCCTGAAATTTGCCCGTGATCTTAAACTTCAGATAATATTGGGGGTAAGTAGAAATATTTTCTAAAGCAAAGAATGTTTTTTCTCTTTATTTTTTGCTTCTATTTTTCATTGTTGACTGCAAACCCTTTTTATTTTGGACCAGTTGAAATTTGGTGAAGCAGGAAAGCCTAAATAGCATTTTGACATGTTGTCACCAACATCTTTTAATTTTGACAACTCTAAAATCTCAATCCTTTAGAAAATAATGACAAAAGACACTTTTGTCTCTGACATTTTGAGCCCAATTTAGCCCAAATTTGCTGATTTTATGTTGGAGGTCTATTTACCTGTCCTGGCCGTAGTTTTGCTATCAAAATATCATCATTTACTGGTTTTATATCTCCTTCTTTAAACTGAAATAGATAAAGATATTGGTCAAATGTTATCTCACACTTATCATGCTGTTCAAGAAATATTCCTAAAGTTCACAAAGCTTTAGCTGTTACTTACACTAAGATAAGCCCTGCACAGACATGCAGTCTGAAATGTCTCAAATTTGCCATCTTTGGGAAGAACTCCGGCCAGACTTGTTAAAATGTCTCAAATTTACCATCTTGTTTGACACAGATTTTAAAGTCAGCAGGATAAGTGTTAAATTTCCATCAAAGACAATCAATTGTCTATTATTATTATACATGTACCATGATTGAAGTAATAGATACCTGCCATTCTGTTTTTTTTAAATGATCCGTAATGTCTTTCCTATCAAAATACACTGTACTGTCATCATTCCAAATCTGATTTTAGACAATGTTGGCCATAGTGCTGAAAGTAGCATGTTGTCTCTCAATAATGAGGTCTTCAGTTTGATCATCATATTCGGCCAATATCCTTTCAGACATTTAATTGTAGAAAATCAAAAACCTATGTTGGAAAAGACCCTTGAGGCTTGGAAAAGATGTAGTGGTAGCACAGGTGCAGAAAATACCAGGAATCCATAGTGAGGTGCTCTATTTGTGCCAAATAAACTGATATACTTTTATTTGAAACATTTTTAATTGCAAATATTGTAAAAGAAATATTTTTCAACAAGTTACATATTCAGATATTTAATGGCATAGGGGTCTGACCATAAGTTCTAACAACTTAAATATGGCAAAATTCCCTTTTAGACTTTACAAGAGTTATCTTTTCAGCTTGCATTGATTTCCTTAAGCACAATTGCTGCAAAAGCCTGTACAATGTAAAGGCAATGCTCAATATTGAGTGCTGGTTAAAACTCATCTAATCCCTAACTTATTTGAATATACTTTTACTAACCACTATAATTGGTATTAAATTTCACTATATCATTCTAGCAGTTTGAGGCATTGTTTTTCGGGCTTGAATTTGATCTTTGACGAGGGTTTTGACCTTCATCAATCTGAATATATCCTATTGACCCCTAAAAATTATTGCAAGAGGGTTATTTATACCATTTGAATTTAAGTAAGTATTGCAACTTGATACTGCTGTAAATTATGTACAAGAATGAATTGTCTCCATATATTCATAAAAGATTCAAGTTTCTTAAAAGATGTGTAGGAGACAATCAGAATTAGTTAACTAACATAACCAAGAAATATTTACTCATTTTCTACTCATTTACCGGTAATTATTTTGACCCCTACAACAAATGTTTTGACTCTTAGAAATTTACAGTCAAGGTGTCCATGACTTCTAAATTTGTAAAGCAAGCACAAACCCTGGTACTGTTATTTAGTAACTAGATTACTTAAAGCTGCTCTTTCACAGATTGTTAAAATGTGATTTTTGAAAATTTTCGTAATATCAATTGGAAGTAACGACCTCATCATGTCGAAGCCTTTGAAATAATAAGATTCAATCTGGTAAAGCATGGAAAGAAAGGCTGATATTCCTGAATTAAGCAAAATATCATTCTGAAAAATAAAGCAACTACTAACGCTTTAAAAATTATTCTTCAATTTTGAGCAAACTTTTTTCGCATTTGAATTCTGCATGCTTGTCTTATTCAATCAAAGATAAAGGTTAAAGTAATTGATATTATGAAACTTCATATCATTACAAACAAAAATGGGAGATTAGTCATGGAAAGTAATGATTTTGTAATTTATAGACTCGAAATAAATAGACTGGATACCTTACTGATCTTATCTTTTGAAAAAATAAGTTACACAATGATTGAAACATGTTGTTTTTAGTGCCAATGCCCTTGGACCATTCTTAATCGTCTAAAAATACACACATTTCCAAATCTAAGAACAAGTTTTGTATTTTTTCGTTGAAAAAATGTGAAAGAGCAGCTTTAAATACAGGTAACATAACCTAATACTCACAATTTGTGACTGATTTCCTATTGGTACCCATTTCATATGTTTTGTAGTAACTACAAATAGAAAGTATGAATACAATCAAAGCACTGAAGTACTGATGGTGGACGTTTTTGTTCGCATACTAGAGTGATTATTCCATTTGTTGAGAAAAGAGAAATTTTACATGTAAAATTACGATAAAAGGAAAATGACCTGACCCAAGTTAGCATTATTTTTCAGATATACATTTCTCAACATATATCGTCGATCGTCAACCCAAGTCCTGTAATTACAAGGTTTCGATAATTTTCAGCATTATGCCGGAGGTAGTAAAAAGAGTGATTGTCTGATTCATTGGGTATAAAAGGAAAGAAATGACAATTAGATTATCTAGGTATTATTATTTTTGCAACACTAATCGATTCTCCATGGTCACAATCAAAATTCTGTTGTTATCTCCTCGAAAAATTCAATACAGGGATAATCAATTAATGTTCCACGATTTTCATTTTCAAATAAAAAAGAAAGTGTAAGCACGAAAAATAATTGCAGACACTCTCGAGATTAAATGTCGTGTGTTGAAAAGTAGTGTAAAGCCCCATTGCATAAACCTTTATCGCACGACCTAACTGCTTTACACTACCTGCTCGCATTGTATCCGTATTCATGTGTGTAATCTAGGTTATTATTCTATTGTTAGTAGTGTCATGGGGGGTTACCATTCCAGTAATTTCATTTTCATGAGTTACCTCCCATAAACCATTGGGAAACAAGAGGCAAATTACTCACTCTGTCTGAAAAGTAGTTCTACGCACGCAAAACGTTCACCCGATCTCAGAATTGCATATGATTTCGCTCTTAAAAGATGTCTTTGAGGTTTCAACAATTTATGTAGAATCCTTGTTTCACTCCATTTTTAAAATGCATAGTTGTCAGACGGACACAATTCTTGAAAAGGAGTAAATTGAATCTAAATGAGCACTACTGTTTTGATAACCTATTAACATCTGACAGGATTGTTCTTACACAGTATTAACTCTGGTGAACGTTAAACGTCCACCAAAAATAGTAATTTATTTTTTTACATAATACTAAATTTATTGAAATATTTGTACTTTGGAGGTACAAGATGTGTCTTTGAAACAATAATACACTTTAAAATCTATAAAGATTTTCACTTTTACCCTGAGTTTGTTTGAATGGGGATTTAATGCCACTTTCAACAATCTTTTAGTTATATCACGGTTGCTAGAGCACCTAACAATGGATTCCTAGTATTTCCCTCACCAGTACTACCATTATATCCTTTCCTAGCCTCCAGCTGCTATCTCACATAGCTTTTCAATGTTTTCCATTAGGTAATGCAAATTTTTATTATTGGAAAGGCATTATGATAGATTTGAAATACTAAGTACTGCCATTTACTACAGGCCTGAGGGACCTGCACCGTAGTTACATCTACCAGTCCTCCCTAAAGTCCACAGGTGCAACATAATTTGAATTTGCCAAGTAAAAAAATTGTTGATTTGTTATACATAAGCAAATTCTAGAGAATCTTCTTTCTACCTTCATGATCTCTGTACATCTCTGAAAAGTCTGTTGTTTCTTTAGCATGTGTATTTCTTGTACATTTCACCTTCAGCTGGAACTCTATTGTATCTTCCGCAGTACTTTCTGCTTCAGCTGAAAACAAAAATTTCATTTAACCCTTTCCTGTTTTACAATAATTTGGACCTGTCCGAATTCAAAGGTTTTGCAGACGAAAATTTAAAGTGGATTTAATTTGAAAAATAACCATTCAGTAGGGTAGAAAACAGTGTGGAAAAAGAAGAAATTGCACGCCAGAAGCAATTTCTTCTTTTTTCACAATGTTTTCTCAATCGTAAAATCACAGGCACGTAAAAAGCAGGGATTAAACAGCAAAGGGTTAAGGTAGTGGACCCATAATAGTTCCACAGTGTTCATAAGTCACAAACCTTCACAATGTTAACCAAGGATTCCTAATGATTTTCATTATGAAACCTCAGTTAACATTGTGAAAGAACATGTGGTCTGAAATGTTGGGGAACTATAATGGGTCCACTACCTTAACATCATAACATATTATTTAACATGTAAGTTATTTCTTTCAAAGATCTTGTCTACTCATGATGGAGAACAACTGTGAAAATTTATTTTGAAATCCACTCTTGGTTGTAGGAGCTATTGAAATATCAGAACTGACAGACAAATGCATATACATTGACTTATCATAGTGACAACTGTGTCTTGTTTAGCCAAAAACCAAAAGACTAACTTACAATCACATATGTAATGATCTATGACATATAATGCAAACTCACCAGGGTTTGACACTTACTACTTTTTACCACTGACCTGATGGACCCGTAATATTCCTTAATATTACAGGTCCTTCCTGATAACAACAGGTCCTACATGACAACCATGTTTGATTTTTAGCAATTTAAGGGCTAAATTGCAAGGAAAACATTGTTGGACAAGCAATTTCTTCTATTTCTACAATGTTTTCCATTTGGTAATGCAAATTATAGTTTTGGAAAGGCTTTTTTTTCAAAACTGGGCAGATTGGAAATAATAATGACTGTCATTGTCTACAGGCCTGAAGGACTCGCAGCATGGTAACATCTACCAGTCTTCCCTAAAATCCACAGGTCTCAGGCCCGAAGACTGGTGTTAGTGTTGATCCCTGCTTACTTACCATCTTGTTTGTATTCAAACAGCCTGGGATCAGCTTTAATAGGGATCAATCCTAGTCTGTGGGCCAAAACTTCATCTTGTATAATTGATGTGTTATTATATATGTGAACTTTTTCTATTGCCATTGTTGGTACCTGCAAAACAACACATAAGTTAATATATCAAGGGTTCAGTGAAAGTTAGTGTCTGTGCAATGTATTGACTCTTAGTAAGTCTTGCACTTTGACCTTGATATATAAATTAAAAATTCTTATTCTGTGAATTCTTAAATCCTCATTTCTACTTTTTAAAAATCAGTTAATGTAAAATTCGATATTGTCTGAAATGAAACTTTACCAAAATTTAGCCTAGTCTATACTGATAAATTTTGAAGGAAAAAAATGGTTTAAAGTAGGTGCAATGCAAAAAGAAAACGATATGTTAAGAAATTCTGTGGAAATAGGAGAAATTGCTTTAAGCAGTTTCTCCCTATTTCCATAATATTTTCTTAAGTTTAAAATCAAAAGGTTGTTTGTAAAGGAAATCAGGGAAATTTTTAAGGCTACAGAAAATTAACCTCTGCTAGAAGTATCCTTCGAAATGTATTTGCAATCGCAGCATCTACTCCAATCATGTCAAACTCCATCTCGTCTGCAGTTATACGACCAATATCAACACGGAAATTCTGAAAGTCCAAAACATAACTATATATCACGCTATTGTTTAATTATCATATCCAATTATCAAACAAACAGTTTGTTTTCAATAAGTACATTAGCTTTTATAATTTGCTTATTATCAACAACTAATTGAACAAGCAAAATGGAGATGATTACTTACATTTTTGTAAGACAGGAGGGCCACAGTGGCACTAAATTACTCACCCGAGTTTGCAGTCTACGACCTGTATAAATGAGGCTTTCATTAAAGATGATAGAAATAATGACAGAAGTAAAAGCAATGCTGTTGCCAACACAACAATCCAGACAAACCGTCAGGTTGACTGGGCATAGAGAATAACATGTTAGTGTCTAAAAATAACAATGTTATCTGGTCGAGGTTGGGAGAATTTATCAGGATGAGGCTTTGCCGAGTCATTTTAAGACACTAACATGTTATTCTATTTATCATGCAACCTTTTTCGCGCTTATTCATAGAAATACCTTTTAAAATCAAAGAAATTTGGGTGAAAGAGTATTCAAATTGTTCTAAAAAAAGACTGCCTGATAACATGTTATGTTATCTGACTGGTGATATCAGGTCAATACAGGCTTCATTGCATGATAAAAAATAATAACACCCCGAAAATGGCAATAGTTGTAATATTAAAGTTGACCTCTGTGATTGTTCAGTAGTCACTATACTTTGACCAGTGTTGTATTAAAAATTTCATCCTCAGTGCTAAATCTTGTTTATTTGTTTGTTTGATAGGGTTTTTACGCCGCTTTGAACAATCTTTCAGTTATATCGTGGCATCTGGGGTACCTGACAATGGATTCCTGGTGTTTCTCATATCAGTACTACCATTACATCCTTTCCCAGCATCCAGCTGCGATCTCACATAGGTCTATGATCATCAACCTATTGGTGAGAGAGAATTTGTCGGAAAGGATTAGTGCAGCCTTTGGAGAAAGAACCCGGGAAATCTAGATTGACAGTCTAATGCGCTACCAACTGTGCCATGCCGGTGGCTATATCTTATGGAGACGATTCAAATGAGTATGTAAGATAAAGGTGTTTTATTGAGGATTGAAGATTTTAGAAAAGTTGAATGACATTACCGACCTCCGCCCAAAAAGGCCAATACTTTAACAACATTATTACCTTTTCGAATTTTTCAAAACTCCATGCATCATCGTAACCTTCATATGTTCCTGGAAAGTCTGTACTGTGGGCCTGAAAGTTATGACACTTAACCCTTGTCATGCTGAATAAAATAATCTTAAAGAAATGCGTTAAAGTCAAAAGGCTAATAGCACTGGATGCAATCAATTGTGAGTCAGTATTTAAAACAAAAAAATTTAAATTCTTAACTTTTCTAGTTTAAAAAGGATAATCAGGTAGTTCAGACTGAGATCAGATCTTTGTGTCTCCTACCAACACAGGAAAATTCCAAGTTCAGGATGACAAGTGTTAACAATCAATCTTGTCAGGAAAGCTTGATCAAGCCCTTTTCCTCAGTCACAACATATCTCAAACATAATTTATAAGCAAATTAAAATCGTCATGGATATGAAACAATAAAGAACAAATAGTTGCGGGGCAACCTTATCACCGAAACTACAGCTGATTCATTTTAGTTATAAACATTTCAGTTGCCCTTGCACAAAAACATTTAAAACAAAATGGCAGAAAATGTTCAACAATCATCTCATTAAAATGCATGTTTTGATTGGTCAATTTCGTGTGTTATGATTGGTTAATCATTTACTTACTGATAGCAGCAATCTGAGGTGAGTTTTTGAGAACATGATGATTAATCCCACTTAATAAGATATTTAAGATGTCATAAGAAACGATTTTCAATATTTTGAGTAAAAACATTCGAAGTCATGAAGGCTACTCAGTTTAAGCCAATGCAAAAGCATTTTTGATCCTCATTAAGATATCTAAAGAATCATATTAAGCCGATTAAAAATCTTAATCTATGTGATTTAAAATAAAAGTTTTATCAGCAACATTATTTTTATGAATGTTCTACAATAAGAAGTTATTTCTCATCCATCCTGTAATCTTTCATTTGTTGAAAAAAAAAGTTAAAAAAGTGAGAAATTCTTTGTAAATGAATCTTTTCCTACACTTACTTTAAAATAGATTTTTCACAAGGAGAAATGATTCTGAAAATGCAAAATTTACTTTTATAAACTGATAACTGAGAAAAAATAGAAAAAAAAGATAGATCTTCTGAGTTGAACTATTTTTTTTTCTTTTGTTTTTGTTTAATTTTGTTTAGTAATACAAGTTTTCTTAATTGTTCAATTTATTTATTTGGAGATATGCAAGTTCATTGGTTGATTTAAGAGATCAGACAAGGTGTTACAATGGCTACTGGTAATGCTCTGATAAGTGTGGCAAACATTGAAAGGGTGACATGTATATTGGAATATTAACCCTTAGCTGTAACAATCATCTGCTACAAGTATATCAATCTAACATTAAATCCTTTAATTGGCTAAATATGATATAATGAATCTGAAACAAATGCTTTTTGTAGATGATTTGAGCATGCCTTTGAATTAATAGGTTCCATTAATATTAAACTGTTTTCACTTTCACATAGGAATTCATTTTCTACAGCTTAATCTAATCTAATATCAAATATATCTGTATATATTCTCAAAATTTTATTGATTAAATCATAAATATGAAAACAAGTCAAAATGCCTTGTTTCAAAACTATATTCTATTTTCTCATTGTTAATAATTTCCTTACAAAAAAACCCCCAGAATTTTAATTACAATAAGATATTTTATGGACCATGAGAAAGAATAAATACTGTTGGAAAAATATGAGTGACTGTGGGTTAAAGTACTGGTAAATTCATGATAAATTCTGCTTTTACTAACATATTTATTCACATTTCCTTATTTTCAATCTCATTTCTTTTCATTTGGGAAAGAATTATTAATTCTCTCTTTTTTTTCATTTGGTTTCCCCCCCTCACCCAATCATTGCCATTATTTAATATGTAAATTGCATACGTATAATGTTTTTTTCAATTATTATTTTTTTTTTTGCTACAAAACTGATTCAGATAATAATTAAATAATATTCCTTTTTATGGGAGGCTTTAAAAGTGAACATTATAACTCATTTTCATTAGAATTGGTGATGGGAAATACACCCTAAATCTAGATAATTAAATAAAATTTCATCAAATAAACAATTTATAACATAAATAACTTGTTTTTAAATATGAAATTAGATAAACCAACTATATCCCGGCACATCTAGTTTCTGGCGGGTTAAGGATAAAATAAAAATTAACTAACCAATGTGAAATAAGAATTTTTTATTTTATTCACGATTAAGAAAAAAGGGCATTTACTGCAGAAACCATTCAAAAACGAGGTTTCTAACCTTATTCTTGTTTTATAAATCCCCTCTGAAAGGCCCCCTCTTACATCACCCAAGGGAAATTACTCCATCCTATTTTCGGCAGTCAAATCAAAAGTACAATGTTCAAAACAGGAAAAGACTTCCAATGGTGGGTTGTAATTCTAAATATTTTGCAACATTATTTGAAACAGTTTTAATTGATTTCATAGCTTAAAAAACATATAATAACTTCTATTTTAGTATATCACAGCTCAATAAATAGAGAAAGGGAAATTAACATCTCTTCTCAAGGCCCTTACTTTAGAACAGAATCGGGAACATGATTATAGACTTTGCAAAAGTCAAACAGATTCCATATTACTTTACAAATCAAGCATTCTGCTATGCATCTGCATTAATTCTGATTGAGACCAAATAATTGATAGATTATTCATCATTTTATTGTCCTCTAATCCGGTTGAAAGTGAAATTTTATGTAAGGTAGCACTACTTTTGGAGCTAACTTTTTTTCCAAATAGTATAACTTCATATAACGCTCATAACAGAAAAACATAGGTGGCATGACTAAGCAATGACCTACTTCTGCAGCAAAGAACTGTGGAATCTAAAATATTGTTTCTCTAGCAAAAAATATGTGTGCAATTGGGTTGAAATTTAGGCTTTAGTAAAAACAGATACATTTCCATATGCATTCATATTTTTGTGAAAAATAAGAGTTTTTAATTCAATATTTTGTTAGTTTACTTGCACCTATATTTGTCTACCACGTACAAATCAAAACGAAGCGCTCCACCTGTGATAACGTCATTTGTATCTGTATCTGTATGAATACGTTGTAGAATCCTTAAAAGGCTTTTATACAACGGAAGTGTGTGTTGCCATATTACTGGCTCTCGTTTTTGAGGGCCGTCTTAAAGGCCGCTAACGAGCCTGCATGCACTGTTGCATTTGGCAGGTGATTCCACTGGATAGTGGTGTTTACAAAGAATGAGTGCTTCTATTGTGTTGTTTTTGCTGCGGGTATGGCTAGGCTTTTTGTGTTGTTGCAAACATGTTTTTCTACTATGTTTGTGCTGATGTGATCAGTGTATTTCTTTGTTCTAATTGACCTTTTTGGCTTTTGGAATGTGAGGAATTTTGATGCAGGCAGGGACGGTACTAACCCCTCAACCACCTTGTACATTAGGACAAGTAGCAGATTTTTCCTTCTTTCTTCTAGGGGCTCAAGTTCTAGTTCTTTTTTGAAGCGATGAATAGTTCCTGGCTCTCTAGTTCTATAGTCGTTTTTGATGAATCGTATAGCTTTGTTTTGGATTTTCTCCAATTTATCTATGTCTGATTGTTGGTAGGGGTCCCAGATTGTTGCTCCATATTCCATGATAGATCTTACTAATGTTATGTATGCAGTTTTCCTGCATGATTCTGGTACTTTCTTTAGATTCCTTTTTAATAATCCAAGACTAGAGTTGGCTTTGTTTGAGACAATTTTGATATGCTTGTTCCATTTTAGATCATTAGAGATTTGTAGTCCGAGGTATGGATTGTCCTGTACTTCTTGAAGAATGTGATTATTTAGTTCATAGAATTTAGATGATTTCTGATTGATTGACATTATGTAGCACTTTTTGGCATTGAATCTCATTCCCCATTTATCTGCCCAAGCTTCTAAGTTTTTTAAGTCCTTTTGAAGTTTTGTATGATCTTCATTTTTCTTGATGGTTCGGTACAGGAGGCAATCATCTGCAAAGAGCCGCACTGATGATGTGACTTCATCTGGGAGGTCATTTATGTGACATAAAAACATCAGAGGGCCTAATACAGTTCCTTGAGGTACACCCGAGTCTACTGTTGTTTCTTCTGAGAACTCCCCATCCACTACTGTTCTCATTGTTCTTTTTGTTAAGAAGTTTGATAGCCACTTGTGAATGTTCCCATGAATTCCATATTGGTAGAGTTTGTGTAATAATTTATCATGTGGGACTGTATCAAAAGCTTTCGAAAAATCTAGTATAGCCACATCGACTTGGTTGCCTTTGTCATTTTCAGTTAAGAAGTCATTTATTGTTGTTATCAGTTGGGTTTCACATGAATATCCTGATCTAAATCCATGGTTGAGGTCTGTAAGGATTTGGTTTTGTTCGAGATGTTTAAGCAAATGTCTACAGATGATGTGTTCAAGTATCTTACAAGGAACTGATGTAAGGGATACTGGTCTGTAATTTTCTGCCAGATGTTTATCTCCCTTCTTGAAAATGCTTGAGATATTTGCATTCCTCCAGTCTTTGGGTAGCTCTCCTGTGTCAAGGGATTTCTGCATTATTATCTGTAGAGAGGGGGCTAGTTCTTTAGCACATTCCTTTAGAATTTTGTTTGGTATTTGGTCTGGTCCTGATGCCTTATTTGTATTTATTTTCAATAAGAGTTTATATAGGCCATATTCGTTTATGATGATTGGTTCAATTGTTGTTTTAGCCTTCAGTCTTGTTGTTGGAAGATCTCCTTGAAATGTGGTTTTAGTAAATACAGATTTGAATTGCTTAAGGAGGATTTCAGCCTTCCCTATGCTGTCAGTCACTAGTTTTGTCCCTTCTTTAAGAGGGGCAATTCCACCTGATTCTTGTTTTTTGGATTTGATGTATTTCCAGAAAGGTTCATGATTGTTAGTTTCTAGGCCTTCTATAATATTTCTGTTGACATATTCCCATTCAGCCCTACGGAGTTGTTTTTTGCAGGTTTTTTGAAAAGCTCTATAGTTGTTCCATTTGTTAGTCTTTTTTGCTTGTTTATAAAGTCGTTGCTTTCTTTTAATTGCTTTCCTTTCCTTGTGTCTAATCCAGGGTATGGTGTTTCTTGATTTGATTTCTTTACTTGGAATATTTTTCTCCATTGAATTAAATAATGATTTTTTAAAGTAGTTCCACAGGTCTTCTGTACTGTTCCCTTTCTGGAGATTTTCCGTTAGTTTGTCTCTCAGTTTGAGGAGGTCTGATTTTAGTTGGTTCCAGTCTGCTTTTTTGTATATGTAGCATTTCCTGGCCTTTTTCTTATTGTGTTTTACTTTTGTTTCAAAATCAGTTATTATCATGTCATGATCAGATATTCCTGGGATGTTTACAGATGATTTGACCATCGTGGGATTTGTTACAAAGACTAAGTCTAGAAGATTGTTTTCTCTGGTAGGTGTTGTGTGTATCTGGGTGAAGTTGTAGCTTGAGGTTATATCTGCTAATTCTTGTTGGATTTCTCTGTTTTGTCCTGTTGCTGTCTTGTTTGACCAGTTGATATTTGGACAGTTGAAATCTCCTGTTAGTATTATATTGTGATATTTGTTTGGTCTATTATTTCAAATGACTTTTTTAGTTCATTCATGTGTTTTTGCTCTCTTTGAGGCATGTAGAATCCTCCCACTAGTAGGTCTTTGTTATTGTTCATTTTTATTTTCACCCATTCCATTTCCCCTTCTGTAATGAATGATGTTTGTTCAACTGAGTTAATTGAGTTTTCTACCAGTATGAAAACGCCTCCTCCTAGAGTACCTCTGTCGTTTCGATACACGTCATAGTTCTGTGGGAATATTTCACTTGATCTTATTGCATCCTTTTTGGGGTAATGTTTGTATTTTCTATTTCATAGCTCCTAAAGGTGAATGTGCTGACATTTATACTGTCGCATTTGCAGCATAGCCATTGGATGTTTGTTTTTTCCAACAATTCATAGTCATGAGTACAGAGTTCTATGCAGGATTTGTGATGCCAGATGTCGCATGCATCACAACATACTCCTTTGTTATTCCAGGTTACTGGCAGTTCGCATAAGCCACATGGATAAACACTATTTTGCTTTGTTGGTCCTGGGTTCAATTCAATGTCTCCAGAGAGTAGAATGCAAAGTAGAATCACGCTTGTTTTCTTTCTACAAATAATAGGTAGGGAAATTGGTCTTCTTCCTGCACTTTTTAGTTTTGGGTTCAGTAGACAGTGAGTGAGTTGTTGATGGTTCCATGACTTGGTTGTTCCGGAGGTTATATTTAGTAAGGTGCAGAAAAACAGAAGGGTGACCAAAGTTAACATGTTTTAATCAGTATAGTGCAGAAAAACCCGCGCTGACTGAATGCTAACCTGACCAAGATTTCGCAGGGCTTGAAAATTCTTAAAATATCTACTCGTCCTGCTATACAAGAAAATATAGTGATACATTTATTTCATATGTGAATTTTTGCAAAATCCACTCGTCCTGCTTATATAGACAAAGAAGGAAAAAATCATGCAGGACGAGCGGACAAGTAGAATTTTCAAGCCCTGTTTCTTCAATCTGTTCTCGGACATCTGATTGGTTCCAAAATGGCGTCGTTTTCACAAGGTGTGCGTTGGGGTCAGGGGCCGCCTTACATTTTGACAAAATATGTGCGTTTTTGGTGTGTTGTGCTGAATTTGTGGTAACTGATCGTTGCAGGTGGGTAGGAGTTTTGTTTTATGCAAATTTATGCGCTGTATTGTGCAGTTTTAAAATAAAATCTTCGATTTTAGATCTCTGCTGAATTTTTCGTGTGTTGACGGTGCCGCATGCGCACACATCCCATTTGAAAATTGACAAAGCCGTGTTTTCAAAGGCCGCTGGAAACTGGATGTGCCAAAAACACCACGGGATATAATGGCATAAAATACCCCTATATAGAAATGGGTAGTGAAACGTCCAAAAGTGAAATGTCCTAATAGTGAAACGTCCATAGTAGGAAACGTCTCAATAGTGAAATGACTGACATTCAAATTTCATAACTGCGTATACTCCTTGACCCTATTACCGGTGGTCTTAATGAAAACTGTCTGTGTTAAAGAATCTCTTGATTTTTTCATAGAATATTTTATGTCATCACATAGCCAAATCATTCCTCTATCAAAATCAGCACTTTTGTTTTTTAGAGAAACGCATTTCAACAATAGTCTTTGGTTGGAAACAACATGACCCTCAAGATTTGCCGGATCTACTTTTGTACCAATTACCGTTGTACTGAGGAAAACCTTTAAAGTTCACAAATTACAAACCCTTTTGTAGACTTTCTATACATCATATACAAACTTTGACTTATTTTGGTATAATTCATCATATCTTCTGTTCCAAACATTACTTAACCTAAGTCTAACAAGAGAAATTCATACACCACCATGTCCAAATTTTGTTTTCCTCTGTAAAAAAGTAAAGTTGATAGATGGATGCTATAAAATTTTAACAGGATCTATCAGGGACCAACCAAGTTAAATTATTGTTTAAAAAGGTTTAACTAAAATTTTGAAAAAAATATCTGAAGTATTTCTGTATTTGAAATTCTGAATTTAATACTACACCGGTAATTGGTATACCCCGGTAATAGGGTAACTGAGCATACGAACTTTCTAAGGGACGAAATAACAATCATATAAATATTTCCTTTAAAGGCGAAATTAACGAATAAATCAAATGCATACATTCTCAACGCCATGCTCTTTCAGTTGAACGCGGGTTCTTATTTCTTTAAGTCTCTCCATTTCAAGTCTTTCAGTTTTCCCGAAACTCGTGTTGAAGTTGTTGTTGTTTATTTTCAACTGCTATAATCCGGCGCCAGATTCAATATGCGTGGTCAACGTATGCAGGATAGGCCAATATAGCGCGTATAATTTTACACTTTGAATTAAGTACATCTGTGGATAGAAAATGAACGAATACCCCTTTGTTTCATTATTTCTTCATATTCGTGGTTAAATCCTTTACGTGGGATGTATACAGTTTGAGTAGCCTGAATAGTCCGTAGTTGAGCAACTTGCCTATCCCGGGTTGGGCCTATTTGTGTAAAGACAGCCTTGGGAAAGCTTATGGAACTAATTTTTGAGACCGGTGCTTGATATAGTATTCTTTTTCCTCTTTATTTTTATTTTTTTTTTACATTTTTCGCCTTTTAACCCCCTTATTGATTTCGAAACCATGCGGACTTGTTTTCCTTTCTAAGGTAGAAATTTATGATCTGCTTTTGCAAAATAAGGGTAATGTCCTGATCATCGGAACAAGTTTTTACAGAGATATTCAAATAAGTATACAATAATCATCCAGTGTATCATTCGTTCGTTCGTTCGTTCAATATACCACCATCTCGGTGTAGTTTTTTTTCCCAAATTTGTAGGGCAGTACACGCACAATTTGAAAATTCATTATGGTAAAATGGAAATTTTAATTAAGAGTAAAAAATATTTTTATTTTATGCTATTAAGAAATAAATTGTAAAAAATCGGATGTCTTCAATCAGACAATATATTGCCAAAAGTTAAAAATAATGAAATGTTTAAAATGTCCTATTTGTTTTACAGCCCGTTGGGGTTTGTCAATATGGTGAACCCCAGCTGGTCTGGCGTGTAAATTAATCAAAGTACTGAAAGTTCTGATAAGTTGGAATGCGTTCGAAAGCGTGACCTCAAGCTACTAACGAACTGACGCCTCCCACCAACCACAGGTGGTCACATAATACATCTCGTTTTTTGACGGGCGTATAGAAATCAATGTTTTCAACAACGAGAGACGCTCTAACCCCTGGATCGCTAAACAGGCCTGAATCTGATGAAAGAAAAATGATAACAAGAGGGCCAGAATGGCCCTAAACCGCTCACCTTAATTCGATTGGTCCAGTGGATCTTATTCAAAGAACTTTCTGGCAAAGATTGATTCAAATTTGCCTAATTGTTGAAGAGGAGACATTATTCGAATTACAAGCAGTCATAATAGACCCTGCCAACCCATTCATTACAGAGGAGACTTAAAATTAGCCCTACCCTACCACGCCCATATTTATGGGCTAATGAAAATTTTGCCAAAAATATTTGAAAAGGGTCTTCAAAGGAACATTCTTGTCAAGTTTCATTAAAATCTGCCCAGTGGTTCAGGAGGAGATGTCGTTCAAAGATTTTGGCTCAAAATAAGCCCCGCCCTGCCATATACCTATTTATTGGCCAATTAGAATATAGCGAGAATTTTAAAGAGGGTCACCCAGGGAACATTCTGGCAAAATTTCATTGAAATTGGCTCAGTGGTTGAGGAGAAGAAGAAGTTTTAAGAAAGTTGACGACACACGACGGACGACGGAGTCAGGCCGACCTAAAAGCTCCCACTGAGCACGCTGTGCTCAGGTGAGCTAAAAAGGAAGAAAATGATACGGACCATACAGCCGACTAATGGACGCACAGGCGAAGACTTATATACTCAAAACAGTTTTATATTATTTTTCAAATGACCTCTGCTCCATTCGAGTTATCAATTACATTTTTGATTAGAAGTATCGCAAAGTGGACCTCAACAAGTGATTTGCCCATGATGAAAAGCTATGTTCGCAGGGAAGTCTTTCCCTTCATGAGTTGGAATCGCAAGACAATTTTTGGGCGAAGTTCAATTGTGATTTCGACCTTTGTGACTCTAAAATTGGGCACTTTCTCGGGTCATTGACAACATTTGTGTCAAGTTTTATGATTTGGGTCAATTGGTTGTTCAGTTAGAGAGGAAACTGTTAACTGTTAAAATTTACGGATGACCGTGACATGTATGACCCCGAAACAATGGGGGCATTTCTTTGGGCCATGGGCAATATTTGTGTAAAGATTCGTTATTGCAGGTAAATTACTTCTCCGTTAATCTAGCGGAAAGCAAAAGGTCAATGGACTAAGAGACAGGCATGATGAAATCAATATATGCTCCTCTACTTCTGAGTTGGGGGTACAGTTAATTTTGGATTGATTTAGGCATGATGTTGAATGAGTGAAATTTAAGAGAGGGAATCCAATTTCGCTTATTTTGTTCAGGAGGAACAAAATTAGCGATATATAAAACCTATATAAAATATGCAGAAAAGTTCAATCAATAGCTTTCTATTTCGCTAAGAACCAATCAGACGCTTTAAATTTCGATTATGTCAGTGATATCGCGATTTGGTTCTTGATTAATTCATTTTGAATGTACATGTTGATCTTATGTTTTTAATAACTTTCAGCGTTTTTGAATGGTTTTAGTGAGTGTTTAGATGAATGAATGAATGAATGAATGAATGGAGCGCTGAGTGAGAGATTAAGAATGTTTTTTATTGAGATGAATGTCAATTTCACGATGTAACTAACTGTATGATGGTGCTCTTAAACGTTTTGATGTGTAAGAATTTGAAGAAAAATAGTTGAACTAGTTGGTTTGTTTCAAATGGCAAATTGTCTTGGTGATGGAATGCTATCGGGCAAAGATATTCATAATTCAATTAAAGGTGTGGAGGCAAGGGTTTTATTGGATGAGTAACGGGTTTTTACAATGAAACATTCATGTAGATAACTGCAATATGACGGAAAACAAACGACAACATGTTAACTTTAAAAGTATCAGTTTAAGAAAAGATTTATATTTCGTAGCTTAGATAGAAATTTACAATATAACACCTTGTCAAAAGTTAAAGTCGTTCAGAAAGAGAAACTAAACGTTTAGAAGAAGCTATAGCATAATTCTACGAAAAACAAGTCGCGACCTTACCAAATAAGCAGATCACGTGATTGGTCTGTGCTATTTCCACAATACTGAGAAAACAGATCGCGACATTACCAAATAAGTAGATCACGTGATTGGCTAGTGCTATTGTCAGTTGGTGACCATATTGGACCTGACTTATCACATGATTTCCAAATATAGTAATGCAAACATGTGATACTAATTTATTCGTACGCAACTTTCAATAAAGATCTTTTAAAACATAAATTAGCGTGTTAATAATACACATGAAGGGATAGTTGTGTATTTGTTCAACATTATTACTTTTTGATGAAATAAATTGTATGTCTTTGTCAAGTTGAGATATACAAAATAGGCCGAAGTGTATTCACATCCTGCTCACGTGATATGTGTTCTCAAAAAACCCGAAATGGAATTATCTTGTGTTCATTTTGCGGTTTTGTTAAATCTAAGTTGGAATTGCTCCGCATTCCAACTTAAAAATTGAATACAAATTCTAATAAACTAAATAAAATGAGTAAAAACAATTTTGATAAACTAAATAAAATCAGTGAAATTTTAGATTCAAGTTACACTGATCAAGTTTGACATGGGTGACCATAAGTATTCATTATTTACGCTTAAGACTTGTTGGACGGAAGATTATTTACGCAGTTTACTTCATTTCTTAATTTCTAGCTTATCGATATGTCACAGAACATTGATCTTAAAAGTAGCTTATCTAGACCCGTACAACACTAAGCGCCCACGTGACTCACTTTGACTACAGATGGCATTATCCATGCCTATCTGTTAAATCAACAAACTGCCACTCTGAGACGTAGAAGAAATTTGGAACAGTCTCATAACAATGGTAGATGAAGGTATCAATAAATTTGTCCCTATTAAGAAAATTGGCAGAAAGAGAAGTCTCCCATGGATAACACAGCAAATTAAAAGACTGATCCGCAAACGCGACAGCTTATATCAGAAGCAAAAGAAAGGCCATCCCAAGGACAGACACCAATTAAACAGGTAAAACACCTTGTCCAGGCGAATATCAGAACTACATATAACAGCTACCTGTAATCAATCTTAGGCCTCGGTGAAAATGGTGAAAACAACGACACTGACAAGCAGAGCTTTGCACCCAAAAAGCTGTTCTCGTTGTTAAAAAACGCAAAGCAGGACTCCCATGGTGTTTCCCCATTGAAAGACAAAGACTCAGGTATTACCTTTTCACAAAACAAAGATAAAGCTTCTGTGTTGAACAAGCAATTTCAGTCGGTATTCTCTCCTCTGTCACCCCTAAAGCTTAGCCATATATGCCTAGATAAACTCCAAAATTATTTTGCCACTAGTATTCCACAACAGTTTCAGTGCAAATATCCTAGAATGCCTGATATTGACATAGGGCGAATCGGTGTTGAAAAACTTTTATCAAAACTAAAACCAGACAAAGCCGTAGGCCCGGATGGGATCAAGCCCATAGTCCTTAAAGAACTCAAAAACGAACTAGCTCCAATCATCCAACTACTTTTCCAAAAGTCTATCTCAACAGGTAAGATCCCCACAGATTGGAAAAAGCAAATGTCAGCCCGGTTTTCAAGAAGGGAAACAAAAGCGACCCTGCCAATTATAGGCCCATCTCCTTGACATGCATTCTATGCAAGGTGATGGAGCATATAATTGCGTCTAAACTCACGAAACATTTTAATCGGCACTCTATTCTATATGACTTGTAACATGGATTCCGGGAAAGAAGATCATGCGAAACTCAGCTTATCCAACTTGTTGAAGACCTGGGCAGGCAACTTATGAATGGTAAGCAGGTCGACCTCATTCTCCTAGATTTTAGCAAGGCATTCGATAAGGTCAGCCATTCAAAGCTCCTCTTTAAGTTACATCAGCATGGAGTGAAAGGAAGCGTCCTAAACTGGATAAGAGCATTTCTTGTTGGACGAACCCAGACTGTGGTGCTGGAGGGGGAGAGCTCGGAGGAGGTCCCTGTGACATCCGGTGTGCCACAGGGATCTGTTCTTGGGCCTCTCCTTTTCCAGCTCTACATAAACGACTTACCACATAACATTAAATCTCAGGGAAGACTAATCGCAGACGACACGGCCGTTTACCTAACAGTTGGGTCCTCGGACGATGGTGACACCCTCCAAGCTGACCTAGATGCTTTGCATACGTGGGAACGAGCCTGGGACATGGAGTTTAATCCGAGTAAATGCCAGGTACTGCATATTACTAGAGCCAAAAAAACAATTGATACTCGGTATACTCTCCATGGCCAGATACTCGGGTCCACGAACTCTGCGAAGTATCTTGGTGTCACCATCTCTGACGACCTTAGCTGGAATGAGCACATCAACAGCATAACCTCCAAAGCAAACCAAACATTAGGATTCGTCAAAAGGAATGTCAGAACCAAAAATGAAAAAAGTCAAAGAACTGGCATATAGATCCTTGGTACGGCCACAAGTCGAGTATTGCTCATCCATCTGGTCCCCCCACACTAAAACAAACATAAATCAAATAGAAATGGTACAGCGAAGATCTGCCAGATGGGTCAAAGGTAAGTATTCTCCCTACGATAGTGTCTCTGACATACTGAGTGAGCTTGGTTGGAGGTCCCTAGCGAATAGACGAATCGATGCTCGTATGATCATGTTCTACAAAATTATAAACGATCAAGTTGCTATTGAACTACCTTCATATTTTGAGAAGCCCTTGAGATTTACTCGTCACATGCACCCCTCTCATATAGACAAATCCACTCTCCATCTACCTACTACCAAAATGCCTTCTACCCTGCATCGATTGTACTGTGGAACAGACTCCCTTCCCACCTAGTATTACTGGAAAATCTCCTCTCCTTCAGAAAAGGAGTCTGTGAGATAAACCATCTATCCCCTTAAGTAAATACACTGTTTTTAACCTCCTTTACTTTTCATTTCCCCTGCACTAACATTACTTTTAACACTTTTATCCTTTTATCAGCTTCACTTTCACTTTTTATCTCTTTCCCCCCTTTTACTTTGGCACTGACAGCGCAGCTGCACGTTATACTCGAAAGAGGGTGATGCAGGATGTATAGATAGATAGATAGAGATACCTACTAGCCGCTTACACGGGGCTAGTTGATACACCATACGGGGCTAATTGATCCAGACTTTTACAGAAAAAGCTTGTCATGGAAAACCCAATATCTGATTTACAAAACATACAGTCAGCATGGTTCTTCCTAAAACTTTTACATTATTTTGCCCTGGCCATTAAATTGAAGGACGAATTTTGCACACAAAGTATGATTTGCAAACCGTTTGCTGCGCTTTGCCATCCAGAACGTAGGACTGAAACCATGCCGCCGACAACTTAATTAGGCACCATATCCGTGAGCCTGGGAGGTGATGAGATTAAACTTTGAAAAATACCTTTATGTGTGGAGAATGTAGTATATTGTAATGTACATGTATGTATGTAAATGCACATGCCAAAATGTAATTGATCAACGTCCCTCGCGCACTCACTTTTAGAATAGATTTCATTATGGAAACACGCTTTGTGTATTTTGTTATCGTCCAAAGTCACAACAAAGAATAGTTAATATTTTTTAAAATGACGCTGTATTTGACGTTTAAAAACAGTGTCTGTACAGTGAGTGGGGGTGCCAAGCAAGCCTTGAACAGTTCCAGGGTCTCGGCTGCGATTGTCTGGGCTGGGAGTTGGTTCCACAGGCGGATGGCTACTGGGAAGAAAGAGAATATGTATGGATCAGTGTGACAGTAGGGTACCAAAAAGCTGACATTTCTTCCCCTCTGCAGTGAGACAGTGCCTGGGTGGAGATACTGGTCTGCTGGTATGTCAATTTGGTGGTAGACAATCCTGGGGCCTCTTTCAAGAAAAATATCGTACGATTTATCTTATAAATATCGTACGATTATATTTAAGACGGTCGTAAACGGCTTTCACAAAAATATGGTTGAAAATCGCAGACTTCACGACCTCATAAGATTATCGTAAAGTTGATCTTTCACATCTACACGTGCTGATCATATGATAAAAACTTCTGCGTTAGTGGGTATATTGTCCGCTTTTTAAAATAACAAAAAGGGTAAATCAGCAAACTGACCGTAGAAAAGCCATTTACTTGTATATTAATGCATATTTAACGAGGTTTATTAAAACACAATTCGCCGAACTACACATTTCTCATCGAAATCTAAATATGTTTGTCATTATAATTATGCAAGTGCTCATAATTGCATAGTTATTTTAGCTTACACTACCGGTTCCCTTTCAAATGAAAGTAAACCAACTGTCGCGCCGAATGTGGAGCATTGTATAAAAACACATGTTTTAGTTAATGAACATCTGCACTACGTTTTCGGTGCATGACTTTATTATCATAATATTTTATTATAATTGTTGTTTGTTTGGTTGGTTGTTTTCTGATGAAGTATAAGCATGTATAAGAATACAACATTTTTAAAAGGGTAAGATGAAAAAATAAAAATGGCTCATCCACTTTTCTTGCGTGTATTTGTTATGTAGTTGTTCAAATCTGTATAGTTCTGTGCCTATATGGAAGACATTGAAACGAACTATAGAGGGGTAGTATTGAAATGAACTATAGATGGATATCATATTCCATCGCTTTAATTCAAAATTACCGCTAACTCAATCTTCGGTTCTAGAACAGTTCTCGTTGTCGTATCCGTGTAACTACAACAGTTACATATAGCTTAGACATGTTTCATCTGGCTTTTTGTCGCCGTTCAATTATTGTGTCTGCTTGATTATTTGCTCAGTTCATCTTTCACGAACAGAGAGAGAAAAAATATCGAATGCGGCGGTTTTGTTGTTGTTGTTGATGATGATGATGATGATGATGTTGTTGTTGTTGTTGTTGTTGTTGTTGTTGATAAGAAATCCTCCTATTTATCAAGAATTGTATGGTTTTGACTACAGGATTTGGAATTTTCCTTTTAATTTATGTCAAACTTGAAGCATGAAACACAGGAATCCATATTGCATAATGTGAGAGTAGTTTGTTCTTTTAAAAAAGTAAGTAATTTATATATGCGTAAAAAACTATTAATTTGATATCTCCCACTTTCTGTGTCAGAAGGAAGGGTAAGCAAACGTTTTCAGTGATGATCACAAAAGGGTCGATTCTTACGGTAAATAAACAACTGAATACCACTATGAAAACATTTTGCGACAATCGTACGATTATCGTAGGGTAAAATCAAACATCGAAATGATGGTGCATCTGTTGTTTTCAATATATCTCGTTTATTACACTATATTGTACTTGGACATTTGGCATGCGCATAGCTGAATAATCGTTCTAACATCCGCGAGAGCTGGAAAGGAATCCGAAAACATTTAAGGCTCATAGAGACAAAATCGTAAAATTTACGACTGGTCTGAAGTTGTCGTACATTTTATCGTAGATTTCACGATATGACGCCTTTCTTGAAAGCCAAAAAGTTTCTTGAAAGCCAATTTTTATCGTACGATTGCGATACGACCAAATTTCAATCGTAGGACCTTTCTTGAAAGAGGCCCCTGAACATTAGTACAAGTCTGGCATCAGAACGTCTCTGTTGTAGTGAGGGCCAGCCTAGAGTTGCAATCATTCGACTTGTACTGCTTGTTGTCCTGTAGTCTCCGCAGACAAACCTAGCTGCTCGTCTCTTCACTGCTTGTAGTTGGGTAATGTTTGATGTGGTGTATGAATCCCACACTGGCGCAGTATATTCCAGGATTGGGCAACCAATGTCTGATAGCATTGGGCTTTCACATCTAGTGGGCACCTGGATATGTTCCTTCTCAGAAATGCGAGTGAGCTGCTTGCCCTCTTTGTGATGTTGTCCATAGTTTGTTCCACAGCAGTATTTCATGAACTGTAACCCCAAGGTATTTTCCATCAGTGACATTTTTCAGGTGATGGTCATGAAGCGAATATGTTCGCTTGATCGGGTTCCGCTTTCTAGACATGTGAATGGACTCACATTTGGAAGGGTTGAACTGCATCTACCACTCTTTTCCCCAGTGCTCAAGCTTAGTGAGGTCCTCTTGTAGGATGTCTGTGTCTTGGGTAGAGCGTATCTTGCGATAAAGTAAGCTGTCATCTGCGAATAGTCGGGTGGTGGAGGCTACTCTTCCTGGCAAGTCATTGATATAAAGGAGGAAGGGTAGGGGGGCCTAAGACACAGTCCTGTTGAGGTGTATCCTTCGACTATGTTCTCTTGACTTCGATGGCTAAGGAAACTCTCTATCCAGTTCAGGAGGCTGTTTCGTATTCCATAGTGCTCTAGCTTGGTGGAGAGCCGTTTGTGGGGAACTTTGTCGAAAGCCCTGCTGAAGTCAAGTAGCACAGCATCGACTTGGCCACCATCATCTAAGCTGGAGGCGATATCCTGGATTGTTATTATGAGCTTACTTTCACATGCGCGTCTCTTTCTAAAGCCATGTTGGCTGATAGTAAGAATGTTGTGTTCGTTTAAGTGTTTCAAGACCTGACTATGTATGATGTGCTCCAGTGTTTTACAACAAATTGATGTCAGGGACATCATTCTGTAGTTGGCTGGTGCAGTTTGTCTCCTTTTTTGAAGATAGGTGCAACGAGGGCATGCTTCCAATCATCTGACACTTTACCTTGAGCTATGGATGCTTTGTACACAAGGGTAGGGGCTGGTGCGGTCTCGTTGGCGAAGTCCCTGGGGAAGCTTGGTGGCAGTCTGAATTGTCATTTGGCTTTGAATGGGCTAAGTTTTAAGAGTAGTTTTCTTACACCATCTATGGTAATATCAAAGTGGCCCATTGTGGGATATTTGTCTGTGCCCATAGATAGGATACTGGACAGGTCCTCCTGGGTGAAAACATTAGCAAACTGGTTGTTAAGGATCTCTGCCTCGTTCTTAGGTCAATAAAGCCTATGCAAATTTCAACCGGAAAATGTTCTAAGCAGCTTTAAAGTTTTTAAAACCATCCTTCAATTTTTTTTGAACAGTTTGTGATTTTTAATGATAGCGCAATGCTTACTTTAAATGGTTTGCTTCTGTAGACCCGATTTTGGCTTATAACGATCTTACCATAGCATTTGACATCATGAAACTTTTACAAATTTTGATCCGGCTTATTACTAGGTGCTAAAGTGTCTTTCAATGCACATTAAAACTTGATTTTGAAACAAACATTGGTGCAACAGACCGCGCAAGCTTATGGAGGTCACATTTACTGAAAAGGCGTTACTACAGAAAGGAACATGGAACCTGACAGTAAAAAGTTCGGTCTAGAAAAGAAAGTCGTTTTTTACAGGTATTGAAAAAAGAAATGCAATAAAGTCATAAACTGTTAAGTTACTGAAAGAACATATATCTGTGGACGTTTCTTTTGGAGTAAAGTATATATATCCGAAGTTATTATCGCCGGAATAAATCGATTTGTTTCATGAGATTAAACCATTGGCCTATAAGATTTGAAGATGGTATTTGATTTCATGTAGGTATGAAAATGAAAACCATAATCTCGCTTGGGTAATAATCCGCTTTGCGTATTCGAACTGTATGTTAGATTTTAAGTTTCATACCTTCAATGATGAAATCAGTGAACACTTTGAGTTCCGATGACTCCATCTCTTAATTTGAAATAGCCTTTGTGCTTTGTGAAGGTCGTCTGAATAGCCGTATTCCACCTGGACCCATGACAGTGCTGATCATTATGTGGGTGGTTTTTTTTTTTGTTTTTTTTTATTTAAAATCAAAATAACACATTTAGATTTATATCTGAGCCAAAAAAGGGTTAATAATGAAAAGGCCCAGTAATCCGTAAGGTACCGGAATTTCCCGGAAATTAATCTGTAATGTCTGTTTTCATAAAAAATATCAAAAGAGAGAAAACCATTTCAATCTTTATGAACAATATATAACTTTTAATGATCTAGCCTTAAATAAGTTTTTCTAACAGAAAAATATTTTATACTGATATATTTATCTGTTTTTTCCATAAAACTTGATTCATAATTTGTACATTACAGCAAAATATAATTTGTTTGCAAATGGCCGCCGCAGGAAAAAATTAGTTCCATCGAAGTCAAAAATTCTCAAATAACTTGTTCATCCCTTTTTAATTACGGTCATAATTGCCAATATGGGTAAAGAACCAACTCCTCTTGAGAAGGTTACAAAAGATGCAGATATCCTACGCAAGCAGGTGAAAAAATTCATATTTATCTTAATTTTGCATGTCCATTCTTGTAAATTTAGTGCACTTGTCTTTTTTTATGTGATCTCTTAATGTATTTGAAATTAAGTGTCATTACAAATAACATTGATATTTATTTAGTATCCTATTTTTTGTATCCAATTACAATAGAGGACTTATTGATAAATAATTCAATTATACTCCTTGACCCTATTACCGATGGTCTTAATGAAAATTGTCTGTGTTAAAGAATCTCTTGATTTTTTCTTAGAATATTTTATGTCATCACGTAGCCAAATCATTCCTTTATCAAAATCAGCACTTTTGTTTTTAGAAAAATGCATTTCAACAACAGTCTTTGGTTGGAAACAACATGACCCTCAAGATTTGCCGGAACTACTTTTGTACCAATTACCGGTGTACTGAGGAAAACATTTGAAGTTCACAAATTACAAACCCTTTTGTAGACTTTCTATACATCATATACAAACTTTGACTTATTTAGGTATAATTCATCATATCTTCTGTTCCGAACATTGCTTAACTTAAGTCTAACAAGAGACTTTCACACACCACCATGTCCAGATTTTGTTTTCCTCTGTAAAAAAGTATAATTGATAGATGGATGCTATAAAATTTTAACAGGATCTATCAGGGACCAACCAAGTTAAATTATTGTTTAAAAAAGGTTCATGCGAAGAATATTGCTCCCTTTTAAGAAATGCACCGGAGACTGTAGATAGGTGAAATGAGCACTGGGACTAATGCAATAAATCTGACTTGTTATCCGTTAATAGCCATTACTCCCATGGTTTGTTTTCTTTAGTCAGCTAGGGGTCGGGGCTGATTCTTAATGTCCTGTTATATCCACTGCACATCAATATCCAGGAATAACTGGTGTTAGTGTCTAGTTTGTCTCAAGATCTTATTTTGGAATTTTGATATGTTTTGTTCCTTTAAGAAACTCTGTTAAACATGAACTTACAACACATCCAGAACGCTTACATTTTGAAGAAGATCCGAATGATTTATTTAATTGATAATATGCAATTAGCAACGTTGTATAGTAAAACCCAAACTTGAATTTTGAAGTTAATTACGTATTTTTTTTCTTAACAAAATCCTTTTATAAATTTCGTCTGCCTTGTAACTAAAGTTTGTACTGTAGTTATGATGTTATGATTGCTTTTGTTTTAACTATATATGGTAGCCGGTTTATGTGTAAGGGGTTGTATTCTGCATTGTCGTACAAGCTAGCTTTTTATAGCAACGCGGTATAGCTCTCGCTTTTGGACAAAGAGGTCCCTGGTTCGAATCCTAACGAAATTGCATATTTACCGGGGACATTACCTGTAAAAGTATTGACAGGGTATTGTTTTCTAGAACTCTGTGACAACTAAAGAGCTGTTTAGGGTTATAATTGCAGCCTGTGATTTCTTTTATTTAAAAATAATGCATGTATGTCTTTAGGTCGAAAATTTATTTTTTTTAAAGAGAAATAGTATTCAACAAATTATAATTATCAACTTTCATAGTTGAAAAAAAAACTTAAGGTAGAGTGCTTCCATTCTATATGTACCGGCAAATTTTCTACCATACATGCATAGACAAGAAACAGGTGATTATTTTACTGACACCTAAAGCAATTATTTATGTTTAAATTTTACGTAACTGGCATTCTTGGGTTAGTTGCCATGGTGATCACCATCAAGCATAGGAGGTTGTAATGAGCACACACATTTCAAAGACATAGACACATTACACGAACACTTTAGTTCTGAAATTTCTCATGTTTCAAAAATATTTCTTGAAAACAAAAACATTAACTTCACATCTATTTCAAACAAAAACATTTGAATTGAAATTTGAAATCCGTGTTTTGTCTGAAAGAAACCTCTATAATCATACTAGTGACAAAACTGAATTTTGATATTTAAAGGATAGCAAATTTTCGTGTAATGTGATTGGCTTTCTCTATATGTATCAAGTACAAAGGTAATCACTTTTTAAAGCACTAGCATTGAACAACATTGAGCTAGTGAATACAAAGTAAAAGTTTATTGTAAAACGAAACTTAGTCATACACTAAGGAAAACTGACGAATCGAGATTTCCCCAAAATGTCAAAGTTTAGATTTTTGTCGTTAAATAAACCGACGTGATAATAAAGGACATGTAATAAAATGTCGCTTACTTAAGTAGAGCCACCGTCGGAGCGCATCAGGCTCGAAATCATGTTGGGGATTGGGTGGGTGGGGTGGGGTGAGGATCATATTTCTTATATCCCATAGCTCCGATATATGTATTACATCAGCGGGTTTAAAATCGTAAATCTATGTGGAATGAGTGGCTGGAGATTCGGAAAGCATATATCAGTAATTTGGTAAGAGGAATACAAGGAACTCATGGTCAGTAGCCCCAGCTTCCGAGATATGACTGGAAAATTGTTACAAAGCGATGTAAAGCCTAATTTCAATAAAAGAAAATCAAATGTAAATTAAGTTATAATTGCACACCCTGGGTCTGAGTTAAAATAGTTAGTCCGCACAGCTGGTAAAGCCTGACTTGGATCGTTACTTTTCCCACTTCCAAGATAACCCCTTATTGCCAGACAGGTCACAATTCATGTAAAAAACCAGCTTCATGTACTGGATGTTAAATGCACTCACCGCGAGCAGAATCCAGGCTAGTGATCGTTCAATTTCGGACATACTGAGTTCATTCCTAAATCATTCGAAAAATTTTCACCTTGTCAATTTCACGATGTTGTTAACTGTAGAAGCAGATAACCATGGGTATTCTCGTAGCAAGATTGGATTCCCCGCTAGCGCTCTTAATTTGGATTTCAGAAAAAAGGGGAAAATAAACATCAGAATCAAGCCTCCATATTTGAATTATATACGGGGTTAAAAGATTCATTTATTTTTTTCTTCTTTCCCGTTAACATAAGGACATATTTTCATTCGCTTTCTTTCCAAGACAAACGAGTAAATATTGATAGAGATTGTATATTGACTTTAGACACAATAAAGCTTTGATTGATTGATTGAATGGAGTTTAACGCCGCTTTCAACATTATTTCAGCTATATCGCGGCGGCAGGAGCACCTAACAATGGATTCCTGGTATTTCTCTCACCAGTACAACCATTACATCTTTTCCTAGCCTCCAGCTACTATCTCACATAGGTCTACGATTATCAACCCATTGGTGAGAGACAAATTGTCGGAAAGAATCCGGGACCTCTAGAATGACCGTCCGTCGCGCTACCTACTGCGCTATGACGGCGGCTATAAAGTTTTGAACAAAGAAAGAAGGGCAAACTGGTAGTAAAGGAGAGCAAAAATGTTTGTTGTCTACTTTTTCTAATATAGCCCATTTTTGGTACGACAAGATGAAAGGGCGGATGCATATGTCGTATGTTCCTCGTACGCTGAAAGACAAAAGACAACGCGGATCAATAAATTTTAAACGATAAATACATACACATGTACGCTTACAAATCATCTTTTCGATGCATTGTAAGATTTTCATACGCTTTGCATTCTCAATTCATCCGTTAGTGCAGTAGCACCGGGCCTTAGACCTTTGAAGGAGAAAAGTGGTGCATAAGAACCACAACATTTTTGTTGCATAATTTTGGGATTATTGTCCTTTGTGTTATTATAATGACTCAGATTTTTTTCCGGAGCATCCCTGTATGTACATTTGCTATCAACTTCAAGCTTCAGTGGTGAAAAGATTCTTTAAAATGATATTACAATGCACAGGAACCATAACTATTCCCTGTTTGATTTTTGAAGCTATTGAAATTTCTATTTTGTATTTAAAATGAAAATATTTTATCGAAATTAAGGAACTAGTTTATGAAAGAAAGCGAGATGGAATAAACAATACTTGCAATTTATGTGATAAGTAATGCAAAAATGACCTCCCGGGAACTTCGTAAAATAAATATCTTAGAGAGATATTGGTTCCAGTAGAGGTCAGCCGGTGTTCGCATTTCAAAGTTTTTCTTACTGGAAAGAAGAAAGATCATCACAGATTCAGAAAAAAAGCCAAAGGCAAAATGTAACGCCTGTGAACAGTCTGCACAGTCTGGCTATGATCGACTCGTGACGCAATACCAAGAAGATTCCTTTTCGCCTGACGGGTCATATTTGCAACTCACTTCTCTTTTTACAAGATCATTTAGAATGATGTATTTTCTATTTTTGGTGTGAAAACGAAACATTTTCCTCGAATACATGTTATCCATGCAATCCAAGATTCTAAAGCTACATGTATATGGATTCAATACCAGCTGCCCTAATTAATGACCATTACATGTAATTAATAGTTCACAAATTTAGTGAGATATGTCAAAATACCTCCGTTGCCATAGCTACAATTCATACTGGAGGTTGTTTTCAGTTTTGCCAAACATCTTAAACTTTCCAACACTTTTATGTATGTCTGACAAAATCAAGAATCTGATATACCAATCGAGTAATCAAAATGATACACCTCACATGCATTTTGTTTTAAAATCCGATTTTAAAGCGTATGTTGCTAAATGTACTACCAAGAGACTTTTTTATAAAAGAAATACAATCGTATGTGATGTAACCTTTAGTAATAATACTAATTTCAAAACGTTTTATTTTTGCGTAATGGCGAGAAATTGAGAGATTGATATTTGAAGACTTTGATCAGAATGTGCGGATGCAGAGACAGATCTGAGTCTGGGTGTTGCGCACATGTAGAAATAAAAAAAAAACATCAGGAAGGATTATGCATTTTTCAGACATGTTGACTTGCGAGAAAAATTTACTGATCATATATTTTTCTTGCTTTCCTTTCTTTTTCTTAATATTTCCATAGATTCGTTATTTAACCAATACATTGTGCTTAGAATTGCGTATCTTTTTTAACCAACAGAGCAGAACAGAATTTTGTAAGTCGGCTAGTACAAAGCAGACAAGAGTCATAAAAAAGAGGGTTCCTGGCACTTTATCGGATAGTTTTGCGAGTCCTAATTACCATATGGGAGTCTCGGACTCGAAAAAACTGCTCATCTTAAAACCATGGTCATATTTAAGACATATTTCTATTTTGACAATTTCTTATACTGGTATGTGTCAGTAAAGCCTAGTTTACATTTGGATTAAGGAACCCGTACGGCGCCCTTAACTCGCCACAATTCAAAAATCATACGACGCCCGTGCGGCGATATACGGTGTCCATGCGATCATCGCATGGTTTTACGCATGGTATTCAAGCCGTAAAAACGAGGTTTAAGTCTCTAGCCGACGATATATCAAAATTTATTGTTACAAGAATTTAAATCATGATTTTGAACATTTCAGTGCAATAATACAACTAAGTTTGATCGCTATTCTCTTATATGTTTTTGTAAACACTTTTTGTAATATTGTTTCGGTGGCCTAAATTGTGCAATATATATAAAAAAAAATCTTATTCGTAAATACCCAAATACTCACAGAAATTAGTTGATACCCTTTTTTAACCTTTTATAGTACTAGATCTCCTTTTTGTAGAAATATTCTCAAATAATTCGATTTTGTGACATTTCCATTTCGGAAATAGTATACCTACCTCCATAGAAAAAAATGGTGAATGAACATATAAGCACGAAACTGTATTATAAAGTCTCGAAAACAATATTACCAATGTACGACAAAAACCTCGTAACTCACGTTCTTTCAAGCTGTAGATACGAGGTTTAAGCCTTCCGCTTACGATATACCAATTTTACTACTTTGAGAATTGCAACATGAGTGGTTTTGAAATTTCCCAGGCAATGGTTTGATTTTATCTATGACTGTTACATTGAACTTGACACTATTCAGTGAAATGTGAACGGTAGTCTAAATATGACCGAAACGGCGGCACATATCTTTTCTTACATTCATCTCCCACCTGAAGGCCAGGTAAGGAAGTAATTTTTAATGGTAGTGCTGATGGGAGAAATACCAGGAATATAATGTTGGGTGCTCCAACTGTCATGTTATACATGAAAAAAATACAAAAAAAGCCCAACCTTAGTTGCACCGTCTATAGAAATCATATTTTCGGGATAGCTTTTTCGACCTTTGCAGAATAAGATCAATTACGACGACAGACATTCAATGATCAAAAAGGCTCGTCCCCATGAAACACCATGTGCTCAGGTGAGCTGAAAGTTAGCTGAACATTCAGGAAATAGAAAACGTTGAACATAAACAGTGTTCAGGATAGCGTGCGGCCTATCTTGAACATACCGGACGTTGGACGTTGACCATGACAGAAAAAGATCTGCCATATTTGTTTGCTATACTCAGCATGTCGCTCGCCAATCATCGTTTGCATTTCAATACATGAATACTGAATAGATTCAGAACATTTTCCAAAAGTAAAAGTTTGATCTTGGTCAGTCTGATCAATTTGCACAGTCTAGTCAGGATTTGTATACATTTTTTGAATAAGAGCCTTCGAACGTTAAAGTAACATTTTTTGCGTAAATGATGAAATGTATAATCTTGTGTGCGAAAGGAAGCGAGACATTGACTAATGTTCTGCATTATCATTTATAGAAGTTTAGGCGTGAAAGCATTCAACAACGCATCATTATATCTCTGAACCCCCACCCCACCCCAACTCATCTTTCCAAAAAGAAAGATCGTAGAGCTTCCACGGGGCGCATTTCCTTCTATTTACTTCAAATTTTGTTTTCTTTCCAAAAGACTCTAAGGCCACATGTTTAATTCGAGCCACAAACATGGTTCCAGATGTGTTATTTATAGGAATGAAATGACCATTGCATGTAATTAATTGTTGGACATATCAAATTTTGATTGCGTTGCTATGGTTACAATGGAAGATGCTTTTATTTTTCCCAACCAGTGTAACATCTTAGCTTGTTAAATGAAATACCGAACTTTTAAGAGAGTCGAGTCAGGCTAGCTCAACGGTAACGATTTTGGCTGCAAATCCTGGGTTGAGAGTTCGAACAACGACTTGGCAAGATTCACACGGCAAAATTAACAAAAGTCGTTGTGAGACGAGTCATTATTCTCCAACCTAGCACGTTTGATAAGTAGTATTCTTAAGAGGAATAAGCAGTTGATGACTCGGACGAAATATTGTTAATCTTCCGCTGGTGTGAGAAACGAAAGAAAATCATGTGATGGTCTCCAGCCGCCGCAATATAACTGTGATAGTGTTAAAAATGGCATTTTACCTTATAAAAACAAACAAGTCAATTTCGTAGAGGATTCGTAGAGGATTCTTTTTACTCTATTTGTATACAATAAATCTTCTGTTTTAATTTTTTTTATTTCTTGTTTTATAAAATAAACTCTACTACAAGTATAACTACATAATCGGAAACGTTCGGAACAAAAATGTGGAGAGAGAGAGAGAGAGAGAGAGAGAGAGAGAGAGAGAGAGAGAGAGAGAGAGAGAGAGAGAGAGAGAGAGAGAGAGAGAGAGAGAGAGAGAGAGAGAGAGAGAGAGAGAGAGAGAGAGAGAGAGAGAGAATAGGGAGAGAGAAATAGGGAGAGAGAAATAGAGAGAAATAGAGAGAGATGAAAAGTGAGAGAGAGAACAAGAAAGAGAGAGGGCATGCAGACAAACAGACAGACAGAGAGTGAGACAGACAGACAGAGAGGCGGAAAAGGCAAGAGAGACAGAAAAAGAAAAGAGACAGGAAAAGATAAATTCAGACAGATGGAGGAGAAGATTGGTTAGGATATTTTTTGTATTTTTTTTAACAAAACGATAGAAGATGACAAATTTCAAACTGAACGATTGATCCCGGATTGTTCCAGACTAATCAGCATGGGAAAGAATAATGTTTAATCTTCCCTTTTACCATAACCCAATACCATATTACAATATTCCAATGCCTTACTGCTATAACATGATCTCTTTCGCAGAAATAGTGTTATTGAAAAAAAATCTTTGCACGTTGTTAATTGAAAAAAAAAAAAGAATTTTGAAGACGGTATTTCACGACTGCATTTCTAATCAACCTTTGATCGATCCAATCCAATATTTTGAGCATTATTTTTATTTTCTCAAGTTGTCTTATTTTTAAGGTTTAATATAAAACTTTTCAACTAAAGTTCAATACTAGACCTACGTATAGAAAAATTTGTGACGAAAGCAAGAATTTATGGGTTTTTTGTGTTTTTTTTTTTCTTTTTGATTTCTGTGTATTCCTGAAGTAACGTATAATTGTTTTTTTAAATAAGTTTAAGAAATAGAATCGAATACCATAAAGAAAACAAAGTAACACAACTTTTTCTACTTTAAACTGGCCATTTGTAAGCAATGATAAAGTGAAAGACCATGCGGACAATGAAAATGTGTCCAACAATCCGACTGAATAAATTTATGGCTTCTCGGTGCCCATCAGGGTAATTAAAACCGCATAAATAACAAAGACGAGACGGTCTACTGTTCTCTGACAATTTTAATGGGATATTAACGGACAATCAGAGAGAAAGGGTCTTTTTGCTATTATCTCTTAAAAGGGAGTTTTGGTACAGGATATTCTTGGCATGTAACTAAAATTTTGAAACATTGTCTGGAGTATTTCTGTATTTGAAATTCTTAATTTATTACTACACTGGTAATTGGTATACCCCGGTAATAGGGTAACTGAGCATAATACAATGAGACCAAAGTGTTACAGCTAGGCTCTTTAAAAAGGGCACTCTGTCCTGCTGTGAAAGTTCAACTCCTTTCCCTTTTTGCCATCACCTTGCTGGACCTTCTCTGGGGGTAGCTATTGGTGTCAAATGCGAAAATGAAATGAATTTGGCGATAAAAAAAATAAAATTGGCAAAATGACTGGCGACAAAAAATCTGAACTTTGACCCATCAGCGATTATTGATTTTGTTATTGGCTGAGAGAATATTGTGTTGAAACACTCACAAGTGACTGGAAATAATTGAGGCAATGGGCATGTATGAGAACTTGTAACCTCTTGACTGCCCATATCACTCCTGTGATTGTTTACAAAAATAAACTGCCAATAAAATGTAAATTAGCATTTAAATACTATCCCCCTTGATGAAAAAGCTATATAAAAGGAACATTTATCAAGCACAATTTTAAGAAGAAAAAAGGCTCAAAATTGGCTCTTAAATCCAAATTTGGCTCCATTTTTTTCGATTTGTCAAAAGTGTTGGCTAAAAGAACTTTTAGTCCAGAGAAGGCCCTGCCTTGCCTTAAGACAAGTCATTTAGTTTTATCCGTTTTTGTTCAATTAGCAATAATCTTCTTATTGTTGCCTTTCTTTGACCAATTTACACAAACTTTGAGGAGATCAATGATGCACATATTCAACATACGCCAGGGTTCGGAAAACTGGGCAACTTCAGCGACAAAGTTGGATTGTGGAAATATCGCTTGAGTTGCTGAGCAAAGCGAAGTCAAAGTCACCTTGAAAATATGGGAAGTCACCTGGCTTATATTTGGCTCACAGGCTTTAAAAATATGAGACAATAGATCAAAGAGTAATCCACCGCTGATCTCAACCTTTTAAATATTCGGCAAAGTGGAATAAGAATACCAAAAAAATCTTATATTCGAGAGAAATACTTGTACCAAAAAATTATGGCTCAGTGCAAAACTATTGTAAGTGCCTGTACATTTAAAGGTATTTAAAATAGTTTTGATCTAAGCCCTAAAATTACTTATTGAAAAAAATGCTCACATAAATTTGCCTTTTTTTGGCTTGACAAAAGATACAGAAAAGATTTAATATTATTCTTGTGCATTTCAGATGTTTTAAACAAAAGATTGCTACTTAGTAGGATAAACCATAGATATTATCTAAATGAGATCTTAAAGCACATGAATCTTAGTTTTTTATCGATCCAGCTTCCTCTGAAAGTCTCGCCACTTCTACCCATTTAGAAAAACTTCTCCCAATTTTCAGTCAAGGGAGAAGTCACTTCTCCCCAAATGTGCAGAGTCTGCAGAGCCCTGATAGACAGTTCACAACTAAATATGACTAGTAAAAGATAAAGACAAGGCTTATACTAGCCAGTCAAGTAACCAAAATGTGTCTGTATATGTATGTATAACCTGGAATTATTGACATGATTTATCCTTTATGCAATGAATAAATTAACCGATGAATACATTTTCCATTGAGGAATATCGGTGCTTACGGAAAGCTTCGTCTTAACCCAGGGTACTATGTTTTCTATATGATCATAAAATTTTACCTCAAACTGTTCCGTGGAAGAGAGGTGTAGGTCGCAGTCATACGAAGTAAACTTTTGGTGGTTCAAATCTGCACAAAGTCAAAACTTTGTCTTTTTATTTTGCTGTTAACATATCACAAAAGACCACGCATGACTTTCTTGTGTTTTCTGACGATATATTTATTAGAAATCTGTACTTTATACTTTTGTCAAAGAAATTGTCTTCAATTTACTAGTTTGTCGCAATTTGATCAAGCAAATAGAGAAGTGTAAGTCAGACAACATTTTTTTCTAAAAGCATCTTGTAGAACATTTTTTGGTATATTTGAGAGAACACACGGATTCTATGCTAGAAAGCATACATACGATCTTATTTGTTATTGTCAGAGAGATACATGTAGGGATATTTGAGTTGTGAAAGAAATTATAATTAAAAGAAAAAAAAATAAAAGTAAATTAAAAAAAAAAAAAAAAAATAGAAAGAATTTGAAACAAGTAATGGGTAAGACATTATTATTTTTTAAAAATTAAAATAAGATTTATCAAGGTTCGAACCATGGATCTTGTGTTCTGCAGTTCGACGACCTTACTATTATATCTAGAAGAACCCTCTACCTACAATGGCGCTAAATAAACATAATTATAAAAATTATCATGATCGACTCCCCGAGATAACACGACAACAGACGATTACGTAAAGTTGAAATCAATGAAGCGTGTAATCATTTAGATAGAGGTCATACTCAATCATGTCAAATATTTTAAGTTATATTTGTTGTAAAATCCTTAAAAGGTTTTATACAATGTAAGTGTGTGTTGTGATGTTATTGGCTCTAGTCTTTGAGGGCCATTTTAAAAGCTGCTAACAAGTCTGCATGCACTGTTGCATTAAGCAGGTGATTCCACTGTATAGTGGTGTTTCCAAAAAATAAAAAAAGAAAAAAAGCTTGTATTGTTGTGTTTTTGCTGCAGGTATAATTAGGCTTTTTGTATTGTTGCTTACATTTTTTAAATGATGTTTGTGCTGATGTCATCAGTGTATTTCTATGATCTTATTGACCTTTTTGGCTTTTGGAATGTGATGAATTTTGAGACCGACTGGGACAGTATTAAGCCCGCAACCACCTTGTACATCAGAATGAGTCATAGATTGTTTTTTCTTTCCCCACTAGGGTTTCAAGTTCTGTGCTTAGTATAGGGCAGTCATGTTTATCAGTCAATCCCTAGGTTGTGTAATAATATCATGTTAAATCAAGCTGTTAGTTTTATCATTTCATAGTCATAATATGAAATCTTAATACACACTAAGAAACTTTTGCCATGCTTGAAGCAGAAATATTATCCTTCGTTGTTTTAATAGATTCATATGTTTTAATTACACCCCCCCCCCCCCCCCCCCCCCCCCCTCAAAGTAATCATGATTATTAATCAATTACTCCAATGAAATTAATGAATAATTGGTTTTCAATGCTATGATTATTAATTGATAAATAATCATTGCTCAAAAATCATTAATTTAATTGTTTATTATTTCAAATAATCGACCCGATGTCTGTATTCCATGATAGATCATACTAGTGTTATGTATGCCATTTTGCTACATGATTCTGGAACTTTCTTTAGGTTTCTTTTTAGTAATCCGAAACTAGAGTTGGCTTTGTTTGAGACAATTTTGATATGCTTGTTCCATTTTAGATTTGTAGTCCACGGTCTGGATTGTCTTTTACTTCTGTTTGGCGTTGATTCTCATTCCCCATTTTTCAGCCCATGCTTCCAGGTTTTTCAATTCATTTTGCAGTTTAGTTTGGTCTTCACTTAATCAATATTTTTTCTTGATAGTGTGGTATAGAAGAAAAGAGCCAAACTGATGATGTGACATCTTGTGAGATTTGTTATTGATGGAACAGTTATCAATAATCTATGGATTACAATCAGCGCATTCATACAGTAGTAAACAAAGGATAATGCTTGCAAATGACTATTAACGCTTGTCATGCTGAACCCAGAATATTCCTTCTTTGGCAGGAGCTATAGACAAACATCAGCCTGCACATATGCGCAGTCTGATGTTAGTCTACACCACCTGTTTCTCACTTTCAAAACAGAATAGTTTATAGATTAGTTTTTCAAATACCTTCAGTTGGTACTTTCAGTGCTTTTGTCCTTTGATTTTGATGAAAAATTTTAGCCAAAAAGTATTTAGCTTGACAAGGGTTAACGAAGATTGCATGGATAATAATCAACCATTCATTTGATAATTTGCATAGTTGTCTGAGACCTGTTGTTTTTAAGGAGGACTGGTGGAAGTTCCCATGCTGCAGGTCCTTCAGGCCTGCAGATAATGGACATATTTTTTTAAAAACTATCCTGGTTTGAAAAATAGTTCCCTTTGCAATAAGCAATTTCTTCTTTTCCCACACTGTTTTCCATACATTTTACCCCTTACATTTCTTAAAATATTTAATGTTTTATTGGAGGACCTGTTATTATCTGGGAGGACCTGTAAGATGTAGAGCAATAGGTCCTTGTGGCTTTTGTTGAAAAGTAGTTAACGTCAAACCCTGGCATTTATAATCTAAATTCCAAAAACTTGATGTTTTGCCCCTTCTATTTCATTCATAATGAATATTGTATCTTCAAAATTTTGTTCAAATAGTCAAGTATAAATCCTTTGGTAAATTAGTATTGAAAGTTAAAGCATGCTAATGAAAGGAGAATTTCTACTGTCATTTAATTTTGTGCCACTTTGACGATTTTGCCAGTTTCAACTTTCTTGAAACAAAAGATGATACTTTTAGGGTGGAAAGAAACAGGATCCTTGAGTAGTGTGTCAGCTTTTTAGGGCTGGTCCATCCAAGCTAGGAGACAAAATTCTGTTGAAGTTCATGGAATGTGCATGTCCAGGGATTGACTCTTACTCCCAAGGCCTGTGGATTTAAGGGAGGACTGGTAGAAGCTGCCATGTGGCAGATCCTTTATGCCTGTAGTTAATAACCGTATTATTCCAAATCTGTCTAGTTTTGAAAAAAAGAGCTGCCTTTCCAATAACAGTACTTTTTCCTACCATATTGAAAACATTGTGGAAAAAGAAGAAATTGCTTGTCTCAAGCAATTTCTTCTTTTCCCACATTGTTTTTCTCACAATTTACACCTGAAACTGCTCCAAAAAGTATAAATTTTTCACAGAGGACCTGTTCTTATCAGGGAGGACCTGTAAGATTTTGGTGTTATAGCTCCTTTGGTCTGGTAGTAAAAAGTAGTTAGTGTCAAACCCTCCAATGTCATAACAACTTTCATAATTGTGGACTCAATTCCATAGCAAACATTGAAGTAGAGGCTTTAAGAAAAGTCTTGATCACCTAGAAATATGACACATACTCATGAATGTAGAGCTTGGATGAGTATATATTTTGTTCTTGGTACCCTAGGTCTTTAATCATTTTTATACGCTGCGGGAGGCGGACGTATATTGGCGTCATCTTCTCCGTCTGTCCGTCCATCCATCCATCCGTCTGTCCATCCATCTGTCCGTCCACTTTTCTTGTCAACGCATGTCTTCCTAAGTTTCTGGCTGGATCTTCTTGAAACTTGTTCAATGTTATCTACACAATTGGTAGATGTGCATGAAGGAAGGATTTTATGGTTCGTTGATTTTTGCCTGAGTTATGCCCCTTAAAAACTTAGTCTCTGGGGCTTATTGCCTCAGTTATGCCCTCTTAAAATTTAGTCTCTGGGGCTTATTGAAATTGCAGCCTCATGAATGCAACTCTTCCTAAGTTTCTGGCTTGATCTAAATGAAACTTGGTGGATGTTATAACCGAAATTGGTAGATGAGCATGAAGTAAGGATTTTATGGTTCATTAATTTTACCTTAAATTATGCCCCCTGAAAACATAGTATCTGGGGCTTATTGAAATTGCAGCCTTGTGAAGGCAACTCCTCCTTACTTTTTGTCTTTATTTAAATGAAACTTGGTCATTGTCATCACCATAATGTGTAGATGTACATGGATCAAGGATTTTATGGCTCATTTATTTCCCTGAATTATGCCCCCTTAAAACTTAGTGTCTAGGGCTTATTGAAATTGCAGCCTTGTGAAGGCAACTCCTCCTAAAATTTTGTCTTGATTTAAATGAAACTTGGTCATTTTGAATTTGGTTCTGTCAAAATAAGTAGTGTCTATAATTATTTTCGTGAAACAGCAGCAAAGTGGTGGCGTATTTTGTGACTATGGCACTCTTGTTTGAGCTTGAAGCCATTAGGTACACAATGATTATTGGTTAACGGGTAATAATTCAGGACCCAGGTAGGAACATTACCCTACCTGATACCCTGGAACTCGAGTACTTGTCCCAGCGTTACTAAGTACCAGTAACATGAGTTTTATCAAGATATACAAGAATAAAGATATTTGTAAAAATACACCATAATAAGTTGAAAGTGTTTTCATTTCTCGAGTGTTGATTTAAAAAAAAAAAGGCAAAAGGATTTTTTTTCAAAGATGAAAAGATGTGTCTGTTGGAATAAGATTTAAAAAATGGGGAAAAAAATAACTGTACTGTAAGTCCAAATTTTTGTCATGATAACTATGTTTCTTTTTTTCAGGTTGATAAAATTGTCAAGGAAAGCTTGAAGAATGCAAACAATAAGAAATTAAAAGATCGTGAACTGAAAGTAAAAGCTAATTTTAAAAGGTAAATAGATTTTTATTTTAAAAGACCCCATAATCTTAAAGGTATCCTGTGATAAGTTTTTTTTCCACATATTAAAAACTACAAAGTTTTTTTATATAAATCAACTGCTTTACTAAAGGTGCATAATAGAATTCATAAAAATATTCATGGATAAACTATGACTAACAACTATAAACTACTGCTGTTGATAAGGTTATATGTCAGCCAAACTTCGGTTTCTCGAACAGGGGTAATCTCGAACACTAGGGAAAATTCAAACAAGGATCTCAGTCCCGGCAGATTACACTCATAATTCATAGTGTTGGACCCTGGAAAACTCGTACACCAGGATGGTCAAACTCTGGAATACATTCTTCAGTCCGGAAGTTAAAAATGCTTCATAATTTACCTGAAAAAAATCAAACAAAGGGTCTTTCGCTAATGGTAAAAAAGTGAAATTGAAAAACCAAATAAGCATAAGTATATTAGGATACCATTTATTACCGGATGTTGTGCATTCCCATCTTCTAGTATCTTTATAGTTTTTCGGATTTGTCGAACAACCGTTCTCTCAAACAAATTATCAAGTCCCCAATGTGTTCAAGCTGCTGAAAATTAACTGTATATATAAAGAAAATATCATTGTCTTGTAGATATCTGTTTTTGACTTATTATCAGGGTTTATGCTAGTGTTTGAAATGAAGAAGAAATTCTATTGGTTAAATTGATTTTAAAGGATAAAAAAAATCAGAAAGGGCAAATTATGAGTAGAATTTGCCTGTTTAAGGGGAAATTGACCTTTTCTTATGAAGGCACGAAGGAAGCAATTAATTTGCAAAGTTTTACATAGTATTTAAGATACATTATCTTAAATTTGAAAGTTTGACCCTTCGAAATTTCTCTCAGTGGGATCAGAAAATATAATGGTCAAAATAAGGTATTTTCATATTTTTCCCTGCTTTAAGGGTCAGACAGGAACCCTGATTATTATGCATGCAAAATTTTTTACTCTCTCTTATGGCTCTTTTAGGACAATAATTGAGACAGGTTTACTACTCTAACCTTATCTAATAAGAGTCTAGTTAAAAAAAGGTTTGTGGCATTCTTTGATCTTTATTCCTTAATCCTTGTCATGCTGAACCCGGAATATTTCTGCTTTTGCAGGAGCTATAGACAAACATCAGTCTGCACATATGTGCAGTCTCATGTTAGTCTACACCACCTGTTTCTTACTTTCAAACCAGAATTGTCAAAAGATTTAGTTTTTCAAATAAAAAATGACCTACAGTTGGTACTTTCAGCGCTTTTTGCCCTTTGATTTTTATGCAAATTTTTAGCCAAAATTTATTCAGCATGACAAGGGTTAACAAAACCTGATGTGTATTCTCATATGAATATTCTACCCACAACACAGGGTTTTATTTAGCAGGATTTGACTTTAAGGGAGAGTCTTTAGTCTGAGAATCCTTATTTATTTTGAAAGTATGGAGTCAGATGGACTCATAGGATATTATGTGGATATTTGAAAAACAAATGCATAGGGCAGTTACCTTTTCAACCCTTGTCAAATATTGTAGATCCTTTCACTACAAAAGTTGATACGGATATAACTTGCTTGCATCAAACAGTATTTTGAAAAAAAGAAATTGCTTGTAACATGCAATTTCTTCTTTTCCACAATGTTCTTATTAGGAAAACTCAGACTCCTTACTTTGAAAATGGACTCCTTATTCAGAGACGTAATTGTCCACGCCTGTTGAGAAATTAAATTGTGATTTTAGAATGGGATTACTCCTGCTTCTTTAGTGCTTTTCGGTGATTTATCAAAGAATAATGGTAGATTGTCATTTTGATAAAATCTCTGCCTTACCAGTGAAATTATCAAAAAATTATACATGTACCTGCTTTCATTCATTCCACCCTATCTGAGGTTAGCTAAGCGGAGCCAAAAAAGTGAAATCATCATGAATATTGCATAGCAATCACATGAAAAATGATGTGCATTTAGAAAATTTGTCCTAAAATTTTCACATTTTGTCTAATTTTGCATAAAAAAATAGAACTATTGTTTAGTTTTGTGCAAGATCAATGGATATTTCATAACAAAGCTATGTTTTCACTTGTGGCTCCACCACTCACGAAAATAAGGCTTTTGTTGTTCACTCAATGTAATATTAATCAACAAATTAATCAATCTTACACTGAAACAAACCATTGTCCTCTCTTAATAGGTACCTACTTCTGTCTCTGTGAATTTAAAGAACACTTGTAATCATGTTTGATAAACTTACTCCATTTTTTTCAGCTGCTATGACCTTCAGCCTCAAGTCACAGAACTTCTACAAAGAGCAGAGGAATTATCTGAGGTAGGCATTGGAGGGAAACATTTTTATGCCCGTATGGATTCAATGGGGGACATATCTCTCGGTCTGTCCATCTGTCAGTCTGTCTGGAAAACTTTAAAAAACCCTTAACATTGCCATTGACTCAAGCCTATTTGAGATTCAATGCTGATATGTGGCATGATGATAGGTCTCATTGATTTGCATCTACAAGGTCAAGGTCATCTGATAAGATCATGGTCATCTTTCCATTTCAAACTTGAGAAAAAGTTGCCGCTCCAGCGGCATCAGTGTTTCACAAATGCATCTTGTTTTAAATTTGATGTAATAAAGGTTCAATTAAAGATCAACTTTTTTTCTGGACAGTCTAAGTATTGTGATTTCTTGTTATATTCTTACTTGAGAAAATTTTGTTTAAAAATAAAGTAATACAGTAGATATTCCTGGAGTGACCACCTCTTAAAGCAACCACTTTTCTTAAGCAGCCATCATAAAAAGTTCCTTCGCTGTAAGCAAAATCTCTGAAAGAGTGGAAATTATTGAATAAAAAAATGTCTACTATTCTCATGGGTAAAAAAAAACATAGGGTTCAGTAAAAATTATGCGATAATCGATAAATGCTATCAAAATGACTTGTTCTATTTATCATGAAATATTGTATGAACTAAGCCACTACATGTATATTCCCATAAGTGATCGCTTTTTGATGGTCCCCTAAATGATCGCTTAACACAAGTTTAACTGAAATTGCTTGTGTCAACAAATTCTCCTGTTTACAAAATATTTTGTACCACCTGTAATTGTTTTATTTCAAATTTCATCAACCTGTCATTATTGTATGCAACCTCTTAGTCTTTCCAATTCAGACAAGGCTAAAAGTTGGAAAAATAGGACAAGGTTACAGATTTGCAAGTGTGACACTGTGATCTCCAAAATCTCCTTATAATACAGAGTGGTATTATTCTGTGTATTCTGTGACATTCAGAAAAATATGTTTACCCTTTCCTGTTTTACAAAATTTTGGACCTGTCCAAATTCAAAGGTTTTGCAGACAAAAATTAAAAGTGGATTTAATTTGAAAAATAACCATTCAGTAGGGTAGAAAATAGTGTGGAAAAAGAAGAAATTGCTTGTCAGAAGCAATTTCTTCTTTTTTCACAATGTTTTCTCAATCATAAAATCACAGGCACGTAAAAAGCAGGGATTAAACAGTAAAGGGTTAAAAGGAAAATGGTCTAGTCTCAAGCAGCTTCTCCTTTTAAAGAGTGATTTTTGCTCCCATAGAGCTCCCTGTTCCAGCTATCACTATTAATTGACTTGTACTTTTTGATATATCTCTCAAGGGACATAATATTTGCAACATGAAACATGTGGTCTTGAAACACTAGCAATTGAAAACTGTAGAAACTACAAAGGCAGGTTTGCTCAATCAGTTGTCTGGGGCAGTGCTCTCAATCCTTCGGTCATTAGTACAAATTAAAGTTCTACAAACATTCTGTCTGTCACCAATATGAGGGTTTAGCGCAGGAGTGTACTAGGTGTATATACATTGTATATACACTTAGTACACTCTTGCATGAACCCTCAAATTATATATAAGTGATAAGTAGTATGCATGGTGGGATAAGTGTCTATTTTATCAGATAAGATAATGTGGCTGTGTCATTGTGGGCAATGACAGAAATTCATGGTGAGATGCAATAATATATCTGTTGAAGTTCATGTATTGTTAATTTCTCCTGCTTATTGCGGAAATAGCGTCCCTATGACTTTTGCAGAAAATGTTGCAGAAAAAAGATGTCACCTGCAACCTTCTTTAATTCTTGACTAGTTTATAATTTGAGTCTGTGCATGACAATTTGAACAGTTTCAATTGTTAGCTAAGCAAAGACTATTGCCAGCCTGTGCTTCCACAAAGTCTGTGCAGAGTCTTCACTTTGCACTCTTTAGATAGATAGGTCTAAAATTACCTTTAAATAGACAATCTATAAGAGATTCATAGTTCATATGAATCTCTTAAAAAGATAAGAAGGATACAATTGATTGTAATACATGTACATTTATTATGTAGCAGTATCAGGATGCAATACTGAACAATTGAAGGGCCATTTTGACAGGAATAATTGGGGGTCAAAATAGGATATTTTCAAATTTATGAGGGTTTAAGGGTAAAATCAAGCCCTGCAGAATACATGCAGTGTAGGCTAAGATCAGGCTGCATGTCTGTGCTGGGTGATCATAGTCAATACTGTCTGCAAAAGCTATCACTACAACAGGATATGTGGTTAAAAGCACAATGATGGTTAATTTAAAGTAACTCAAAGATTTAATATACAAAACTACAGTCGAGCTTATTCAAATGACCATGTCTATTAAGCGACCATTTTTATTTAGCCACCGTTTTCAAAATGCCCTTCTTTAAATCAAATATCTTAAAAAGAAAAAGATATCATTGTTCTAAACATTATAATAAAAGAATACTATGCTGTTAAAACTCTTTAGAATTGTCTCAATGAGACGATTCAATTTATTTTCAAAAACATAGGATAATTAAGAAATTCGCAATTACATACATATTCAATAGAATTTGTTAACAAAAATGTGTACACAGAGACCATTCAATTTATTGACCACAATTTGGTGTCCCGTAGTTGGTTACTTAATATACAATAGTTATGTTTTTAGCTCACCTGAGCACGAAGTGCTCAAGGTGAGCTATTGTGATGGGCTGCTGTCCGGCGTCCGTCGTCCGTCGTCCGTCGTCCGTCGTCCATCGTCCGTCGTCCGTCGTCCATCGTCCGTCGTCAAACTTTACCTTGTGTGCACTCTAGAGGCCACAATTTTGGCCCAAATGTCTTGAAACTTGGTCAGAATGTTTGTCTCCATCAAATCTCGGTCAAGTTCGAAATTGGGTCAAGTGGGGTCAAAAATGGGGTCAAGGGGTCAAATTTTAGAAAAACCTTGTGGGCACTCTAGAGCCCACATTTGTGGCCCAAATGTCTTGAAACTTGGTCAGAATGTTTGTCTCCATCAAATCTCAGTCAAGTTCGAAATTGGGTCAAGTGGGGTCAAAAATGGGGTCAAGGGGTCAAATTTTAGAAAAACCTTGTGTGCGCTCTAGAGACCACATTTGTGGCCCAAATGTCTTGAAACTTGGTCAGAATGTTTGTCTACATCAAATCCCGATCAAGTTCAAAATTGGGTCAAGTGGGGTCAAAAATGGGGTCAAGGGGTCAAATCTTAGAAAAACCTTGTGTGCGCTCTAGAGACCACATTTGTGGCCCAAATGTCTTGAAACTTGGTCACAATAATTGTCTCCATCAAATCCCGATCAAGTTCAAAATTGGGTCAAGTGGGGTCAAAAATGGGGTCAAGGGGTCAAATCTTAGAAAAACCTTGTGTGTGCTCTATAGGCCATATTTTTTGCCCAAATGTCTTGAAACTTGGTCACAATAATTGTCTCCATCAAATCTCGATCAAATACTAAATTGGGTCAAGTGGGATCAAAAAGGGGGTCAAGGGGTCAAATCTTAGAAAAACCCTGTGTGCCCTCTAGAGGCCATATTTATGGCCCAAATGTCTTGAAACTTGGTCAGTATGTTTGTCTCCATCAAATCTCAGTCAAGTTTGAAATTTGGTCAAGTAGGGTCAAAAATGGGGTCAAGGGGTCAAAACTTAGAAAACCTTGTGTGCACTCTAGAGGCCATATTTTTGGCCCAAATGTCTTGAAACTTGGTCACAATGTTTGTCTCCATCAAATCTCGGCCAAGTTTTAAATTGGGTCAGGTGGGGTCATAAAATTGGTTCAAAGGGTCAAATATAAGAAAAACCTTGTGTGCACTCTAGATGTCATATTTTTGGTCCAAATGTCTTGAAACTTGGTCAGAATGTTTGTCTCCATCAAATCTCGGTCAAGTTTGAAATTGGGTCAAGTGGGGTCAAAAATTGGGTCAAAGGGTCAAATATAAGAAAAACCTTGTGTGCACTCTAGAGGCCATATTTTTGGTCAAAATGTCTTAGAAATTGGTCAGAATGTTTGTCTCCACCAAATCTCGGTCAAGTTCGAAATGGGTCAAGTGGGGTCAAAAACGGGATCAAGGGGTCAAATCTTAGAAAAACCTTGTGTGCACTCTAAAGGCCATATTTTTTTCCCAAATGTCTTGAAAGTTGGTCAAAATAATTGTCTCCATCAAATCTTGGTTAAGTTTAAAAATGGGTCAAGTGGGGTCAAAAATGGGATCAAAGGGTCAAATCTAAAAAAAAACTTGTGTGCACTCCAGAGGACATATTTTTGGCTCAAATGTCATGAAACTTGGTCAGAATGTATATCTCCATCATATCTCGGTCAAGTTCAAATTGGGTCAAGTTGGGTCAAAAATGGGGTCAAGGGTTCAAATCTTGGAAAAACCTTGTGTGTACTCTAGAGGCCACATCTTTGGTCCAAATGTCTTGAAACATGTTTGTCTCCATCAAATCTCAGTCATGTTCAAAATTGGGTCAAGTGGGGTCAAAATTGGGGTCAAGGGGTCAAATCTTTAAAAATAGAAAACATGTTTACTCAAATACCTTGAAACTTGGTCAATATGTTTGTTTGAAACCTAGGTCAAGTTTGAAATTGCCTTGAAATCTTACACAAGTTTGATAGAGGGTCAAAAACGTTTTTTAGTACTTTAGAGGCAACATTTTTAACTGAAATGATTTCTTCTTGATCTCTTTGACTTTTGTTTAGCCATGCATCAGGTGAGCGCTTTAGGGCCAATGGCCCTCTTGTTCATTATGAGAAAATGTAAAATAAATCATAGAAAAACAAATAAAAGGTATATCACTCAGACGTTTTTTTCTCGTTCTCACTCATTTCTTGCTTTTTTATAACTTTCAGTGAAAATACTTTGGGAATATTAGGTATTTGTTTTTTACGCTTTTTGAAAGACGGGATGTAATATGTGATTGCTGGTGGCCTACAGCAGGCGAGCGGGCAGCATCCACTTCCTTGTCTGGAGCATTACTCTGTCACCTTATGTCCAATTGGCTTGAAACTTACCAGTTACAGAATGCAGTGCACAAGAACCATAACTCTAGCTAGCTTAATTTTAGAGTTATTTCCCTTTGTTGATTTTCATATCCAGCAGTGTAACTGGCATATCTTGAGACAATTTGCACCCTTTTTTCACTATGAATTCCTCCCTATTAGCAAAATCTAAAAAGTTATCGAAAAATCTGAAATTAGTGATAAAAAGGGGGGAAAGATTAAAAATGTAATTCTTGATTTAAGACATCTTCTTTGCATAAAAAATTTAAAGTTCAAATTCAAAGACTTCAATGTAAGCTCAAATATGTGGATAGAACCGTTAAAGTTAAATGAATTAAGTCAATGCCCCAGACACCTCCACTTTAACATTGATAGTTTACTTTTTACGTATGAAGTGGCTTTTAAAATAAAGGAATTTTAATGAAAAGGGATCAATATTGAAACTCAAAAACATTATTAATTTCATGATGTTGAGAAAAGTTAAATTATGAATGCTAACAAATCGCTAAAAAGCTGTAGTTACATGGTTTGGAAGAACATCAACAAAATTCCTTTCCCACTAGTGATTTCTCTGGGTTACTGATCAGCTTTCCTAAATATTTCTTTGAATTTTTGCCTGAATCTTTCATCCATGAGACTATAAACAAATGGATTAATGATATGATTGATAAAATAAAATCTCATAGCCAGTAGATAGAGCACTCTCTTTGTGCTACTTAGATGTAGAAATTCCTCGGTTTTCAGACCCTTTGCCAGAAGAACAAAGTACAGAAATGCTGTAATGGCAAATACCACTGTCAGCACAAACATGATCAGCGTTTTTGTTCGAAGACGTAATTTAGCCAACTGCATTTTGTTTCCTTGTTTAGCCACAGAGCTTTTACGTCTTGTTGGAACGACCTGTGGCATAGCCTTGATCTCCTCATCACTTTCATTGTCGGCTATTTTTGTCGGAGATTTGTCCTGATTCATGTTAGTTATGTCGGTTGTCGATGTTTCGTTGTTGCTAATCTGGCTGGAGTCATCTCTCTGTAGTGGAGGGTGAGTGGACTGTTTGGAGATCAGTGATACAGACAGGGACAGCTTTCTCCTGATGTTCTTTAGTGCTAGATTGCCACATAGAATCTCCTTGAGGATCAATGCGTAGAATACACCAGTTATAAACATGTAGACTATAGTTGGAATAATCAGTACAGTTATAGAAAAAATTGTCGGCCATTTTGTGTTCTTGTAAGCATCAGCTCGATCACATCTCGCCACTGTGACATTGTAACCTCCAATATCAAAGACATCAGTCTGTTTACCCCAGAGTACAGTAACAGGCATTGCGAGCAGCACAGAGATGATGAATAATATAAAGCAGCTGAGCTTAGCCTTGCTTGGATTCATCTGCCAGCCAAGTGGTCGGCACACTTTACGATATCTGTCAAAGGATATCAGCAGGAGAATAAATGCTGATATAAATACAGAAAATCCGTTAAAGTAACTCTTGATCTTGCAGAGCCACATCATGGAATCTGGATAACTGAACCAATTCCTCTGTACAACAATCTCTCCTGGTATCGTAGTCGAGCAGCTTATCAGGTCAATCACTGCTAGACCAATCACAAAGTATTTGAAGTTACATCGTGCAAACTTGAACTGGTACACGTAGATAACACAAGCATTTCCCAGGATTCCTACCACAATATAGACGGCAAACAGTATGGATAAAAACAGGATTGTGTCTGCTACTTGAGCACTAAGTGTTTCTGCTGTTACCAATAAGGCTGATGAATTAGCACTGTTTAATGCGTCTAAATCCATTGAAGAAACTGTGGATTGTGTATCCATTGTTTGATTTTATTTATTTGTCTAAATAAATTGTACGCCTTATTCTAGTTTTTATGGCCATGCTTCAAGTTAAAGATATTTACCGGTAGTAACAAATCTTAAAATCATCTACTTATATTTTGTGCAGTATTGGTATTGTTTTACATTACTGAAGGATTGTGCTATTTCAATGCCTCAGCACAAAACAGTTGTAACTGCCTATATGTTTATAGGCAGTTACAACTGTTTTGTGCTGAGCCAACAAATTTGAATGAACTGCGTAAATTGGGATATACATCATATGCACTAGAAAAGTGGCAGAAAAGATAAAGAATTCATGAAATTGATAAGCATAATTTTATTGATCTTGACCTTAAATAGAAATTAAGAAATATTTGAGGATAAAATTCAGACATTTTGGTTTAAGTTATGAAGCTTCACAATTTTTGTTGTTCCCTCTTCAATGAGTCTTGTCTACTAAGAACTCAGTCTGCATGGTCAGGTGCCTTTTATTGTAAACTGTAGATTTTACTGTTTCAATTTTATATCCTTTTAAGGTACATAAATGACGAGTTTCCTGATCTGAACTGGCGTAGCTATTTTCTTATCCTGTTCAAAATAGAATAAACAGGTTATATTATTGTAACAGCGCCTGGTCAGGGGTTGACATGTATTAATTTTCAATGGGGTTTTGGAGGAATTCCTACTTATGGTGGGGAACCCTCCAGATAATCTGGGACCCCTTTCTTTATTTAACTGTTTAGAATGTAAGAGAAATAGCAAGAAAAACATAGATAGTGATCATTCTAATAATTTTACGAGCCAACTTTTGAGTCAGTATATACTTTGAATAATTAGATGTTTATACAATTGCACCAGTTTGGCTTCACGTGATAAGCAAGTGGTGTACTCAAATAGTACACAAAGATCTAGTCTAATAGAACTTAGAAGCTGTAATTTGATCAGTCAATTTATATTAACCTTTGTCATGCTGGTCTCTACTTTAGCAGGAGGTATGGACAAAGATCAGCCTGCACAAATGTGCGGTCTGATCTTAGTTTTTTTAACACCTGATTTCCTTTATAAATCAGAAAAGTTTAGAAATTGTATTTTCATAATCAAATGCTGACTCACAACTAGGAAATACAGAATTTTCAGCTGTTAGATTTTTAGAAGAGGGTGTTTATTGCTTTTCACCTGTCTGCTAGTCAGTCAGTTGAATGGTCTGTTCGTAGATCATTTTTTGTGTGGAGCATATCTCAAAAAGCATGCTAGCTAAAATCATTAATTTTCACAAATAGATTGATCTTTTTGAGTGCACTGCATAAGAACCATAACTCTACTGATTATATTTTGAGCCCACCTGAGCACAAAGTGCTCAAGGTGAGCTATTGTGATTGTACAATGTCCAGCGGTGTGCATTGTGCGTCGTCCACAATTTCTTAAATCATCTTCTCCTCCTAAACCGGTGGGCCAATCTTTATGAAACTTTGCAGGGATGTATCTTGGGTCAAGCTGTACCAAAGTTATTCAAATAAATGAAATCCACCCTTAACTCTCACTTTACCCTTAGCAAAAAGGGTGAAAATAGGAAAATCTTCAAAAATTTTCTCTGAAACAAGATGGCAGACAGCTTTCATATTTGGTATGTAGCATCATCTGGTGGGTCTCTACCATGTTTGTTCATACCAAGACCCTTGGGTCATATTTGGGCTCTTCCCGGGCACAACCCATGTTACATAGAATCAAAGAGCGCAAATCTTTGAAAATCTTCGTCTCTGAAACCAGAAGGCAAACAGCTTGCAAATTCTGTGTGTAGCATCATACTGTGGGCCTCTACCAAGTTTGTTCAAATCAAGCCCCTGGGGTCATATTTGGGCACCACCAAGGCGCATCCCTTTTTAGCTCAACTGAGCACAAAGGATAAAAATAGGAAAATTTAAAGAGTCTTCTTCTTTGAAACCAGAAGGCAGAAAGCTTTCATATTTAGTATGTAGCATATTCTAGTCAACCTCAACCAAGTTTGTTCATATTAAGACCTTGGGGTCATATTTGGGCTCCACCTGGGCTCTCTCCTTTTTACATAGAATCAAAGAGCAAAAAATCTTCAAAAATCTTCTTCTCTGAAACCAGAAGGCAGACAGCTCTCATATTTTATATGTAGCATCATCTAGTTAACTTCTATCAAAGTTTTTCATATCAAGACCCTGGGGTCATATTTCGGCTCCACCGAGGCACAATCCTTTTTATAGAGAATAAAAGAGTAAAAATCTTTAAATAATCCTCTTCTCTGAAACCAGAAGGCAAAAAACCTTTATATTTTGGTATGTAGCATAATCTAGTGGACCTTTACCAATTTTATTCATATTATGCCTTTGGGTTCGTATTTGGTCTCTGAATGGGCCCCCACCCCTCTATTTTACACAGACACCAAGGAGGAAGTCTTAAAAAAACTTGTTCTCAGAAACCAGAAATCAGAGACTTTTCTTTATACCCGGTAGTTTCATTTCATCAAGTTTATTCATTACATGCCCCAAGGGCTGTTCCAAGGCATATCCTTTTTGCTCTTTGCTGAAAACATTCCATGGTATTGATCTTATATGTGTAAAAATCAACTCCTTCTTGACATCTGCTTATTTAATTGATGGGTTGTCCTATGAGTCAAAGAGACTCAGGTGAGCAATCTAGGACCAATATGGTCCTCTTGTTTGAGTCATTTGCCCTTTGTTACGTGACAAAGAATATGCCAACACCCTGGTCTTATGGGGGGGGGGGGGGGGGTTAAATATTTTACAAACATCTTTTGTTTTACCAAGGGTTTTATTCAGCATCAAAAGGGGTAGCACTATCTACTACAATTTGTCAAAAGAAGATCCTTAGCAAAAATTTTGATATTTAAAGAAAAAGTGTCAAGCAGGATATGAAAGTTTAAATCAAGTTCACATTTTGCATTCTACATATCCTTGCTAAACAATTATATTTCACACTATGTGTAACTGATTAATGAAATTAGCAGATATCAATGACTCCGTGTGAAACAGTTGCAACTGTCTATATAGGCAGTTACAACTGTTTCTCCCTGAGCCATACAAAATCTAGGAGCCTCTGATTAGGCCCACACCTACACAATCAAGGTAACTAAAAATTCAACAGAGGTGTTATGTACCTTTTCCCCAATCAAATGTTATAATTATGTTTATTAATTATGTTTATTTTTGGCTGTTTTTTCAGCGTCTTTACAATTATCAATGGCTAATTGCAATACAGTTGTAACTGCCTTTATACATAAAGTCAGTTACAAATGCTTCGCATTGAGCCATCTATATATAGTGTAGCCTCTAATAAAAGCCCACCCCTCTCTAATGGAAAACATGACGATTCTAATAGAACCCTGGGGTTCTATTAGGGCTTTGACAGTAATTATTTGCAAAATGACATGCTGTTAGAAATTTCCTCCAAAAATTTTCCTATTATGACTAATATTTGCATTAAAGAAATAGAATAATTGTTTGGTTGTAGAGTAAGATCGATTGATTCTACATTTCGTGAACAACAAAAGCTATATTTTCAGGAGTGGCGGAGTCATAAGTGCAAATACAGCTTTTGTTAATCTAAGGGCAGCCCATTAAGTGATGTCATCATGAATGTTGCACAGCAATCGTGTGCTTTATGCACTTAAAGAAAATTTGTCCTAAAATTTACCTATTATGTCTAAAATTTACATTATTGTCCTAAAATTTACCTATTATGTCTAATATTTACATTATAGAAGTAGAATAATTGTTTTTCGAGCAAGATTGATTGATAGCTCAGCTACTTGTGAAAAAAATAGCTTTGGTTGTCCATGAAATAAAATTTGATCTGAAGCTATTGTCACATTTACGTCAATTATCTTAGTTAGTCGTACTCCATTTTACTGTAGGCAAGCCATGTCACTTATATGATTAACTAAGTTAAGTAAGACAAAGTACAGTTACCAAAGGCAATATCTAGGAGTTTCCATAGAAAGAAGTACATGCAACTAGGAACAACTACGAAGAACTGTGTAAAAATTAGTCTTTTAATTAGATGGATTACTGTGCAGTATACGCTCAGCTACGTGGATTTTTAGGCTGACTACTTTGATGCATAACTACGAACAACCACGTAAATTAACGTAAATGTGACCAAGCCTTTAAAATGAAACAAATGATTATTAAGTAATAACCAAAGGGTGTAGGGCAGACTTTCTCTTTGAAAATTAGTTTTATCAATTCTGGTTTTAAGGAGACAAACAGGTGGTGTAGACTTAGATCAGACTGTACATGTGTGCAGGCTGATCTTTGTCTATACTTTCTGCCCAATATCTGCCAGAAATATCAAGGGTTTTACATGCAGTAATGATTAAGATCAGGTAGCTCAAACATGCAGTTTGTCTGTATAACTCAACTTTTGCTTTAGTATGTATTTTCCAATATAAAGTTGGGTACTTACAACTGAATCATTTGGTCCCTTTAACCATTCACACTTCTGCAGTTTAGGCAAACGAGTAAATTATGCTCTATGACCGATATGTTTATTTTTTGTTTTACAGGAAAATGAACCAAAGCCAAAAAACTTTGAGAACAAGAAAAAGAAAGAAGTGGACAGAATAAGAACTTGGCAGGTTTGTTCAAGATCCCCAGATGTATCATTTCAATGAGTTTTACGTGGCTCAAGAGTTAATTTTGAAATCTTATAAAAGAGATTCAAGGTGATGCGTTCAATTCCTGGCTTAAGTGTAACCATGTTGGTCTAATAGATAGTCTTTTGATTATATATTTCAAGCCCTTGACTAGAACTAAGGATAAAATGGTTAAGCTCTTTTCCGTTTAGTCCCACAGTTTTACATCCCAGGGATTTTTAATGGAGAAGATAGTGTGGAAAAAGAAGAAATTGCTTTTAACAAAAACCTTGTCCTTTTCCCACAATATTTTCTACCAAAATAAGATTGTTCATTGTCATTGTTGACTGCAACCTCTTTCAATTTTGAAAAGTCTATAATTTAGAATCATTGAAAAAGTTATTGAAAGGGTTGCTCAAAACTGCATTAAGGCCAATGAAACCCTATGTTGTAGGTACTATTTTGAATTGTCTCATTAAGACGTTTCAAAAGAGCACCAACAATATAGGATTTTAGTTAGGACTAAAAAAATATTCAGATTTGAAAGCCAAAATACCCCCTCTATCTGTAGCTATTCAATGTCCAGAAAACAAGCCCAAACAAGACTATGTTTGCAATATGATAACTTTGGGCCAGAGGTTGTATGTACATCATAACAAATTGTCATATGAAAAAGAACCTTCTGAAAATCAATTAAAATTCATATTTGAAAAAAGATTAGTTCCAGTAGAGGTCAACCGGAGTTCGCTTTAAGAAATCCTTATACATTAAGGCAGAATAATCATTCAGGAAATTAGCCAAGTGTAAAAAGTTGATAACCTAGTCACCTGCACAATCTTCACAGTCTAACTTGGGTCCATACTTTGCGCACCATAAAGATGGTCCCTATTTGCTTGAAGAGTCTCTAATAATATGTACTGATCAGGGCTCTTGTTTGACCCCTAAACAAGGGTTTTGAAAGATCTATATAAATGATACAACATAAACAATAAAGTGTGTCTACACTTTATTGTTTATGTTGTTTAAGTTATATAGATTACTTTAAAGACCTATCAGTTTTCATGTTTTGCTCTTTTTTGACCCCTTCAAAACCAGTTTTGACCCCCAGAATCTAAGTAAGTCAACTTTATTTTATGTCAGCAAGACAGTACATGTATAACAATAAACATAAGCTCACAAGAGCTTTTGAACAGACCAATAAGCTTTTGATTGACCAAATTATATTTAATGGTCAACAGGTCAATGACTCCCTAATTTAAAAAGGTAGCACAAGCCCTGCTAATGTCAGGATGAATTCTTTCAGACACAACTAGATGATGCTATGTCTAAACTTCTACCCGATGAAGAGGGAGACAACTACAAAAAGTAAGTTTGACTGCAATGATTACCCTAAGATTTTGCATACCAGAAAGACAGACATGTGAGCCTGTGTGTGTGATTTCCAACTATTTTCATATATGTACATACCAAAGACTCTGACTAGCCTGTGCATCTGCACAGTCTGATCAGAGTCTTCACTATGCGCTTAGTTGATAGATAAGGTCTCAAAGTACTTGTACACAATCAGGTAACATTATATTTAAAGTAGTTGGCTGTCTACCCTGCTTAAGGTTTGCATCTCACTCACATTTCAAATTGTTGGAAATGTCACGCACAGGCTCATTCATTGTTCTAAAATTCTTTGAGAATGGAGTTAAATGAGGATTAGTGACAGACTTACAATGTAGGCCCTTGATGGAGAAGTTTGATCTAGTTCTACAATGTTTGTTTGGACCTGTCTCGTATTAGTTCTGCAACATTTTGAGAATTATTTTCTTAAACAATGCTGAACGAGGTTTCCTAATGAAAATCATTAGGAAACCTTGGTTAACATTGTTAAAGTTCATTACTCCCTAAAAGTTGCGGAACTATTTCAGGTCAACTAACTTAAGGTCAATATGGTATCTATTCTAAATTACATATGGAAATAGAAATGTCTGTCCTTCAGTTTGTCTGTCTATAAAAATCTTAGTTGTAACATTATAACTTAATTTCTAACTTTTACAACATACAGTGCTAGAACTTGGAGAGAAGAAATTATTTTATTCATATGCATTGTTTGATGTCAAAGGTAAAAGTAATAAGATAAGGTCTACATAACCTTTCAAGGGAAAACTGAATAAAAATACTTTTAAAAACCCATCAAACACAATTCTTCCATTTTAACAGTTTCACCTGAAAGCACATTAATCAAGTTAGCTTGATTGCAATTTTGCTCAAAAGAACACAATTATGGTACAAACTGAAATGAAATCAAATGATACAGTCAAAACTGTCAATAGCGGCCACCCACGGGACAAAACCAAATCGGACGCATACGGGAGTTGACCGCTTAACAGAAAATCTACCATCCCCCCCCCCCCTGCGCCGGCGGCTGTCGAGACGATCAAAAATCGGCTAATATCATAACTCAATCGGATGGCAAATTGAAAATGTAGTATTCGTATCCAAAAGATTTTATATCAAAATCGGCAAAAGGAGACCAAAACAATGTAAATAATTCTTGAACAGCGGTATTTACGATGTTTTGGTCATTCACTATAAATATGTTCTCACCTGGGGAATGTAATCAGCGTATGTAAGCGAGTTGCATTTTGTCACAGGGACCAGAAAAGAATTAATTAAACTTCATGTGAGAAAGGTGATGGTCAAGATTTTGACACCGATAATATTCCTGATTACTAAAAATATATTATTATTCATTAGAGAAAGTGACAATTTCGAGTTAATTCCATGAAAGTATAAATGTGCTGGAGATACGACGTTTTAAGTGTTTATAGTTTTCACAGAGGCGGGTTCCTGTGGATTTGGCGGCAATTTGTTTCACGTGCGCGGGATGTAAACAAGGTCGGGTTTTCCGGCATGCTTGACGACGGGAGATCAAATTGTTAAATATTCTTTTGATAGTTCGGGCTAACAGAAATGTTAAGGTTTAATAGGTTGGTTAATTGGAATACTAATAATCTGCTACCGCTTTCAATCAAATGATATGTTGGCCGCTCAGATAACGCAAATTGGTAGAGGTGTTGATTAGGTAAGCGTCACGGTAAATGCATACGATAATCCAGACGCATTATCGATTTTTCGTTAATCAGCAAGTCATCTGTCATAATTTGATGACTCGCGTGACCGCTTAAGGGGATATACGATGGGTGCAATTCAGACAATTAAGGGTGACCGCCGGCTGCATGCGACAGAATGCCGCTATTGACAGTTACTTTAAAGAGCAAATTTGTGCGGGCGGACCTGAGCTGGCCACATACGGCAGTGAGACCGCTATTCTCAGGTGACCGCTCACACAGTTTTGACTGTACATTTAGATGTAACATCAAGTTTGCATTTACTTCTACGTAACAAAATAAGCCTCATAGAAACATGTTGCACCATATCAAGATTTGAAAAAAGCATCATATATAACCTTCATGAATATATGCTAAATTCAAGATTGCACAAAAGCTGCATGTATTCATGGAATTAATACAAACTTGAGTTGCTTGTATCCATGTAAATGTAACGTCATACCAAATTTGCCTGTATCCATTTAACTGTTACATTATACCAAAATTGCATTTACAATTTTCAATGTTACAGAGAGCTAAAGAAAGAAGCTGGTGAAGGAGAGGAAGATGAAGAGAAGGGGACAAAAGAGGAAGGCGAGGAAGGTGGTGATACTCTTGAGGACACTGCTAAAGGTAATAAACTCTTGTGTAGCACTTGTTCAAGTACAATAATATGTATGAGTAGATGAAGAAAAGGGAATCCAAAATTCAGACTAAGAGAAAGATGAAACTCTGAGGGACATTGGTAGAGATATCAAAATCTTTCTATGTGAAAAATATGAAGAAGAAAAAGAAAAAAAGACCAAAGGAGAGGGAGAGGTAGGCCGTGAAACTCTTGAGGACACTGCGAAAGGTAATAAACTCTCGTCTGAACTTTCACTTGTTCAAGTGCTATTATGTGTGATTGAAAACGAGGGAACATAAATTCAGAGTAAGAGAAACTTTGTCTTTGTGAAGAAAAGCTGTCAAAAGAGGAGGAGGATGAGGGTTGTGAAACTCTGGAGGACACTACCAAAGGTAATAAACTTAGCATTGTACAGTCACTTTTTTGAAATTATTTTATATACTTTAATATCAAACAAATTTCATGTACACAAAATTATGTAAATGGGCCAAAGAAGAGGGGTAGAAAGAATGAATTAAATAAGTATTGTTGAAGGTGAGAAGGAGGAGGAAGAAAAGGTTGAGGAGGAGCCAAATTAGGACATTTTTATTTGGATCAGCTCAAAACTATTGTAAGTGCCTATATTTTCATAGGCACTTACAAAAGTTTTGTGCTGACGTCTGGACTTAAGCATTTTTCCTATATTGAGCAATCAGGTCATAATTATGGGGATCAGTCCTTATTATAGTTTTGTGCTGATCCCTGGGTTTGAGCACTTTCCTCTTTGATATTTTAGTACATTAACATATTATTCTCAATATTTAAACAATTTATGCTTTTACAGATGGAGAGGAGGAGGAGGGAGAAGAAGATGAGGAAGAAGTAGAAGAAGAAGAAGTTGAGGAAGAAGAAGTTGAGGAGGAGGAGGAAGAAGATGATGATGAAGAAGAGGAAGAGGAGGAAGAGGAGGAAATCGAGGAGGAAAAGACAGTTCCCAAACAAATGTAAGGAACCTTTTTGGCTTAAATCTCCAAAGATTTTTGTTAATGTCTGCATTCTTTTGTTGTATGTTGAGGTATTTTAGATCAGAAAAGTAATTTCATTGACATCATCATTTTGATGATAGTTGAGGTATTGTTCCAATAACAAACTTTTACCTAGATCATATCTTTGCAATTATTGAAGATTTGGCATTTATTTCATTATTCCAAGAGCTCTTTTTTTAGTAACTCTTACTGATTTAAGTATAGTTTTAAGATTTATACATCTTTTGTCCAAATATTTTTTTCCTATCAGGCACTTACAATTGACTGTATTGGCACAATGCATGTGGTGTTCTTTTTGTTGTTTTTGGCTCTACTGGGGAAAGGTTAAATGAGTTTTAACAGTGGCATGGTTCCCATCTGTCTTTGCGTCTGTGGGTTGATATTTTCCCGATAAAGTCCACAATTTTTATCGGATTCTTTTGAAACTTACACAGAATGATGTTAGGGTCAGAAGGATAAATGCTTTTGAAAATGGGGATGATCTATTGGATAAAACTGTATAAGGAACCATATGGAATTTCACGTAATGGAATCTTATTTACACTAAAAGAGTACACAAGTATAATCTGAATCTCTTGAAACCCTCACTGGATGATTGAAGGGTCATAAGGACCATTACTTTTGGTTTTACAGATAATTGGATAAAAACATAGAATAAGAGGTCATATGACATTTAGCTCATAAAATTCTTGTTTACAAGCTTTAGTCCTCAAATCTTATCTGATTTCATTCAAATGGGCTGATCTGACAGAAAACACAGGAAAAGGGGCCTTACAGATTTACACTAGAAATATTCTCCTATATGCAAAATTACAAAATATTATCTGATTTTTGAAAACCTTCAAAGAGTCATATGGAAGGTTCCTTCTGAAAATTGGGTTGATCTGAGTGTAAACATGGGAAAAGGGGTCTTGTGGATTTTCACTGATATTGTTGTTTACACATTAGAAGTCCACAAAAATTATTGGAAATTTTTTCAAACTCTCACCAGTATGTGTGTACATGTACTTATATGGTCACAAAAACAGTCCATACCAGCATAACTTTGAGTTTGAAAGCATTTTTGTGTCGGTCATAACAAATTTCAAAAATAAAATTTTCTAAATATTCTTCAATTACAGCCTAGTCAAAAATAAAAGTCCTGCAACATAAGACTCAATTACTGTTTAAACTCTATTGTTAGTCATGTAATTTTTTCACTATTGTCAGTCTGTCCGTAGAACCACATTTGATCCTGAAGTTTTTAAGGTTTTGAAATATATACATGATGTGAATCTGCATATGAATTTGTGCACCTTCAATTTTGAAGCCCCTACTCTCATTTGTTGCTGAATTATCTCCCCTTGAACATGTAAATTTAATAAATTTTGTGTTGTTTGGAGCATTTCTCCTACACTGTTGCATTTACTTCCTTGAAATAAATACATATTGTGTATTTGTTTTTGAAATTGTACAACTGCAATTTTGAAGCCTCTACTATGATTTAGTGGTTAATTATCTCCCCTTGAACTTGTCATATTTAGCTCACCTCAGCATGAAGTGCTGAAGGAGAGCTTTTGGGGTAACTTGATGTCCGTCGTCCATTGACACTCTAGAGGCCATATTTTAAGCCCAATCAACCTGAAAATTAGTCAGAATGATTATCTTGATGAAATCTCGGACAAGTTCAAAATTGGGTCAAGTGGGGTCAAAAACTAGGTCACGGGGTCAAATCTTAGAAAAACCTTGTGGACACTCTATGGGCCATATTTTTAGCCCAATCAAACTTAAAATTTGTCAGAAATATTATCTTGATGAAACCTAGGACAAGTTTGAAATTAGGTCAAGTGGGTATAAAAACTAGGTAACGGGGTCAAATCTAAGAAAAACCTTGTGGACACTCTAGAGGCCATATTTTTACCCCAATCAACCTGAAAATTGATGAGGATGATTATCTTGATGAAATCTTGGACAAGTCTGAAATTGGGTCAAATGAGGCCAAAAACTAGTTCACAGGGTCAAATCTTAGAAAACCTTGTGGACACTCTAGAGGCCATATTTTAGCCCAATCAACCTAAAAATTTGTCAGAAAGATTATCTTGCCGACATCTCGGACAAGTTCGAAATTGGGTCAAGTGGGGTCAAAAACTAGGTCACATGGTCAAATCTTAGAAAAAAATTATAGCCACTCTAGAGGCCATATTTTTAGCCCAATCAACCTGAAAATTGGTCAGAATGATTGTCTTGATGAAATCTCGGACAAGATAGAAATTGGGTCAAGTGGGGTCAAAAACTAGGTCACAGGGTCAAATCTTAGAAAAAAATTGTGGACACTCTAGAGGCCATATTTTTAGCCCAATCAACCTGAAAATTGGTCAGAATGATTGTCTTGATGAAATCTCAGACAAGATTTAAATTGGATCAAGTGGTGTCAAAAACTAGGTCACAGGGTTTAATCTAAGAAAAACCTTGTGGACACTAGAGGCCATTTTTTTTAGCCCAATCAAATTGAAAATTGGTCAGAATGGTTATATTGATGAAATTTTGGACAAGTTTGAAACTGGGTCAAGTCACTTCAAAAACTAGGTCACGGGGTCAAATCTTAGAAAAACCTTGTTGACACTCTAGAGGCCATATTTTTAGTCAAATCAACCTAAAATTGGTCAGAATGATTATCTTGATGAAATTTCGGACAAGTTTGATATTGGGTCAAGTGAGGTCAAAAACTAGGTCACAGGGTCAAATCTAAGAAAAACCCTTTGGACACTCTAGAGGCAATATTTTTAGCCCAATCAAACTTAAAATTGGTCAGAATGGTTATATTGATGAAATCTCTGACAAGTTTGATATTGGGTCAAGTGAGGTCAAAAACTTGGTCACAGGGTCAAATCTTAGAAAACCTTGTGGACACTCTAGAGGCCATATATTTTGCTCAATCAACCTGAAAATTGGTCAGATTTATTATCTTGATGACATCTCGGACAAGTTTGATATTAGGTCAAGTGAGGTCAAAAACTAGGTCACAGGGTCGAATCTAAGAAAAAAATTGTTGACACTAGAGGCCATATTTTTAGCCAAATCAAATTGTAAATTGGTCAGAATGGTTATCTTGATGAAATTTCAGACAAGTTTGAAATTGGGTCAAGTGAGGCCAAAAACTAGGTCAGGGGGTCAAATCTTAGAAAAACCTTGTGGACACTCTAGAGGCCATATTTTTAGCCCAATCAACCTAAAATTGGTCAGAATGATTATCTTGTTGAAATCTCTGACAAGTTTGAAATTGGGTCAAGTGAGGCCAAAAACTAGGTAACAGGGTCAAATCTTAGAAAAACCTTGTGGACACTCTAGAGGCCATATTTTTAATCCAATCAATCTGAAAATTGGTCAGAATTATTATCTTGATAAAATCTTGGACAAGTTCTAAATTGGGTCAAGTGGGGCCAAAAACTAGGTCACGGGGTAAAATCTTAGAAAAAAATTGTGGACACTCTAGAGGCCATAATTTTAGCCCAACCAACCTGAAAATTGGTCAGAATTGTTATCTTGATGAAATTCTTGACAAGTTCAAAATTTGGTCAAATGGGGTCAAAAACTAAGACACAGGGTCAAATCTTAGACATAAATAGTGGACACTCTAGAGGCCATATTTTAAGCCCAATCAAACTGAAAATTTGTCAGAATTGTTATCTTAATAAAATTTTTGACAAGTTCAAAATTGGGTCAAGTGGGCTCAAAAACTAGGTCATGGGGTCAAATCTTAAAAAAACCTTGTGGACACTCTAGAGGCCATATTTTTAGCCCAATCAACCTGATAATTGGTCAGAATGATTATCTTGATGAAATATCGTACAAGTTTGAAATTGGGTCAAGTGAGGCCAAAAACTAGGTTACATGGTCAAATCTTAGAAAAACCTTGTGGACACTCTAGAGGCCCTTTTTTCAGCCCAATCAAACCGAAAATTGGTCAGAATTGTTATCTTGATGAAATTTGGACAGGTTCAAAATTTGGTCATATGGGGTCAAAAACTAGGTCACGGGGTCAAATCTTAGAAAACCTTGTGGACACTCTAGAGGCCATATTTTAAGCCCAATCAAACTTAAACTTTGTCAAAATTGTTATCTTGATGAAATTTGGACAAGTTCAAAATTTTGTCAAATGGTGTCAAAAACTAGGTCAGGGGGGTCAAATCTTAGAAAAACCTTGTGGACACTCTAGAGGCCATATTTTAAGCCTAATCAAACTTGAAATTTTACAGAATTGTCATCTTGATGAAATTTCGGACGAGCTCAAAATTTGGTCAAGTGGGGACAAAAACTAGGTCATGGGGTCAAATCTTAGAAAAACCTTGTGGACACTCTAGAGGCCATATTTTTAGCCCAATCAACCTGAAAATTGTTCAGCTTGATTATCTTGATGAGATCTTGGATACATTTGAAATTGTTTCAAGTTAGGTCGAAAACTAGGTCATGGGGTCAAATCTTAGAAAAATCTTTTTTAGATTGTATATTCAGGTGAGCGATTAAGTGCCACTATGGCCCTCTTGTTACATATTTTTTATTAACTGGAGCATTACTCCTTAACTATTAAATGTACTTTAGTGAAAATATAAACAATTTGTTATTCCATTTATCATTATTGTGTTTTCTATATAGTGAAGAAACAGAAACAACACCTTGTGAGAGAAATACTAGGAAACCATTTAAGGTGCTCCAGCCGCCGTGATATAACTGAAAAAAGTTGAAAGCGGTGTTAAACTCCATTCAATCAATAAATCAATCATTATTGTTTTTTCTATGTAGAGAAGAAACAAAAAGCACACCTAAGAAAGCAGAAAAGAAACCACAGAAGGTAGAAGAAGAAGAGGAAGAAGAAGAAGACGAGGAGGAAGAAGAAGAAGAAGATGATGAAGAGGAGGATGAAGAGGAGGAGGAATCTGAAGAGGAAGAGGAAGAAGAGGATGAGGAAGGAGAAGGGAAAGAAGAAACGGACATGGAAGTTACTACAACTGTAAGTTATTTTGTTTTTTATGTCTTAATTAATAATTTAAACCAGAAAAGAAACAACAGAAAGTAGAGGAAAGGAGGAGGAGGAAGAAGATGAGGATGAAGAGGAGTAATCTGGCATGGAGGAGGAAGGGAAGGGGAGAAGAAATTAACACAGAAGTTACTACAATTGTTGGTTATTTTGAATTTTAGTGTCTTAATTAATAATTTCAAAGCAAAAAAAAAAAGAAAACCACAGAAATTAAAAGAAAGAAAGAAGAAGAAGATGTTAGAAAGATGAAGACGCAAATGAGGTCAAAGAGGAGGAATCTTGGGGAGGATGAGGGAGGAGGAAAGAAAGTAGAAAGTGATATAGAAGTTACTACCACTGTAGGTTTATTAGAAATACAGATGAGGCAGTGGTAAAAGCAGCCTAAAATCTTTTTTTCCCAAATGAATCTCTATGTTGTGAGATTTCATTTGAATCGTCTCTATGAGAAGATTCCAATGAGTTCACAGAGCATAGAGTCTTTGCAAGTAAAGAGGAAGGAGAGGGGAAAGAAGAGACCCATATAGAAGTTACCACAACTGTATGTTATTTTGATTAATAATTCAAGGGGATCTCTCATTAAGATTGTAAGTGCCTATATGATCAAAGGCAAAAGGAAAAAGTTTCAAAATCATTATAGAAAAAGAAGAAATCACTTGAAACAGCTCACATGTCTAATGTTGATTTTTCAAAAATGGAGATATTTATGTGCTCCAAATTATCAAAAAGATCATGGGCATGTTGTTCTGCTGTTGACCATTGTTTATGGAACGCCACAGCTATCATATGTTTTGAACAGTAGTGTTAATATGCCCAATTTCTACATTAAAATGTCTAAATCAAGTGTAATTATGCTCAAATGTAGTGTTGATTTGTCCTAACTATATCATATACTGTCAAGAGGAAGTCTGGTTTTATGCAAAATGAGTATTGTCTATACAAATACAAATCATCCCAAAAGGTACGTTGACTATGGCAACATTTTGTGCTGACCAGTCTTAACATTATCTGATTATGTCAAATGGTGGTGTCATTTAGTCAAAGCATGGTGTTGACTTGTCTTATATTTACATTATTATTTGAAATCATAGTGTAATTACGTCTTTTGGTATGATAAGGTACAAGGTATAAGTATAATTACACTTGATTTGGACATTTAGATATAGATAATGGGCATATTAACACTACTGTTCAAAACATATGACAGCTGTGGCATTCCATAAATGTTTGTCTGTCTATTTGTTGGTCTGTCTGTCTGCAAAACTGAACCCTTGTCATGCTGATCCCAGAATATTCCTGCTTTGGCAGGAGGTATGGACAAACATCAACCGCACATATATGCTGATTTTCCTTTTTAAAAAACGTTTCAGAAATAATATTTTCAAAATCAAATGCTGTCTCACAATTAAGAAATACAGAGCTTTCAGCACATTGATTTATATATAATTTTGCCAAGGTTTTTTTATTCAGCATGACAAGGGTTAGAGAGAAAACTAAACAACAGCAATCACTTCATGCCTATTCAAGTACAATGCTAATATTTTGCATGATGATAGATTTCAAATGATGATAGATTAGAATAAAAGTCTTTAGACAGCAATGCAATGTGTCAAGGTCAAAATTTCGAAAAAAATGCTGTTTTGTGCTTGACACTATAATTTTGAAAGGGCAAACCTTAACTGGTCTTTTGAATATTTTCTACTCTATTGTAGGGGAGGCTATTTGAGGCTTTGTATGACTTTGAAGGACAAGAAAAAGGAGATCTATCATTCAAGAAAGGAGATATTCTAACTATCATAAATACAAGGTAAAATTCATATTCATATTCAAGTTATTTAGCCAATTATAGATTGAGGTATAACAGTATCTACTTCAATCTTTCTATTTCTTTATTTTAGCTAGGCGATTTTCAGAGAAATCATGAGGTATTGCTTTTGCTTTGCAATTATTGACATTGTCATCAACATATTCAGATGGACAAAAAGATGACATTTTGTAATATCCATTGTATTGATAAATTTTCACTTAAATCTTATATGTTCACTTTGTAGGGATATTTCCATATCTGTATTAGAATGAATTAAGCCCTACTTTTGACGCAATCATTTTTATCCACCATATTTCTATCACTCAATGCTTCAGCATTGGTCTCCCCATGAATGTCTCTTTCATTTCTGATAAAATTGTAAATTCATAGCCATTGAAGTACAAACATATTTTAGGGCTGCTACACAAATGTATGTAGTATAATTTCTACTGAGGTGTATATAAGAGAGTGTAAAACCTTTAAAAAGGTCATTGCAAAGCCAAACTAGCTCAATTGGTAACAAGTTTGGGTGAAAAATCCTAGAAGACTTTGAATCCCAGCTCCTGCCTTTGACAGAAATCATTGTGACAAGCATCATTTGTCTCCCACCAGTGGGTGTATGATAAGTAGTACCTTTAACCCTTTGCTGTTTAATCCCTGCTTTTTACGTGCCTGTGATTTTATGATTGAGAACAAATCATGAAAAAAGAAGAAATTGCTTGTTAGTGTGGAAAAGAAGAAATTGCTTCTGACAAGCAATTTCTTCTTTTTCCACACTATTTTCTACCCTACTGAATGGTTATTTTTCAAATTAAATCCACATTAAATTTTCGTCTGCAAAACCTTTGAATTTGGACAGATCCAAAATTTTGAAAAACAGGAAAGTGTTAAGTGGAATTAGCAGCTGGTGGCTAAGATGAAATGTTGTTTTACTGGTGTGAGAAACAACAAGAAACCAAGGGTAGGTTCACAAAGCTGCCTTGGTATTACTGAAATAATGTTGAAAGTGGTGTTAACCCCATACAAACAAACCAATGGAATTTTTAAACTTTTTCTTCTTATATCAATATTTATGATGAGGGATAAATCGGTTTGTTTAATTTGAATAGGTTTCAACGCCACTTTTAACATTATTGCAGTAATACAGGGTTCACCCTGGCTCTCAAAAAGTTGGGGCCATCACTTTCGCCAAATGAAAAAAGTTGGGGCCAACCTGGTGAAAATTGGGGCCACATTTCGGGTGTCTGGGCCGGTACTAATAGACAAAATTTTCGACATTTTGCACCAAACTCTTTTCCTAAAAAAAATTTCTTCTTTTATCCCAATGCTTTTTACATTTCTTTTTCATTTTTGGAGATGAGCTCAGTAGATGACAAAACTTTTCCCGGTTCAGTTTAAACCATTGACTAGTACAAAAGCAAGTATTTGAAACAGTTATATCTTCTTTTTGACAGAAGTTAAAAAGAAGTCAAAAAATGTTATTATATTTATTTAGACTTTAAAAAATCTCAACATATACCGATAGTCTATGCCATGATTCTCTTTGCAGATGTTGTCAATTGAGAGAAAAAGTTCAGAATTGATATTCATTACAAAAGATTGTATGTTTGAACTGCATTGGTTATCTCCTTTTCTTATTTTCTTTTTTTTATTGAAATAATTAAACTTTCCGAAACACCTGTCTCTTAATTTGTGTTCATATTTTTTTTCTTTTCTTTTTTTTTGACTTCAACACATGTCTGATCAGTGGGCTGATCCGGAGCTTTCCATTTTTGAAATACGTTATCCGACGGAATTAATCACATGCACGGGGTTCCAGAGATTCACCGCTAGTGATAATTCATGCTGTATTTTTCCGGAACATTTCTTTAATTTAATAATTGTTTTCACTCTAACTACCGATTTTACAAAAGGTAAAAAAGATTCGGGTCAGTTCGAAGGACACGGACTAATCATTTACTTGTTACGAATAAATCGGAGCGATTATGTTATCTTACTATTGCCTTCTTTTAATTAGGGCCCTGCTCGAATTCAATTACAGGTATATAATTAGTGAATCAACTGCTTCAATCAATATATTAATGGTTCACATGTTTCGCGAAAACACATTGCCGGGCAGAGTCTAGATTCCATTCATTGATAATCAAGCTCCGCCTACAAGGTCTACGAATAACCGATTACGATTGGCTGTTGGCGTCAATTAACGCCACGCCTACCGCACCCGTCTATCGGACTTCAGATATGGCTATTATCAATTTTTCACGCGACAGTTAACTTGCGTAAACAATCAAATACATGTTATACACACCCGATAGCTTATTAGTCGGGACGCGTGCCTTAGAAAAACTTGTCGTCCGGTGGAATCCTTTGATAGGATTTTTTGTCGTCCGCTAAGAAAAGTTGTCGTCTCAGACGACACTACTGTCATTTCCGAGAGCCCTGTGTAATGAGGTCAGATACTAGACCCGCCTACCGTGTTTGAAGCGTATAGGTAAATGTGAATGAATCCAGCTGTCAATAAAAAATCGATAATCAGACCCCGTGAATGACGCGTGCCGCATGTAGGCTACTAGACGGATTAGCGAGTTTATTCCCTTAGGGCAGTCTGGTTATGTATATTGTTATTGATATTTGCTTATCGTGTATTGAGTTGGGGCCATTTGATAATTTTTGGGGCCACTTGATTTTTGTTGGCGCCAGGCATTTTCGCCAAATGAAAAATTCTTGGGCCACTTTTAAATTTTTGTCGCATTTGGCGACAATGGCGACCGACAGCGCCAACGTTGTAATATAGCAACGGCTGGTGCATAGATTTGCACCAATACCTGAATGAAGCTTCTTGCTATGTATCAAAATAATGTAGGCATTTGACTAATTGAATTATTTGAAGTATGAAACTTAAAACCTAATTACTCTGTTTATTGTTCAGTTGTAAGTGAAATGACATTTTTGGTTACAAACGTATAAATTAAAAAAAAAAATAAAAAAATTGGTCTTAATATTCAATATCACAAAGCGACAAAAGATATAGGTTTAATCATTTTAGGACATTCTTACATTTTAAAAACACTGCTATTTTGCAAAATAGCTGCATACTCGAAATATTGTTTACAGGAGTACATGTATATCAAATTTTTTGCCCCTCAGAAGGCTCTTTTTTGATTGATGAAAATAAAAATTGAAATATTTGTTCATAAACAGAAAAGATGGCAGGTAGGCAAATCATTCTCAGTGTTTTAACCTTTTATAGTTGTTAGCAAAAATAATCCTTGTTTACCAATCTTATTTTACCCATTTCCAGAAGACACATTTTATTTTTCATAGAAAATTGTTGCATAGTTTAAATTGAATCACAAGGGGAATGCATTATTATACTGCAAATTTTAAGAATGAGAGAATTTGAATCAAGTTCCAAATGATATCTTTTGTGTATGGAATTTTAAAAAATTCTTGTGTTCAAAAACATTCTTGATTATCAAGAAACTGCGTGTAACGAGCAATTTCATCATTTCCCACAATGATTTCAGAGCTACAGATAGAGGGGATATTTTGGAATTTAGATCAAATTATTTTAAAAATAATAGCACAAACCCTATGTTGTTTGTACTCATTGGAATTGTCTTGTCAAGACAATTTCATTGAGTACCCACAAAATAGCATTTCATTGAGAAATTAAGATTTTAGCTTGGTTTTACCCTCTCTTATCTGTATCCCTGTATTTTTTCTAACAGGGGCTTCACAAATCAGGATTCGTATGGGAATGGGCTTAAGGTGACCGACTTTGATTCTATTTACGGCAGCAAAATTTGGAATGTGAAAATGCGTTTTTATTAATAGTTATCTTTAAAAACGGTTTTAATTGTGGATTTACATATCATTTTCCCGATCAAAATGGTTAAAAAATAAATATTATTTAATTTTCGATTTTACGACAACGTTTTAGTGTGACGTCGTACAAAGAGGTCTTCGACATGCATGTAAATAAATGTCATCAAATGACGTGGATTAAACGCGTTCAGGGCCGATTTTAGCTCATGCTTTCCGTACCGAGTTAGTACATTTCATATGTCAGATGAACAGTAAAATAAATTAGCAAAAACTAAGAACTTTTTTACCTTGGGAAAGGACACTACCATCGACACAGATCAGACACACATCAGAACAGTTGATTAACGGCTTAGACAACAGTCATCTGTAGATGAATGCTGGATCTTATGCAACAACATTCAAGTACACACGATGACTAGCGCCTAATGCCAGAGTTTTGTAGAATTGTCGAACAGATGAAAATCCTTTTGAATTCAATTAATCAAGCATGAGACACCAAAAAAAGTCTGAAATCCTTCCTCTTATTCCTCCTCCTTATTATTCACTGTAGACTTTTCCAGGAACGAGATTAAACACATTCAAAACTTGTCTCAATCTTCGTGCAAGAACATTGATCTTATCTTATAAACAAAAACATCCCAAGAAATTATGACGTCATTAAACATCTATGACGAAACAATAAGATATAAGTGTAGATAACCTTTATAAACTTCACATACTTTACACTAATAGGGTATTTTCCCTTTACACGGAAACTATATTTTGTACATATTCATCAATATTAAGGTTTTGGATGTTTGTGTTTACAACAAATGTCTGGGCCATGCACAAACTTTAAAATTATCATACGCGGATCTAGATTTTTTCTCGGAAAGGGGGTATGGTGGGGTGGAGGGGGGATTTTTTTTTCTAGGATTTTAATCTATTAAAAGTCAACAGACGCGAAACGTCGTTGCTATGAACATCATTTTTATTTCGTCGGTTGACCAAACGATCTTTTGAATTTAGAGGTTTGTCTTATTTCTTCACCATATGTTGGCCAAAATTTCACGGGGGCGTTGTATATCAAAAAGTATCTAACTACACAATGCTTTTTTATGTTGATCTCGCGATTTCAATGTTGATACATTAAAATTACTTGTTTACAAAACAAGATAGGTCAATATATATATATATTTGACCCGTCACGAGAAAAGGAACCATCTGGGAACTCCGTCAAATAAACATTTGGAAAAGATATATGTTTCATACAGGCCAACCAGAGGTCGCATTTGAAAAATTCTTTAACAGGAAGGTAGATTGATTACTCTAGATTCAGACAATTAGAAAAGTGCGAAAAGTTTCGACTCTATTCAGTCTTCGCAGTCCGCACAGTCTGATTAGGATCGAAACTTTATAACCCAGATGGTCCTTTTGTGGGTGACGGATCACATATATATAAACGTTTCGAAAAGGTTGAAGTTGATCACCTCTTCAATTAAAATCACCAGCTTATACGTACGGTCCATATGTGTTAGGTGCTGAATGACCAAGACAAGACCCTCAAAGGCATTCATTCATTTACATTTTCATTTATTTGTATAGAGTTAAACGCCGTTTTTAACCAGTACTACGATTAGATACTTTTCTATTCTCCTGCTGCTACACCACATACAGTTAGTTACATCGTGAAATTGACAGTCGTCTAAATCAAAATCATTCTAATTCGCTCACTAAGCGCTCATTTAATTCATTCCAAACGCCCACTCTAACCACTCAAAAACGTTCTAAGTGACTAAAAATATAAGATAAACAACTACATGTACCTTCAAAACTGATAAAGCAAGAACGAAATGGCGATATCACAGACGTATTTGAAATTTTAAGCGCCTGGTTAGTTTTTGAAGAGATTGGAAACTATTTCTAGAACTTTTATGCATATTTTATTAAATAGGGGCAATACAAATCACAAACTTTGTTAATCCTGAACAAAATTTGAGACATTGGATTACCTCCCTTTAAAATCACTCAAAACTCACTCCACATACTCATTCAATTTCAATCCAATATCATTCCAAAATCACTTATCTTGTCAATTTCATAATGTTTTTAACTGTAGGTCTACGATTATCAGCCCATTTGTGGAAGACAAGTAGTCGGGAAGTATATGTGCCGCCGTCGAAGTTCGAACCTGGAGCATTTTGTTTTATAGTCCGACGCGTTACAACTGCGCCTTGACGGCGGTTTTTATCTGTTGGTAGATCGGAAAAGCTGTTGTTCTGCCAAGTGACCGTTATATTTTATCTCTTTCTTTCCGTTATTTATAAGAAAAGAAAAAAAAAAAACAGAATCTCCAGCTCTCTGTATTGCAAACAAAGTTTAAATTATTAAGAAACATCGTTTTATTTTACACCCTTTCTTACAATGGAAACTTAAAGATCCTCAAAATAGCATTAATCTTATGGTGGAATAAGAATACTTTTAGGATGACCATCTTTTCACGTAATGAGGAAATGATTATTTTCATTTTTCAAAGAAAGTACAATAGTACAATGTACTATATACTAGTTATATGCGTGTTTATAATGCTGAAATGCGAGGAAATGCGGTTTTAAAATATTGATTATTCCATTAACATTTAATTGATATATATTCTTTAGAGACTACCCTTCCGTTATGGGAAAACAACATTTACCATTTTAATGATTAAACAAAATTCTTTTAGCAAGACATTTTGTTTTTCTTTTCAAATCCTTCTCCTGAAGTGTAAAAAATACTGTGAAAACCCCCAAATACATATTAGTTCTCCCGTAAAACTGATTACTTTTGGGACGACCCTTTTTTGACATAACAATGAATTGCTTAGATTTTAATACACATTAGTTAAAGAATGACTTTGTCAATGCAACAATTGAATTTAAAACATTCAGGACTAAACACTTAAAAATGCATTTCATACGATAAAGAATAGTAATTTCCATTTATTTGATGTTGATATATAATGAGTTTCGATACTTTTGAGACAATCCCTTTTTTGTAAACTGAAAATTATTATCATTCTTTACATGGTGAAATTAAACAGTACTATCAATATACAAGTACTATACTATGATTTAGCTACTTTTGAGACAACCCCTTTTGTACATTAACCATAAAGAATGTGGAAGAAAAAAAAAGTTTAATGGAAATACTTTCTTCACTTTATATCCGTCTTTTTAGCAAGACATACTCTCAAAATGAGCAAATATCCTTGTTATTTAGGTAAAAAAATTACTTTTGGAACGCCCCTGTCCAAAACATTTACGGAAAACAATATCTTTTATTTCGAATTTTCAAAAAGCAAGTCGGTGGCAACAAAATACGAAAAATTAACAGAAATCTCTATGGCAGAATATGTCTTAAAAGCCTGTTTTATGCCAAAATTATCTTATTTCCCATTTAACTACATGTTAGAATTAGGGATTTTTTGAACGGCCCTCAATCTTTCCCAATTACGGTGACCCATATTTTGATTGTCTTGATTTACTCGAGACACTATGATTTATTACATATTACAGTTTGATCAAAATATCTTTGGCAGATTTCTTGTTCCGGAAATTGGTTTTGTAGTAGAACGCGATACTTTTGGGACGACCCTTTTATTCTCTTTATGCATAATTGTCTTTGAAATTTTATTTTTCGGCATAAAAGTCCTTATCAATGCAAACTGTTATTTATTCAAATAATCTAGAACTGAAACAGCCAGAAATGCGGTCTATATGAGATAAAAAGACATAGTCAATGAAAGAAGTTGCTAAAATAATGAATTTGGATACTTTTGAGACGACCCCTTTCGTTATAGGGAAAAATTATGTTACCCTTTACATTGTGGAGAGAGAAAAAATATAAAAGAAATACTTATCTTATCTTTATATCTGTGTTCAAAGTAGGAAATATTGTAAAATTCAACACATGTGCTTGTTTTTATGTAAAAATTAGATCTTTTTGAACGTCCCTTTCAATAAATGATACGGTGACCTATATATTTTATTTCTTTTTTTTAAAGGGCTTGTCAATGGCAACAAAATATGGGAAAATTACGAAAATCTGTTGGGCAGAATATATTTTAAAAATCTGTTTTATGCCAAAATTACCTGAAGTCCCATTCAACTCCATGTTAGAATTGCGAAATTTTTGGACGGCCCTCATTTTTTCCCAATCACGGTGACATATATTTTTTATTGTCTTGAATCACTTGTATCGCTTTGATTAATAACATATAACAGTTTGAGCCAAATTTGTTGGTTAGATTTCTTGTTCTAGAATCGAGGTCGGTCCCCTTAATTGAATTACAAGGGTAAAAGCCAACAGTACTTGTAGTAGAAAATAAAATTATGTAGAAGTTTGAATTCTAAAATTTTGAGTGACTTATTGACCTGGCAGAATTGTGTAACAATTACCTTAACCAAACATACAATACTAAGGAAAAAAAGTAAATGGGAAAGTCGAAATAATTTGGGGCTTTATCAAATACAATGTGCTTATGCTTTAAGCTTTAAAAATGCCCTAATTTGACATGACAGATTGAATTTACATTCCCATAAGGGATCAGTACATAACATAACTACAATGTAAATGCCCCCACCTCCCCTCCTTCAAAGCATGGCTGAGAAAGGAACACATTGCTTTACCATGTCTATCTGTCTGCCTGTCCTTCCAGTGGCTAAAAATTTTCATCAAAATCAAAGGGCAAAAAGCACTGAAAGTTCATACTGTAGGTCAATTTTTATTTGAAAAACTAAATCTATTGACATTTCTGGTTTGTAAGTGAGAAGAAGGTGGTATAGACTAGCATCAGACTGCACATATGTGCAGGCTGATGTTTGTCTATAGCTCCTGCAAAAGCAGGAATATTCCGGGTTCAGTATTAGTATTTGGTATGAAGCTGCATCTGAGTATATGGATAAATTTCAAGGTCAATCTCATTTTAACCTTAACCTTAAAAAAACTTAAATCTGCTAAATTACCCTTTTACTGTTACTTCAAAACTACTCAAGTTGAAAATTGCGCTTTATAGTGATACAATTACTTGCTAGTGAGTTTCGTGTCTTAACACATGTAATAATATTTTGAAGCCCACTGTCAATTTTTCATTCCTTTGCTCCTAAACCTAATCTTAACTTGATACTTAAACTTGCTCGCTTAACAATGCCCTTTAACTTGAATGCCTTTTGAAATACAGTTATTATATTTGTAGATATTCACTTCTTTTGACAAGGTCAATGCAAAGAGGTCAAAGTCAATTACTAGCGCATTGTGTCAAACAAACTAAACCTTTCTCAGATAAGAACGTGCCATTTTCAAATTATTCTACAAATTTCAGACCTAAGCTTAATTGTATTGTAAAACATCACATTGTGATCTTATAAAATCAGGTACTCGAGAATGTTGTTTTTCTTAATTTGAAAGAAAGAAAAAGAAAAGAATAGAATTTTGTTTTGTTTGGTGCACAGAAATAATTTTGATTTTCACTGTATGGAGGTCCGTTATGCATGTCACAGATCATGAGGTCCTGTTATTGGTTAGTGTTTTATTCACAATTTGTTGTCTTCAAATTCATCGTAAATATCACTGAATCACTCTATTTGTCAAGAATACAACAACGGAATTTCAATGTCATGAATTATTTGTTGTTTTGGATATTTTTGAAAAAGATGGATAAATAAAAATAGAAATAATAATAAGATATATAGGTTATCTTAAAACTGTTTTATTCAAATATTTAAGTTATCTGTTACTTTGTATGGTAATTCTATCAAACCATATACATTTGTTTAGATGTATGACTTTTACTCAAGGCCAATTGTTCTGATAGTCATATTGCCGCGGCAATAGCGCAGTTGATAGCGCGCCAGACTTCTAATCCAGGGGTCTATATTCGCACGGGTTCGATCCCTGGCCACGGCACTTATCCTTTCAGACATTTGTCTTCCACCAATGGGTAGATAATCGTAAACCTATGTGGAATAGCAACTGGAGGCTAGGAAAGGGATGTGGTGGTAGTACTGGTGTGAGAAATACCAGGAATCCATCGTTAGGTGTTCCAGTCGTCGCGATATAACTGAGAGATTGTTGAAAGCGACGTAAAAACCCAATTCAAATCAAATCTGATAGTCATAAGGTAGGATTTTGTCAATTGCCAACATTAACCAAAATCTCAGCATATTTAAATAGAGGGTAATCTGCTGTTTCAGTGTAAGATTGATTTATATTTCATTGGGTGAACAACAAAAGCTATATTTTCACAAGTGGTAGAACCATGTTGTTTATGAAATGAAATATCAATCAATATTACAGTAATTGTAAGTTACGTGAAAAACATACAATAATTCTGGTTCTTTAATGTAAAATTGAGACAAAAAATGAAAAAAATTAGGACAAATTTATTAAAGCACGTCATTTTGCATGTGATTAGTATGCAACATTCTTGATAATGTCACTTATTTGGTTTCACAATGTCAGATAGGGTGAAATGAATGAGAGAAGAGTATGTATGTTATGACCTTTGAAAACATTATAAGGAAATTCAAATGATAATTTGATTGTAAAACACATTTTTCTCATAATGTATCCTTCCCTTCATGACAGTATCTGTTTAAATTTAACCTTATGTTGAACAAAAATTCTTGGCAAAATTGCTTCAAAATCAAAGTGCTCAAAGCGCTTGATGCATGAGTTGGTATTTATTTTGGAAATTATTTTTATGCCCCCGCATCGAAAGATCGGGGGCATATTGTTTTACCATTGTCCGTCTGTCCGTCCATCTGTCTGTCTGCAAAACTTTACCAAAAAACTTAACCCTGCCAATATCTTAAAGCCTATTCAAGATACAAGGCTCATATTTGGCATGATGATAGATCTCAATGATGATTGCTGATATCAAGGTCATGTGACAAGGTCAAGGTCATCTGTCAAGGTCAAACTTTGAAAAAAAAATGCTGTTACAGGGGCATTAGTGTTTCACAAACACATCTTGTTTTTTAAGCTTTTATGGTTTCAAAAGAGAAAAAAGATGGTAAAGACAAAGATCAGACTGCACATTTGTCTATTCCTCCTGACAAAGCAAGAATATTCCAGGTTCAGCATGGCAAGGGTAAAAATAAATTGAAAGTCATCTCTAACCTCATTGAATTTGGACAAGTCTAAAATTTTGTCAACAGGTAATAATCTAAAATGTACTTATAGGGAAGATGGTTGGTGGGAGGCTGAGAATGATAAAGGAGACAAGGGCAATGTCCCATCTACATATCTACAGGTGAGACTTTGTATAGGATTTTATTTGATGAACTAATTTTGAATCATTTATCATTTAAGAGAAGGAGAGTGTATTTGTTGATTTCATGGAAGGAAGAAATTATAAACTAAATCACACAGGGAGGCCTTATAAATTTTCAGTAAAAATGAATGCTATTTACGCAATGGAATCCACAAATTTTATTCGATTTACTTGAAACTTTTTCAGGATGACTGTAGGGTCATAAGAAAGGTTTCTTTTGAAAATCGGTCTGGTCTAGAAGAACCTTATGATTTTTTCTTGCAAAATATAATCATTTACTTGAAAAAGATAACATATATTATCAAATTTCTCTTGAAACTTTTACAGGACAATTCTATAGACTTTAGTAAGGTTCTGTGTTGGACACTTTGTACTTGTAAAGTTTTGAGCCATTATCATGTATCAGAGATGGTATGGAGTTAAGGACGTCCGCACATCCGGTTTTGGGTTTTCCGCAGTTAAAAAAATATTTGCGTTTCTGTAGTCGTTATAAAACTATGAATCGAAATTCAAACTATGTTTTTGGATAGAGCTGTATATCAGGTTGTCAAAACATGTAAAAATTTGTATAAATTCAAAAATTTATTTTTTCACCCAATTTTTTTGGGCATTTTTCCCGATATTAGAGTTTTCAACGAAAACGACGAGCAAGTGTTCAATGTTACTCCTTGCCTATTTTTCGGATATAAAGCAAATAAAACTTATGAATATGGTAGAAAGAAACCCTGCTTTACATTTCCGAACCAAAATACCAACAAATTCGTTATTTCCAATATTGAAAAATGTGTTTTGAAATTTAACATTTTTGTGTGAATTACCTCCCTTTATTTTAACAAATGAGTCAAAATATCTAAAAAAGTAAGACTGTGATCCCAACTTTTTTTCATGTCAAAATATTCTTCATTATGTCACAAATTTATATTGAGAGTATAAGAAAAAGTTAAATAGTAGAACTATATTTATTTTACTGTGAAGCATGTATTAGTAGCCATTGATATTAATGGAAAAGTACTTCTATTAAGGACCGAATAAAGATGTCATAATTTTCTTTTGCTTCATTAAAATTCCATATTTCTTTAATAAATAAGTGGAATGGGTTGTCGTTTTTAAATAAAACATAAATCAATTGCTTTCGGAATATTTATTTGCCCAAAAATAATAAATTCAAATCAAAGGTGTAATTTTCAAAGAAATTTAAAGGCTAGAACTTAAGTGCACTAACTGTTTTTGGTACCTATTTTCATACGGCTCTTAGAAAAAAACTAGCACGGTGACCCCATTTTTTCTTTTCAAAAATCGAAATTAAACATTTAGATCTTTCTAAAAAATCAGCTTTAAAGAAAAGTTTAATAGTAGGAAAAAGCCGAGCGAACCTCCTTAATGTCCATCTCTGAAATTGTTGGAAACAATTTAGACAAGAGTTTCTTTACCATTTTCAGATGCACAACAAATATAAAGACTTACAGCAAGATGACCAGTCTGAAGGTGAGTGAATGCATTACCAGAAGAAAAATGTAAAGACCGATCTAAATTCAAAGGAGATGCAGACAACAAAATGTGTTAAGTGAAATAATGAAAGCTTGGTCTTTAGGAGAGTACAGTCAAAACTGTGTGAGCGGTCACCTGAGAATAGCGACCAAACTGCCATATGTGGCAAATTTGCTCTTTTGAGTAACTGTGAATAGCAGTAATCTGTTGTATGCATTCGGCGGTCACCCTTAATTGAATATCCCCTTAGCAGTCACCCAAGTCATCAAACTATGACAGGTTACTCGCTGATTAACAAAAAATCAATAAAGTGTCTGGATTATCGTATGCATTTACCATGACGCTTACCTTATCAACATGTCTATTAATTTGTGTTATTTGAGGGGCCAGCATACTATTTGATTGATAACTGTAGCAGATTATTAATATTCCGAGTAATCAACCTATTAAACTTTTACATAGCTGCTCGCTAAAATTTTTTAGTCAAGAGGGTATGAAAAAAAAATTATCAGCCAAATCAGAACACTCATTTTGGAAAAACGAAGTTACATGGAATTCGTTTTTCAAAAAAACAACAACAAAAAATTTTTTTTGCAAAGCTATTTTTTCAAATCTCAATAAATGTACAGAAGGGTAAGATATTGATTTTTTTAAACCATGTAACTATTTAACTTTGTAAATGCACAAAATGTCTAGGGTCCAATAACAGGGTGTTTTCTCTTTAATCTCATCTGTTTTTCTATGCTCAAGTCTGATTTTCTGGACTTTTTTCTAAAAAATTCTGAATGTATATTATGTCAATAAACTGGTATGCTTATTGACTGTTAAGGAAGTGGACCCGTAATGGTTTTGCAATGTAATGAACTTTTACAGTGTTAATCCAGGTTTCCTAATGATTTCAAAGAAAGATCATGAGTTAAGAAATGTTGCAACACTATTACAGGTTCACAACCTTAATGTAAAAAACCCTCTTTCAGACGAAGAAGAAGATGAGGAAGAAGAAGAAGATGAGGAAGAAGAAGGAGAAGAAAGTCCTCATGGAAAGAAGAAAGTTAAAAAACAAAAGAGGTAATGGATTACAAATTTTTAGCTTGGCTGTTTTTGAAAAAAAGAAAAAGGTATTTTGATCACCTAGGTGTTGTTGTTCTAAGTTAGTGCAGACCTAGGCATGTTTCGGTTGTTATGGGGGAGTGTCCATTGTGTGTCCGTCTGTCCTGCCAGACATCCATGCGTCTGTCTGTGCATAAACTTTTTCTTTAAAAATGTTCTTCTCCCAAACCAATTGGCAAATTTTTATTAAACTTGGTAGAAATGTTCCTTGTGTGACCCTCTTCTAAAATTGTTAAAGAAATTTTGATTGACCCCCAAATATGGGCGTGGCAGGGTGTGGCATTTTTTCACTTTGAAATCTTTAGAAATCTTTTCCTCCCCAACCATTGGGCCAATTTCAATTAAATTTGGCATGGATGTTCCTTTGGTGACCCATTAATTAAATTGTTTAAGAAATTTTGATTGTCCAATAAAAATCTTTTCCTCCCCAACCATTGGGCCAATTTCAATTAAATTTGGCATGGATGTTCCTTTGGTGACCCATTACTTAAATTGTTTAAGAAATTTTGATTGCCCAATAAAAATCTTCTCCTCCCCAACAATTGGGCCAATTTCAATGAAACTTGGCATGGATGTTCCTTTGGTGACCAATTACTTAAATTGTTTAAGAAATTTTGATTGACCAATAAATATGGGTGTGGCAGGGCGGGGCTCATTTTGAGCCCGAATTCTTTGAACGACATCTCCTCCTTAATCACAGGTCTGATTTCAATGAAATTTTACCAGAATATTCCTGGGGTGACCGTTTTCAGAAATTGTTCTTGAAATTGTGATTGGCCCATTAATATGGGCGTGGCAGGGCAGGGCTTATTTTGAGCCCAAAATCTTTTAACGACATCGCCTCCTGAACCACAGGGCTTTTAATGAAACTTTACAAGAATGTTCCTTTATCAAAAATTCTTCATGAAATTTTGATTGGCTAATAAATATGGGCATGGTAGTGCGGGGCTTATTTTGAGCATGTTATCTTTGAAAGACATCTCCTCCTGAACATAATGTTTTAAAAAGATGGGTAAAGGGATGCAGGTTCATGGGGATTAAGTTTTTTGGTTGAAATGTAGGCCTTCCGAGTAAATTATTATAAAATATATCTTAAGAGATTTCAAAGTTCTGTTTTCATTCAAAGAAAGCTTTATTGAATGTCTGAAGATGTTAAAGCCAGTGGGGCAATACAGGCCCTCTTGTGCCTCTTGTTCTACACTTGGATGGCAATGATCATATCTTTTATGTGAAAAAAAAAAATGCAAATGGTTGGGGAATGATTAAGGAAGATGATAAATATTAATTAAAAACAAGTTCTATGACTGTTAAATTCATTTTAGCTGGTTGTTTTGGAGAAAACATTGAGGATTTGCCATCATCTTTGCATTGTTGGCAATGGTATGGCAAACTTGATTCTTGGTCATATTTCCTGTATTTGAAGATATCTACATGTACTTGAACCTTGGAATATGTGTTCACCTTCACAGGGGCTGACCATACTTTCAAGAGGCATAACTCTAACAATATATTTATATGAGTTTCCCCTCTTTCAACATAGGCTATTTGTATTATCCAGCACCTAAAGCAAAGCTTTGGAACCAGCATGCAGTACTTTTGTATGATAAATAATCAATAGCTTCCTTAATTCATGGCAACATTATTGTTAAAATTATTTGACACTTTTAAACTAGGACAAAGTAAAATGATAATATATTGAAAGACCACAATTATACTTATTTCTGACCAGATTTGTTATTAAAATTCTGTCAAAAAAGACTTAATTCCTTCAAAGTTTTATGTTGACATTTCAAATAAACTATCAATGATTTAAAGTTATGTGTAAATAGAATATAAGAATAATCATTTTAGTAAAGACAAACAGGTAATGTAAACTGATTTAGATATGATACTAATGTTTTTCACTGATTTTGGGATATTTGCAGGGAGCAAATGAAACAGGCTTCATCGTAATACATGTCTTACCTCTTGACATGCTGAACCAAGAATGTTCCGGCTTTGGCAGGAGGCATAGACAAAGATCAGGTACACATATGTGCAGTCTGATCTTAGTCTTAACCTCCTGATTTTCATTTTAAATCCAGAAAAGTTTCAAAATGAAAATAATTTCTAATAATACACTGGCTCTTAAAAGGTATCCAGTGCTTTGGGCATTTTGATTTTAATGCAATTTTTCCCTAGATTTTTATTAAACATGACAAGGGGTATTACATTTGAATGAAGATAGAAAACCTATACAAAATTTGACTCCCAAGTCTCAAGAGAAACTACGTAATTTGATTTGCCAACTTTATCATAGAATTATAAATCATAGGGAATCTTGAAGAGAGATTCTGTTGATGTCATTGAGGTATGAAAATAAAAAATCATCACTGTATGAATATGCAAAGCAGATTAGTTTTTGGTCTATTCCTCCATGAAATAAAAAAATACTCTCTTTATCTCTTAAAATTTAATTTTGAGAAGCAAAACATAAAGAATTATCAATAAGAAATAGCATTTCTTATATGACCACTTTATACTGAAGCTTACAAAGTAACTGTGTACTCAAAATTGTTTTCATAGTAGAATAAAACTTAATTTTCTGCCAATCAGAATGCATGAATATTGTTCGACACAACTAAGATTAATTCATATACAAATAAAATACCTCCCAGTGCTAGATACACTCTTTGTATGTAAGATGATAGACACAGTTGGGAAAATCAATTGAAATCCCACTCCAGAATGTTAGATTAAGAGAAAAATTATTAGAGTCAATGTATTTTTGAGCTTTTTATTGCTTTGGAAAACTTGACTTAATTAAAATTTAACCAGAACTTTTACTCCCTGTATATGTCTTTTCACATGATTCTGAAATTTTATCCTGAGTTACCCATAGATAATAAATTTAAGGAAATTTGAATGATGTTATTTCAGTGAGAATTACTGAATTTTCACTTGTGTAGAACTGCCCTGCGTTCATGATGACAAAATCTTTGCAAACTGTTTACAAATTATATCCTGCTTTCCATGCAAGTGTACATGCAAAGTGATACATAATTGCTGACGTTTTTGTGAATGTTTTTATCTTAAATGCAGGGCTCATGTGGAAAATAGCACATTGCTGGCATCACTTGTTGACCTCTGAATTTGCAGACTCTAGTTACATTATTGAAGTAACCCATCATCCAAATGCTTGACCCTTGTTATGCTGAATAAAAACCTTGGAAAATTTACCTTAAATTCAAAGTGTTAGGAGCCACCCTCATAGCACTGTTGGTAGTTTTTCGGACTGTCAATCTAGAGATTCTGGGTTTGATCCCCCGACGGCACCACTTGTCCTTTCTGACTATTTGTCTTTCACCAATGAGTTGATAATTGTAAACCTATGTGGGATAGCAGCTGGAGGCTAAGAAAGGATGTAATGATGTTACTGATGTGAGAAATACCAGGAATTCAATGTAAGGTGCTTCAGCCACCACAATATCACTGAAAAATTGTTGAAAGCTGTGTTAAAACCCATTCAAAAAACCAGACAAAGTGTTTGAAACACTGTATAAGGTATTGTGAGTCAGCATTTAATTTTGTTTATTATAGGGATGAGTGTCTTTTTCACTGCGTTTATTGGGGTATAAAGTGCAATTGCCTTAGCACATGGCAAATAACGCCCGTAGGGCATTATGTTTAAGCCATGTGCTAAGGCAATTGCACTTTATACCCCAATAAACGCAGTGAAAAAGACACTCGTCCCTTATAATTGCAATCATATAGATCGAAGAAACTATTAAAATACTCGGCCAAACATTAAAGCTTCAAGTCTACTCTCTCCACGTAAAAAAATTAAACGATCTATTTTTAGATCGTGTATTGTTTATCTTGCTACCGAAGTTAAATGTCACAAAGAAAAACAAATGATACACAAATAAACGACAACATTAAAATTCGTAGAGGTACTTATGACAAAAAAGCTTGTTTCTGCCAAGTAAGTCTGTGTTTTTAAACGAAAACGGCGTGGTCGGTCTTAGTTGAGAGGGTTGCTTGACAGTCTTCGTGGACTTGCTGTTTTCTAAGTTTACGTCGGCACAGAATCAAAACTGCATGCTTGTTATCGTAAATTCTTTCGAAAATATCTTAATTTATGATAGATTGAATAGAAATATTGCGTTGATGATCGGGAACTAGGTTAATTCGAGTCCCTTCAACACAGGACTTGCAGTTAAGTTCGTGGTTTTCCCGAAAGACCTATTGCATTTTATACAGAAATAAAGTGCACTGGATTTCCCCACGTGATGCGATTTGAACCAATCAGAATTCTTTATTTTATTGGATTGCAATTATACAATTTTGAAACTTTTCTGGTGGTATGGACATGTGTGCAGGCTGATCTTGGTCTATACCTCCTGTCAAAGCAGGAATATTCCGAGTTCAGCATGACATGGGTTAACACCAAAGACAAAAGTTATGGAGGTCAATTATTCACATAGGTAATTATTCACCTCTGATTAAAATGAATGATTTGGATGGTCAATCAATATTTTGTTGTATAGCCAAGATCTGCCAATTATCTCTAATCTTGCCCAAATTATCTTCTTTATTAAGAAAGTGCACCTGATATAATTCTGCAACGTTTTGGAAGTAATGAACTTTTAACTGTGTTACCCGAAGTTTCCTAATGATTTAATTAGGAAACCTTGTTCAAAATTGTAAAGTTCTAAAATGTTGCAAATTACAAATCCACTACCTTAATGTGCTCAACTCACATATTTTGCCATTTATTTCTAGAAGAACTTCCAGTGACAGGGTTTGTTAAAATCAAAAATTGATTATGAGTTTGAATGCAGATTGGCTTATTTTGATTTTACCAAGCCCTTTTCCTTGAACTTCTGGATTTTACATCATATAAATAGGAGAAAATATATTTTGATGGCAAGAATTTCATTGAAAAATACAAGCTTTCAAATAGGAAATGCATTGATAATGATGATAATAATTATGATCATGATAAGAGTATCTACAGCTGAAGTTAGCCTTTTTCATGCTGAATAAAAAAAAACTTTGGGAAAATTGTATTATCAAAGTGCAAAAAAGCATATGTTGCATTAATTGGTGTCGGTGATATTGAAAAAAAAAAAAAAAAAAAAAAGTTTCCATTTTTTCTGATTGAAAAATGAAAACCAGGTGACATAAACTAAGATCAGACTGCACATATGTGCTGGCTGATCTTTGTATACATCTCCTGCCAAAGCAGGAATATTCTGGGTTCAGCATGACAATGGTTAACATTTACCCATGAATCAGTCTTGAAAGTCAATTATAATTGGTTTTTAAGGGAAATGAAATTCAGAATTATCTAAGGAAAAGGGTTTTGGTTTAGGGAGGTTTTATGCTTCAATTGAGTGACTAAGTATAGTTTTCAACAACTGCCTCTGCTTAATTTCAAAGCTTGTGGGAATGAGAAATATGGGTGCTATGGTTTGGTTGAATAAATAACTTTTAAAATTACTTTTCAAAATATCAAAGATAAAGGTTCAGTCAAAAAGCCACATTATATAAGGTCCTTGTGGGACAAGCCATTTCTCTATTTCCAACAGTATTTTTTAGCCTTTCCTAGACCTTTTAATATTTGCTGAAACTAATGTCAAGTTGTATCATTCTATAATTTTGTCATCTGTTAATTGGTTTGAAGAATCATTCAGGTTTCCTCACTATACCTTAAATGCAGTGTACCCATGTAATATATCACTACATTAAACCTTTATCGTAAGGTAGTGGACCCGATATAGTTCCACATCTTCTTGGAAGTAATGAACTTTAACTGTGTTAACTGAGATTTCCTAATGATTTTCATTGGAAACCTCGGTTGACATTGTGAAAGATCATGCATTCCGAAATGTTGCAGAACTATTGCAGGCCCACTTCCTTAATGAAATTGGGCTTTGTTCAATACGACTATTGCTGAAGAGAAGTTTGTACCAAATTTTCATAACAAATTTTGATTTTTATGACAATTTGCGCAGTAATCGAGTTTTGTTGCGTTTATTCCCTTTTGATTGATTGAAGTGATTTCACGGTTTGTCTTTTTTCCCCACTAACAGTGGCAGGGAATTATGGGCTGGGATACGGAAGGCAGTCACAGAGGTAATGTATATGTGTAGTAAGCATGTTTGCCATAAAATTTGCATGGTAATATATATAAATTTAGTTATCTTGTAAATATATTTTATAATTCACTTTAAGGTTGATAAAGGCTGAAGAGGGCCTATGATATAGTGTCAGAGGTTTAAGTAAACACTTTTTTTGCACTCATGAATAGATATATATGATACCCGTCATGCAAAAAGGGACCATCTCGGAAGTGCGTATAGTGTGGACCCTTGTCAGTCTGCGCTGATTGCGCAGACTGACTATGGTCGAAACCTTTTGCACATTGCTCACTTCCTGTGAAATGATTTTTGAATATGACCTTCAGTTGACTTGTTCAAAGACCAATCTCTTTTTTAAATATTTATTTTACAAAGTTCCCAGATGGTCCCTCCTTGCAAGACAGGTCACATGTATATATATATCAGTGAAAGTGTTTTCACAAATTTTGCAATTATTGTGTAGACCTCATTTTCCTCTCTAATATACTGTATATTTTACTTTCTTTATGTAAATGTATCAAAACACATTTAACATGACATGCTAATCCTACAATTAAATTTTCATTGGATTCCATATTTGAGATTTTCGTATAATCTACCTCCATTTTTAAACAACAATTTTTAGCTCCACTGGCTGAAAGCCACTGGGGCTATTGTCATGGCATTGTGTCCATCGTGCGTCCGTCTGTGCGTCCGTGCATCCAGTCCTAAACTTTTTCTTTAAAAATCTTCTCCTCGGAAACTACTGGATGAATTTCAACCAAACTTCACAGGAATGATCCTTGGGTGACCCTCTGTTCGAGAAATTTTGATCCAATGAAAAACATGGATTTAATGGCCGTGGCTAATTTCCAAACATCGTAAAAAGTGAGTTTTCTCAGATTCTAATCAATGGATACCAATAAAATTTTACAGGAATGATCCTTGGGTGACCCTTTATCAGTCTTCAAAAAATCATTGTGATCAGATTGAAAATATGCATTTCATGGGCGGAGGTCATTTCTCTATATGTTATATAGTGGAAACTTTCAAAATCATTTTCTCCGAACATGTAACTGATGGTTATCAACCAAATTTCGTTGGAATGATCCTTAAGTGACCTTTATCAGTCTACCAAAAATTATTGTGGTTGGATGAAAAATATGTCTTTTAAGGGCGGTCATTTTTTTAAATGTTATATAGTTGATTTTTTGAAAATCATTTTCAACATTAGTAGAACCCAAAATATCTAAAAGTCTAGTCAAAACTTGTATTTGCTTTTACAAGAATTTCAAGCCTGTGGAGCGACTCAAGCCATTCATTGCTTTCTAGTTATTCTTTTGTACCATTATATAGTATGTTATACATGACATCCAATTTATGAAAATTGCCAACATGTAATAGTTAACATGGTTCTATTCTTGATTGTGCATAAGAAAACTGCCCTGCTTCAGGATGACAAAATGGAGTAAACTGTTTGCAAGTTATACCCCACTTTGCACCTGCACTTGTGTGCAAAGCAGGGTATAATTTGCAAGCAATTGTTTTGTCATTCTGAATACAGGGCTATTTTAATCATAAAATTGTTGGCGTACTGTGTGGCTAAGGCATCTGTGGCTCAGTGACTATGGCTGCAGACTAATAATCTGATAGAAATAGAAAGTCACAGATTTCAATTCTTTCCATGCCAATGGTCACATGTGTATGACCTTGGGCAAGGCATTTTAGAAACCTAGCCTATCAATGCTGAAACCAAAGAAGCACACAAATAAGACTTGGTAAAGTTTCTCATGATACAACTGAACGATTAGTAAGATCTGCATAAAAAACGTCTTTTCAACCTACAATTAATCTATATATTATTGCTAGGAAATCAAAGCTATCACAAGGACAGCTTTGTGTATGTTTGCACAGATGCCATTCAAACATTCTGTATTTCCTTCTGTCTTTCTTAGTTGTATAATCATTCACTATCTGGTGAAGATATGCCATTTAAAACCTTTGTTCATGTAATTCAAAGGCCAATGTTACAGATGATGCTGTACTATTTGAAAAAAAAAATGTTTCTTTAAGGTCAATATCTCATTTGAAGGCAAAATATTTGTTTACACTGTAACCTAGTCATGTAAGCAGAGTAAATCTATATAAAGAAGTACATATGTTTACTACCACCATGAAAAGAAACACCATTGAACACATTTGAGAGTCAAATATTTGATAGCTTGGCACAAGTTGTCCTCTAAAACTATTGTAAATTATTAATTTATTGTATGTTACTATATAGGATGATAGGGTAAATATATTATGACAGTTTTTGACCATTGAATTTTAGCTTCTAGTTAACCAGTTTCCCCTTTGAAATGATTGGCTTTGATAAATTAAATGCTTGTTAACCAGACCTACAGATATAGGGGGTATTTTTAATTTTAGTCAAAGTATTAGTAGATGTTAGTATTCATTAGAATGGTCTTTTTGAGACAATTCAAATGAGTACCCACAACAGAGAATTTTATTAAGAAATAAAGATTTTCAGACTGGCTTTACCTCCCCTTTATCTGTATCTCTTGTTAACCTCTAAAATTCTGCAGGCTATTGAAAAAATATTTCTTAACTCTTTCCTCTGTTTCAAAATTTTAGAATAGTCTGAACAGGAAGAGGTCCTTTTTATTAGCTCCACTGGCCGAAGGGCGAAGGCCAGCGAGCTATTGTCATTGCCGAGTGTCCGTCGTGCGTGCGTACGTCAACTTTTTTCTTTTATACATCTTCTCCTCCCAAACCAATGGGCGGATTTTAACAAAACTTGGTAGAAATGATCCTTGGGTGGCCCCCTTCTTAAATTGTTCAAAGAATTTTGATTGGCCCTCAAATATGGGCGTGGCATTTTTTCACTTTGAAATCTTTAAAAATCTTCTCCTCCCAAACCATTGGGCCGATTTCAATGAAACTTGGCATGGATGTTCCACGTTCCATTACTTAAATTGTTCAAGAAATTTTTATTAGCCCATAAATATGGGCTTGGCAGGGCGGGACTTATTTTGCGCCCGAAATCTTTGAATGACATCCTCCTGAACCACTGGGCCGATTTCAATGAAACTTTAATAGAATGTTCCTTGGGTAACCCTTTACTTAAATTGTTCAAGAAATTTTTATTGGTCCATAAGTATTGGCGTGGCAGGGCGGGGCTATTTTGAGCCCGAAATCTTTGAATGACATCTCCTCCAGAACTAATGGGCCGATTTCAATGAAACTTTAACAGAATGTTCCTTGGGTGACCCTTTACTTAAATTGTTCAAGAAATTTTGATTGGTCCATAGATATGGGCGGGCAGGGCGGGGCTTATTTTGAGCCCGAAATCTTTGAACGACATCTCCTCCTGAACCACTGGGCTGATTTCAATGAAACTTTAACAGAATGTTCCTTGGGTGACCCTTTACTAGAAATTTTGATTGGTCCATAAATATGGGCGTAGCAGGGCTGGGCTATTTTGAGCCTGAAATCTTTGAACGACATCTCCTCCTGAACCACTGGGCCGATTTCAATGAAACTTTAACAGAATGTTCCTTGGGTGACCCTTTTCTTAAATTGTTCAAGATATTTTGATTGGACTAAAAATATGGATGTGGCAGGGCGGGGCCTATTTTGAGCCCGAAATTTTCAAATGACATTTTCTCCTCAAGCTCTTGGCTGATTTCAATGGAACTTTACCAGAAAGTTCTTTGAGTGTCTCTTTTCAAAAAATAATTTGCTAAATTTTGCTAAATTTTGATAGGCCTATAAATTTGGGCGGGCAGGGCGGGGCTTATATTGAGGCCAAAATCTTTGAAAGATATCTCCTCCGGAACCACTCAGCCAATTTCAATGAAACTCTACCAGAATGTTTCTTGGGTGACTATTTACTTAAATTGTTCAAGAAATTTTGATTGGTCCGTAAATATGGGCATGGTCAGGTAGGGCCTTTTTTGAGCCCGAAATTTTTGAACGACATCTTCTGAGCCTTATGTTTTAAAAAGATTGGTCAAGGGTTGCAGGTTCATTGTGATTGAGTATTTTTGTGCAATATGGACCAGAACCATTTAATTATTACTAAATAGGTCTTAGGAGATTTTGGAGTGTTAATGTATTCATTTAAAGTAAGCTTTATTTAATGCAAGTCTAAAAATTTTAAAGCCAGTGGAGCGATACAGGCCCTCTTGGGCCTCTTGTTTGAATTTTAAGACTAGTTAAAATTCAAAGAGGTGAAAGAAGATATTGAAAGTACTTGCTATTAGAATTGAAATTATCCTAAAAGATTAAATATATTGTGGGAAAAGGAGAAATTGCTTCTTTCAAGCAATTTCTCCTTTTACACAGTATTTTCTCGAGTATAAACTCACAGTGACAAAAGTCTTGATATCTTATTTGTAGTCTTTTTTTTCACTTTGCAATTTTTTGTTTTACATCAATCATGATATTTTGAAAAACAAATCAATTAAGATCAAAAGGGGATGTTCTATATTTTAATTCATTAAAATTCTTATCAAATATTTATTTGTTGTGTTATTGTTCACCCAGGGACATTTTTATAAGGTAACAAGGGACTTTTCCAAAGATCCCTCAAATCCCATATTGTATTGTATTAGAATTTCTCAAGCCCAATATTCTTTGGATTCTTTTCTTGCCTGATGTTTATCTACATTTTAGTCTGATATCCTTTAAAGTGTTTAATGAGGAATGACTCTCTTTTTCACTGCGTTTGTTGGAGTATAAAGTACATTTGCCTTAGCTCATGGCAAATAACACCCATATGGCATTATGTTTAAGCCATGTGCTAAGGCAATTGCACTATACTCCATTTAACACAGTGAAAAAGACACTTGTTCTTATGCACTAAAATAATCAAATTACTTCCATTCGTTCTACCATAGAAATCCATAGATATGTTTGAAATGATTTTCAGTTCTGATCATTTTACCATGGATACATGAGTTTGAGTGAATAATCAAAGGTCAATTTTGTCTCTACAAGTATAGACAAAATTGACCTTTGATCTCTCACTTAAAATTGTGTATCTATAAAATTGAATTTTATTTTATTTATACAGTCCTTGTTAATTAGTAAAAAGTGTTTTCTTTGTATATGTAAATTGTAAACAAAAACACACACACATGGGATAAAAGTAATTGAAAGCAAAAGAATTTAGTAACCCTGTAATTAGTAAGTGTAGTAAAAATCAAGATTAGTCCAAAAGATCTAGCAGCCAAAAAGTGTAAGTAGCTTAAAATGAATTTTAAGAAAATGAGGTTATCTTACACAAAAACAAGTAATTTCTCATTTTCACATAATGTTTTTACAACGTTCTTTTCTATATTTGAAATTGTGTGATCATTTAAGAATAGGTTAAAAAATTCCCCATAAATAGGAGCCTATATATAAAGATTTTCTAACATTTCCATCTATCTAAAACTACTAACTTGTTTTTGTTAGTGATTTATTAAAGCTTAGCGGTGATGGTGTATTAACTTAAATTCTTTTCTAAATGAATCGTTCTTATTCTCAATTCCTTTTTGTAAAGGTTCATGAACATAGGTTAGAATTATTTTCAATGTTCAAAATTTATAAGGGAAAAAATTCAATACAAAAGCAGTTTAATTTGTGTTTGTCTGTCTGTACTATTTATTATTCCATCAGTTCATCTATTTGAGGAAATCTTAAAAGGCTGAGAGTTGACTTATCTTAGGACTATTTCTCACACATTGTATTTATGTGACAATGTGATTTGGAGACATTTAATTGTTTTAACTAATGTCAAGGTCACTGTCATCTGTGGTTGTCAAGGTCACCTATCATGAATCCCTCCCTTTGAATGAATTTCTTACTTCTTGCTTGATAACAATATTTCCATCCATTGAAATCAGTTAAAGAATAAAATATAAGTGATCTGTTATACAATTTTAATGCTAAAATATTTGTATCTTCAATAAAATGTGTGTCAGTGTATGGCAAATAGAATGAATAATTCAAAGCTCTTAGCTTAAACAGCTGTTGACATTATCATTTAGTAATATAATCACAAAGGACATCAATTGTCTCCTACAAATAGGCAAATGATAAGTTGTGGCACTATGTAGGAATTTAAGCTAGTGCTTTAGATAGAAAATAACAGTCATACATATTGTGATAAATGATTAGCTTTATGATCAATTGCTTTATAAGCAGAAGTAAAAATGTAAAAGAGCTGAATCAGCTATTTACTTATTAAAAAAATGCTCAGCATGAAACATGAAACAGCTGTAATTGCCCATTATGTTTATAGGCATTTGCAAGTGTTTCACACTGAGCAATTGATTTAGTTGTTTAAGTAAAATTCAATATGAGTTAACTTATCAAATATTTGATTTCAGACAAGTGTTACAGATGTTCTACATGCAATGGGAGCTGTGCCATCTGGATTTAGGATCTCAACTCTGGGACAGAAATTTAATACAGGCAAGTTTTTTAAAAGAGCCATTAGGAGTTTGGTTCTCAATTCCAAACCAAAAATTAAATACACATTAGAATTGTTACAGAGGTTTTGCATGCTGTGGGAGCCGTATAAGCAGGATTAAGGATCTGAGCTGTGGGACAGAGATTTAATTCAGTTAGGTATAATAACAGATGTACTTAATACTAATGGAGCTAAACCATTTGGATTCAGTATCTGAATTCAGGAATAGAAATGCAGGGCAGGTTTGAAGTATCAGGGTTTTAGTTTGACTTCAAGAAAATGGGGTCCAAAGGAGTTGATAATAGGGAACTCAGGGGTCCTTTCTTAAAGTTTGGGAGCCCCTGCTTAAATATAGACTATTTCTTTTAGGCAGTAAACTTGTTTCTAAATAAATTGAGACCAATTCCCTAATTAAAAGTAAAAAAAGCATTGGCTATATATTGGATTTTGGGGGGCTCAACTTCAGGAAAGAATTGAAGACTGTTTTTAACAGTCTTCAACTCCTTTCTGAAGCCGATCTCAAGAGGATCTTTGGGACTCACATCACATAATTTTGATGGTCCTGGTTACTTTTTTGAGAGTCTCAGACTCGCATAACATGCGTCCCTTAGATCTCTGAGTATAAAATGTGTTATTATGCTATTTGGAGATGTACCATTTGCATTCAGGATTTCAACTCTGGGACAGAAATTAAATACATATCATACTTGTAACAAATGTACTCTTTAGGATTCAGGATTTCAACTTTGGGACAGAAATTAAATACATATTAGAATTGTAACATATGTTCTTTTTAGGATGTAAGGTATTGATATTTACTGTTTATTTTTTCAGATAATAACTACACAATGAAGAACTATCTTGTTCCCAAACTGAGTGCATCTAATCTATCTTATAAAAACCTCTTCTTTGATCCTAGTGCAAATAAGGTATGTTAAAAATAAGTTGGGCATAGATCTATCATACAGTTTGAAATAATTTTCTATGCCCCATTGTCAATAGTTTGGAGGGGGGTTATATTGTACTTCATTATCAATCCATGGGTTGATAATCATAGACCTATGTGGGTTAGCAGCTGGAGGCTAGGAAGGGATGTAGTGGTAGTACGGGTGTGAGAAATGCCAGGAATCCATTGTTAGGTGCTCCAGTCGCTATATAACTGAAAAAAATGTTGAAAGCTGCGTTGAACCCCTTCAATCAATCAATTATTATCAATCCCATAATCTGTCTGTCCATCCGTCTGTCTGCAAGGCTAAACCAAAAAATTAACATTACCAATTATTTTGAGGCCACTGAAAATATAATGCCAACATTTGGCTTGATAGATTTCATTGATGCACATCTAGGAATACCAATGTCAGGAATATTTGACAAGATCAAGGTCATCTTTGGAGATGAAATACAAAAAAAGGAAATTGAATCCAGACAGGGCTCAACCAGAGTTAACAAACCAAAAATAATATATTTGTGGTAGATTGATTATCTACATAAAGGAAATCATATGTTAATCATAAGTTGACCTGATTGATAGTGTTTGTGTTTCCAGCATCTTTTTAGCTTGACTATTCAAAGAATAGGGGGGCTATTCCAGTCACCCGGGTGTCGGCGTAATGTTTTGGTTAAGTTTTACGTGCAAATGTTGTTTATCTGTAATATTTCTGTTTCTATAAAAGCTATTGCTTTGAAACTTTACACATGCTTCTGTGACCATAATATCAGCTTCTAGACAAAGATTCAATACTCTGATATTGAATTTAATGGAATTTTAACCCTTTTCGGACTTAGAAATCTTGGTTAAGTTTTACGTGCAAATGTTGTTTATCTGTAATATTTCTGTTTCTATAACAGCTATTGCTTTGAAACTTTACACATGCTTCTGTGACCATAATATCAGCTTCTTGACAAAGATTCATTACTCTGGTATTGAATTTGGTCGAATTTTAACCCTTTATGGACTTAGAAATTCCAATGCAAATGTTGTTTATCCGTAATATCTCTATTTCTACTAAAGCTATTGCTTGGAAACTTCGCCCATGCTTCTTTGATCATAATATCAGCCTCTTTACAAAGATTCAATGCTCTGGTATTGAATTTAGTGGATTTTTAACCCTTTTCGGACTTAGAAATCTTGGTTAAGTTTTTACGTGCAACTGATGTACATCTGTAATATTTCTGTATCTACTAAAGCTGTTGCTTGGAAACTTTAAACACGCTTCTTTGACCAAAATATTAGCCCACAGAAAAAAATTAATTACTCTGATAATTAATTTAGTGGAATTTAAACCCTCTGCAGCCTCTTTTCTCTTGACTTAAATTTTATTGAATTTCAAATGTCGATATTGATTTGCTGTTACTATCCAGCACTAGTAATAGTCAAGCTTTGCTGTCCTCTGACAGCTCTTGTTACTTTTATGTGTGACTATTCACAAAATTGACCTGTCATGTGTAAAGGGACCATCTTGGAACTATCTTAAATAATCATTTAAAAAAAAAAAAAAGATTGGTTCTCGCTTTTCTAAATTATTTCATGGGAGAGTAGATTTATTATTCAAGATTCTGAAAATTAGTAAACAAATTTAGCAGTTCACACAGTCTGACTAGGGTGATACATCAGCACATCCCAGGTGGTCCCTTTTTGTGTGACGGGTCACATATGTGTTCTTCATTCGGAACACCACTCGGCCAATCTCACAATCAACCTCAGATGTACATAGACAGACTATTTTTAAAAATTACGGGAAAAACTTGGAAAAACTCGATGACGTCAGTTAAAATTGAGTCACTTTGAGTGAAAACATTCGACGTCGCCAACGCTTCTCGTTCAAGTCACTGACCTGAAACCATCGTTTCCTTATATAAATATCTTTAGATTCTGAAATAACGGCTGAAAAAAACTTAATTTTTGAGAATGATTCGTCATTCTCAAAAATTAAGGTTTGTTCAGCCGTTATTTACAGTAAAAGATTTAAATTTACAGTGCTAATTTTTCTTACACTGTTTCCGCCTAACAAAATGCACGATTTTGTTACATACCCATCCGCCTTACATACATCCAAGGTCTGTTGCAGTTTATGGAAATGACCGGTGATGTTCCGAATGATGTGTTCTTCTGTTTCTGTTTCTATTATTAGATTAAAGGGAGGCTATCCAGAGATCAAAGAATGGTAACTCTCACAAGCTGTAGACAGATTCCAGTTCCTGCTGGAGGTTAAGTTACCATGTTTTCACTTGTGTTCCAAAAGGATGATATTGTTTTAGTATTTTGCCTCATATCTATGTTCATCATTTGCACGAATAATTATGTATAAAATCATGTGTTTAAAGCTGCTCTTTCACAGTTTTTCATAGAAAAAATACAAAACTTGTTTTAAGTTTTGGAAATGTGTGTATCTTTAGACTATTAAGAATGGCCCAAAGCATTGGCACTAGAAACAACATATTTCAATAATTTTGTAACTTATTTTTTTGAAGTGGCAAGCTCAGTAAGGTATCCACACTATTTATTTCTAGTCTATTTATTACAAAACCGTTATTTTTACGTTGAATAACCTTTCAGTTTTTGCTTGTATTGATATGAAGTTTCCAGCTGTCAAATACTTTAACCTTAATCTTTGATTGAATAAGACAATCATACCGAATGTCAAGCGAAAATAGTTGGCTCGAAATTGAAGAATAATCTTTTTAGCGTTAGTAGTCACTTTATTTTTCAGAATGAATTTAACCTAAATTTGGGTATATCGGTCTTTCTTTCCATGCAATACCAGATTGAATCTTGTTATTTTAAAGGCTTCAACATGATGAGGTAGTTTATTCCGATTGATTTTATGAAAAATGTTAAAATTCACATTTTCCCAATCTGTGCAAGAGCAGCTTTAAAAAGAATTCTTAATATTCTAACATTTTATGCCCCGGTATTGATAAAATCTTTTTTGTTTAATTTTTGTCCATATGTACCTCTGTCCTCCTTTGGTCTGCCTACCAACTTAAACTCAAAAAATGGGTGAAAAACTTAATATTGCCAATTACTTGAAGCCTTTTTGAGACACAATTCTTATATTTGGCAAGTTAATACATTTGAGCCTGTGCATGTGATTTCCAACAATTTCAAATGTGCGCAAAGCAAAGATTCTGACCAGCTTGTACATCCGCACAGTCTGATCAGAGTCTTCACCATGGGTGTCAGTAGATAGATAATGTCTCAAAGTGTCTGAAGACCATCAGGTAACTTAATATTTACAGTTTTTGGCTGTCTACGCCTCTAAATGTTTGCACCTCACATTATAAATTGTTGGAAATGTCAGGCACAAGCTCATTTTCATTGATACCCTTACACTCAAACCAAAGTCAAGGTCATCTATTTACATCCATTTAGAGAAAAAAAAAATAGGGGCATAAGTGTTTCACAAACACGATTTTATAATATTTTTTCTCATTACTGCATAAAAGAAATAGAACAAACTTGTGTTTGTTGTGTAACAAAGGCTGTATTTTCATGACAAAAAATTGCATCTGCTTTGCACTCAAGGAAAGATAAATGAACATCAGGACTTGTATTTGATCCTTTAACCAGCTTTGACCTCCAAAAGTCTAATAATATCTTACTTTGACCCTTAGTCATTATGACCCCCATGAGAGAAATTTATAAGGGTCAAAACTTTTAAGATGCATCTGATATACCATCTAAAATTTTACAAATGAATTGCTTACTTTTCTAGCTTTAAAAGAAAAGGTCAAATGACTCTTAAACCTACAAAATTCTTACTCATGATGATCTCTTTCTGATTGTTGACCTCTTTAAAATCTGTTTTGACCCCTAGAATTTTATGGTTAAGGGGTCAATGACTCCCTAAGAACAAACTGTAGGAAGAGCCCTGAGCATCACACTGATACAAACAATCATCCTTAATATTACTTCTACTTCCAGGTCTAGAAGTTACTAGCAGACATGTTAGAATCTGTTTATTTGATGGACAGAATGTAAGTTTGTGTTGTACCGGTATATACGATTTGTTATGAGATTATCTACCAAAAAAATTATTGTAACCTTTTCTAGAATAGAAAATGAAGCAATGATGTTAACTTTAACCCTTTGCTGTTTAATCCCTGCTTTTTACGTGCCTGTGATTTTATGATTGAGAAAACATTGTGTACAAAGAAGAAATTGCTTCTGACAAGCAATTTCTTCTTTTTCCACACTATTTTCTACCCTACTGAATGGCTATTTTTCAAATTATATGCACTTTAAATTTTCATCTGCAAACCCTTTGAATTTGGACATGTCCAAAATTTTGTAAAACAGGAAAGGGTTGATATTCAGACTTGTATTAAATTTGAAGGCTGAAGGACACTTGAACAACAGAAAGTTTGACGTATTATTCTTCCTATAGATGATTATTATATAATTTTTAGCTAGTTTTTGATGAGGAGAACACTAAGGTCATGATAAGGTATGAAATTATGAGCTTCTGAATTTATTTCATGGATCTAAAGAATCATAAATGAATAGAGTAATGAATAGTGTTGGGTTAAGTACAGTGGAATCCCCTCAATTGTAACCGTGATAATAACAACTCTTAGTTGCACAAATTGTAAGATTTAAGAACAAAATTTCCTATTAATAGCACAATCTGGTTTAAATAAGAATAAATGGAGTTGCTTTTAACAGGAATCAGCAATAATGTCATTGAATCTACCTAACTTTTTTCTAATTGTTTGTTTGAATTTTCAGATATTGAGTAATATCCATACTGTAAAGGCAGCCACTGTTGATAGGGAACAGAGAACATGGTCTTTCAATACAAAGGTAAAATGCTAAATCTTTTAATGGTCATTGAGTATGTATTGATTGCTCAGCGGGAAACAGTTGTAACTTCCTATAGATATATAGGCAGTTACAACTGTATCCCGCTGAGCCATCAGTTTGACAGGGTAGATTGTTGAAATAAGTCAAAGATAACATTATTAATTCTTATGTTGCTGAATTTGAAATTTGTTCAAAATGAAATACCACTGATTGGGACATTTCAATCATTCTTTCCACAATGATTTGAACCTGTGTGTGACATTTCCACAATTTGAAATGTACGTGAGATGCGAAAATTGTGTAGCATAGATAGCCGAATACTGTAAATATAAGGTTACCTGATGGTCTACAGATACTTTGAAAACCTTATCTATCTGCTAAATGCATAGAGAAGACTCTGGCCAGACTGTGCAGATGAAAATGTCTGGGGATTTTCAAAAAAACGTCAGCTTACAATGTCAAGCAATGCCGGAAAATGTGACTGTTGACACTGCGCACATGAAAGAAATTGTTGCCAAAACCACAGGAACCTGCTACTATGAAAATTATAAACACTAAAAATGTGGCATCTTCAGCGCATACATACTTTCATTTAATAAAATCAAAAGTGCCACTTTCTATTATGAATAATAAAATATTTCTAGTTAGCACGAATATAATCGGTGTCAAAGTCTTGCTCATAATTTTTCTCACACAAGATTATTTTATCCTTTTCTAGACCCTGTGACAGTGAAAATGCAACTGGTTTTCATAAGCAATACAAGAAAACATTCGAAAGGTAAAAATAGGACCAGGAGAGGGGGTGGGATTATCCATTAAGTGGCCAACTCCTGTACGCAGCCGATTTTGGCTTGTCCCTTGGGTGGCCACCATTAACAGATTTAACTGTATATGTTTTTCATGATAATTTTCAAACCTATTCAGTCACTGATAAATCATTAGTGTTTATATTGTTGTTTTCTAGATTAGTGATTTGATGGACACATACCAACATGCTGAAGTGTTCTATAGAACTAACTCAATAGGTAGCAGTGTTGGTAAGTTTATATATGTGACCCGTCACTCGAAAAGGGACCATCCGGGAATTCTGTAAAAAGATTTATTGAAAAGGAGATTTGACCCAGCATAGGTCAACTAGAAGTCGCATTTCAAAAATTTTTTCACTGGAAGTTAGATTGATCATTCTAGATTCAGAAAATAAGCACAGTGCAAAAAGTTTTGACCCTAGTCAGTCTGCGCAGTCCGCGCAGTCTGACTAAGGTCGACACTTTACGCACTTCCCAGATGGTCCTTTTTTGTGTGGCGGGTCACATATTAAAAGTTTTATTTATCCTTCATAATGCAAACTTCTGATTACAGAAATATGGTGTATATGAATGTTATATCTTCACAAATAAGATGTATTTGGATGATCATGAAATGAATTGAACCAGATTTGGATATTTGAAAACAGTTTCACAATTGTATAATGAGATGGTTAGACTGCACTGGCTCATCATTTTAAGTAAAGAACTTTGATATAAGTGATATATCAAAATGATTTCTATAAATTATTTTTACATTCTTCTGGAAACTATGATAATTTTCTATAATGAAGTTGAATTTTTAGCTCGCCCGGGACGAAAGTCTCGGAAGAGCTATTGTCATACCCTCGGATGTCGGCGTCGGAGTCAGCGTCAGCGTCAGCGTCGGCGTCCGCATTAGGTTAAAGTTTTTTATTTCTATCAATATTTATCCTAGAGGCTTTATTTTTTACAGAAACACTCATTAGAGCATAGGCTTTCATTTGAGACCAACATCCATGTCGAAATGACCTTTAGACTGTGACCTTGACCCTTTCAAAAAAAACTTTAACCTTGCTTATATTTTCTGTAAGCTTTAACCAAGAGACATCATTTCTTCATATGCACACTCATTAGGTGATAGGCTTTCACCATAGACAAAGGTCCTTGACAATTTGACCTTGACCTTGACCCTTTGTGGACTTAGAAACACTTTAACCAAAAAACTTTAACCAAAAACTTTAACCTTGCATATATTTTTTTAATGCTCTAACCTAGAGACATCATAGCTTCACATATATACTCGCCAGGTGATAGGCTTTCACCAGAGACCAATGTCCTTCACAATTTAACCATGACCTTCACCATTTGTGGACTTAGAAAAACTTTAACTGAAAACTTTAACCAAAAACTTTAACCTTGCTTATATTTTCTGAATGCTTTAACCTAGGGACATCATTACTTCATATACATACTCATTAGGTGAAAGGCTTTTGTGAGAGATCAAGGTCCTTGATAATTTGACCTTGACCTTTTATGAACTTAGAAATACTTTAACTGAAATTCTTTTACCAAAAACTTTAACCTTGCTTATTTTTTCTGAATGCTTTAGCCTAGGGGCATCATTACTTCATATTCATAGTCACCAGATGAAAGGCTTTCACCAGAAACCAAGGGCCTTGACAATTTGACCTTGACCTTGACCTTTAATGGACTTGGAAAAACTTAAACTGAAAAACTTTAACCAAAATTTAACCTTGCTTATATTTTCTAAATGCTTTACTTAGGGACATTATTACTTCATACACATACTCACTAGGTGACAGGCTTCTACAGAGACCAAGGTCCTTCACAATGTGACCTTGATCTTGACCTTTTGTGGATTTAGAAAAATTTTAAAGAAAAACTTCATGTTTTATACAAAGAAATTCCATTGGTAACCTCATCTGCTTGTAGGCTTTCACTTTACCCTAACCCTATACATGCCATTAAAACAAAAAAGTTTCTATTTCTTAATTACTACTCAAACAGATATATATTAGATCATGGACTTTAACATGGAAAGAAACCACTTTGAACTTCAGTCTTCGGTCAAGCCCTGTTTGTGACAAGCAGCTGTTTCGGCGAGCTACGTTGTCCGCGGACAACTCTTATAAGTGATATATCAAAATGATTTCTATAAATTATTTTTACATTCTTCTGGAAACTATGATAATTTTCTATAATGAAGTTGAATTTTTACTTTTACAGGTATTCTTTTTGAATTGTGTGCATCCTATTACAGAGAAGTAAGTATTAGATTTTACTGTCTCTCACTTGATATAGTTTCTTTTTGGAATGTTTTTGAAAGCTTTTTAGCTCCACTAGCCGAAGGCCACTGGAGCTATTGTCATGGCGTTGTGTCCGTTGTGCATCCATCCGTCCGTCGGTCCATCCGTGCATCCGGTCGTAAACTTTTTCTTTAAAAATCTTCTCCTCAGAAACTACTGGATGAATTTCAACCAAACTTCACAGGAATGATCCTTGGGTGACCTTCTTTCAAAGTTGTTCAAGAAATTTTGATCCGATGAAAAACATGGATTAAATGGGTGTGGCTTTTTTCCAAATATGGTAAAAAGTGAGTTTTCTCAGAATCTAATTGATGGATATAAATGAAATTTTACATGAATGATTCTAGGGTAACCTGATATCAGTCTACTAAATATTATTGTGATCGGATAAAAAATATTGATTTTAAGGGTGGAGGTCATTTCTCTATATGTTATATAGTGGAAACTTTGAAAATCATTTTCTCAGAATGTAACTGGTGGATTTCAATCAAATTTCACTGGAATGATCCTTGAGTGACCCTTTATCAGCCTGACAAGTATAATTGTGATCAGATGAAAAATTTGGATTTTATGGGCAGATGTCATTTCTCTATATGTTATATAGTGGAAACTTTGAAAGTCATTTTTTCATGATGTTATTGATGGATATCAACCAAATTTCACTGGAATGATCCTTGAGTGACCCTTTATCAGTCTACAAAAAATTGTATTATCGATGGATATCAATCAAACATTATTGTTATGATATTTGGGTGACCCATTATCATGCAGCCAAATATTATTGTGACTGGATGAAAAATATGTCTTTTATTGGTAGAGGTCATTCCTATATATGTTATATAGTGGAAATTTTGAAAATAATTTTCAACATCAATAGAACCCAAAATATCTTTTATTTGCTATTACAAGAATTTCAAGCCTGTGGAGCGACCAAAGCCATTCATGGCTTTCTAGTTTTTGATGTTTTGATAAATATAACATTTCACTGCATTCAGAACTCAGTAAAGGAAACAACATTCTTAATGTTAATTCAACAAAGCTCAAATAGCCATTTCCTCTCAATTCAACTGTTTGACGGGTCCAAGTAATAAGCTTCTGAAAACATTGTTGAAAATGATTCCTTCATAGTCAACACTAATTTTTTCCCGATCTGACAAAGATTTGTATATGTTGGTCGAAAGACAAGACCTATTATGTGATAACCCATGGAGTCCAGGCATTTGGTACCCACTTCCTTGCCCTAAGCATAACTCTTTCACCTGAAGTCTTATTGTTGTGAAACCTGGAAGTTATGTTCCTCTTATGATTGTAGAGTGCAGTGCACAAGAACCATAACTCTAGCTAGCTTTATTTCTTAAGTTGTTTCCCTTTGTTGTTTTTCATTTTTGGACTTCCAGTGTGACAGGTGTATCTTGTGAATATTTGTGTTCATGTTGAATATTAAACAACTGATATTGTCATCTGCAATATCTTTGAATGTAGACTAGTCTTACTTTTGTCCTCTTGTAATTGATTTTGTCTTTGTATTTTTTTTCAGAGTACAAAGGAGAGAGGAGAATTCAGTTGTGGATGGGCACATCTACCTTTAGAAGATTCAATAACAGGACTACCTATACAAAACAAGTAGGTCATCATAAAAAATATTTCTTACGAAATAAGAAAGATTAGTAAGGTAGAGATATATCTTTCACAAATGCAAATGGATAAATAAGCAACAACTGGCCATTTGACCTACTAAATGATTGAACATATTAGATAGTAAGATAATCTTTTTATTATTTGAAATATAAAGTAACTGACATTTAACAAACATCACTTAGTTGGAGGGCTACTATGAAGTCATAATTTCAAATTGGAAACAGCTGCAGGTAAAGCATTCAAAATGCACATCATTATAGTTGATTACTAATAATAATCAAGTTCAACATTTCACTTCCCCACTTAATGCATTTTTTCGGTCTCTTTTGATGTTTTAATTTTTTCTTTCAAGTCCATGATATATCAATACTGTATTATAGAATCATTTACCGTCAAAATTTGTTGCAGGACCTATGATCTGTATGTGAATGGTGGAACTATATATGAAAAAGGTGTAGAAGTGGACCCAAGTATTAGCAGGAGAAGTAAGTATCTCTGCATCTTGTAAATTACTTCAGTACATAACCTGAATATAAGGCTACTTTAAGGCATGAATAGTGGCACATCTATTTTATACAGCAGATTATTCCTCAACCAAGATTTTATTTAACAAGTAGATATTAACCCTTGTCATACTGAACTCACAATATTCCTGCTTTGGTTGGAAGTATAGAAAAATATCAGCCTGCACCTATGTGCAGTCTGATCCTAGTCTTCACCACTTGTTTGTCCCCTTTCAAGACAGATTTGTTCATTAGATTGATTTTCAAAAAGAGAAATTAACCTACAACCGTTGGATTTTAGGCCTTTTGGTATTTTGATATGAGTGCAATTTTGAAAGAGGGTTTTAATTCAGCATGACAAGGGTTAATGAGAAACAATGAAAAAATGTGATTTCTGTCCTTTTCTTGTTCCATACATCAGCAATTGGTGATACTTTGAGTGATTGATATAGAAATTTTAAAAAGGTATTTTTGTATTGAATAGGCTAAACTTGATTATAAGGAAATTAATTTGTGTTGAAAATGCATGGTCAGATATAATTGATATTGACTAACTTTTTGTTTCCTCTTGGTAGAAACTAGATTTATATTTTACAATCAGAGTTTAACCAATTAATATGATTACTAAATATATGTGGAGTTTTACATTTTCCTAGATAAAATGTTAACCCTTGTCATGCTGAACCCGGAATATTCCTGCTTTGGCAGGAGCTATACACTCAATGTCAATAAGAAAGACAAAACCGAAAATTTAGTGTCGCAAGCGTATATCTCAGCGGAATTTGGGATTTGGACCTCATTATCCTGCATGTTTAGCCTACTGCATCTAATATACCTCGGACACATACTTTTTGTCGCATAACGATCCACAAACAAGAGATAAATTAAGTGAATGGACCAAATTTACCCCAAAAACGGTTGTCGCAAAAGAGGGTTGCTATTTGTTAACGCACATATTTGCAAAGCTATCAGTAAGAATTCATATATTTATCCGTATTTCATTTGTGTGATAGTATTTTAAATAAGGAAAATACATTTTGTTTCACTGCGTTAAGGCAAGAAAGAAATTTTACATGAAAATCGTTGTCGCATGAAACCAGTCAGGTACGTTAACTGTTTTTTGTGAAAAAAGTTCACAGTCAAAATAAAGAAGAAAAAACAATATTTATTGACATAATCACTCCCTGACAAGGTCTTATCAAAGAGTAGGCAACTTTGACTAATTGTGATAAGCGGTAAACGAAAAATAAACCGAAAGGTCTTTTTTATTGGAGTGTTACGTTTAAAAATGTCAGGGACGTTAAATCTTTCACTTACCAATGTTTAAATAATATGCTACTAACGTATATAAGACATTGGAAAAAGTGAAAGTACCAAAGTCTAGTATTACAGGGATATACATTTAGCAGGATTGTTCCGCATATTTGAAAATTAAATAAGGGCAAGTTAAGAAACGTCAGGTACGTTAAATGTCAGTAACGTTAACCGAAACGAACTTTCCTTTCCCTAGTTGTAGTAAGCGCGTATAACTTAGTCACGTTACATCATGTATTACGTGCGAAGCATATGCATTTGATAAAATCAATAAATCCGCTTATTTTGAAGTAGTGTTTCATGTAAAAATGCAAAGTTAAGCAGATTTATAGAGTTGACAAAAAAAGAAAGAGTTTTACAGGTATTTACCCTTTTATTTCATTTAAAGATTGAAATCAAATGAGAGATGTTTTGTGAACAGGTTAGACATATTTGCGGCATATTTAATTAGGAAAGAAACTGAGAATTTGCGTTCAAAATTGGTTTAACGTCCCTGACAAGATATCTAACGTCCCTGACATATCTTTTCATGGCCTTAATCATGCGTAAAACTAACCCCGAATACTAGAAAGCTTACCGAGAGCGGAAGATAATAGATATCGAAGGACAATTCATTTCTACTACGAGAAAGAGAGAGAACAAGAAAGTACAAAGCACCAATCGAAAGTTTGAGTAAAGCAAACCCTGATGTCGGGATTTTTCGGAAGACGGTGCTATGATTGGATTTCAGCGAACGTTTTAGCACTTTTGACTTCAAATTCATATTGCTTAAATTGGTATTCTACTACATGGTTCTGATACTCTTTTAATGAACAGTATAATGACGAAATTAATGAACAGTATTATGACGAAATTTATGAACAGTATAATGACGAAATAACTACTGGTATTTCTGATGGTTAGGAAGTAATCTGTTAAATACTCGACGTCGTACCGATTTCAAGGAGAATCAAATTCTAAATATGGTTTTACTACCTTCAAATACAAATAGGTTTTACAAAATACTGCAATTACTTTTTAATTGCCTATTGCGTTAATAGTATCGGCAAATAATCTCGATCTGGCGACAACTAAGTAAAAAAGACAAACTCTCAATTTGAAATCTCGGTGTAAAATGTGGCAATTTAAGTGCCTTTTTAGTTTAAAAGTACTAACGACCTTTGTGCATTTGGACATTAAATACCCTTTATCTTTAATTTCTATAAAAGGGTAAGAGAGATGCATTTTATTGTTGGTTGTTCAAGGCACACACGGACCTTAGTCAACACGGCGTTATTTATGTAGGTATGAATCGAAAACAAAATTTTTGATTTTGAGATTAACAATGTGGACAATTATATAGAATTCCTTGCTTTCTGTTCTCGAGAGTGAATAGACTTGCTTGGCGTTTTCATGTGGAATCTTAAAGCTTTTGAGGCTTTTGAGCGTGAAATTCTTAAAAAAAACAGATTTGTATACAGCTATATCAAAACTCTAAGATTGGCGGGACTTTTTTCATTACATATGAGTGATTTCTCATCTAGGAAAGTCAGAACGCGCTTTTTAATCATCATTGGGTGACCAATTTGTCGAAATTGCAGCTTTTTAAAAGCTGTAGTAACGACTTTTCATTTGTTAAGAAGGATTATATATCAAGAGAATAATTATTAACTTTAATTTCGTTTTAAGAATAGCAATGACATGTAATGTTCTATAGTTTAGCGTTTTTTGTCAGGTACGTTAAATCATTCAGCTCTTTTTAAAACACGAAATCGTAAAAAGCATATCCGCTATATCAAAGTAACTTAAATTCCGACGGATAAACAATATTTTAGTAATTATAATTCAGTATCCATTTTATAATATGATTGATGGCAATATGATTAAAGTATTTTGACAATTAAGCAATATTGAAGATTTCTGAAAAAACAGATCGTCACATATATTTGTCTTCGATAGATATTAACAATGATAGAAAAGGGTTCTTTTTTGGTTGTTTTTCTTTTAAATGAAATGTGCCGGAGTAAGTAGAAAGGTGTAAATACATCATTACTCGCATGCTGTCTTAATTAATTCAGACATTAAGTGCATCTAACGTACCTGACATGACGAACTCAGTTGCTTTATTAAATCCATCATTTGAAAAAATTTTTGAAGTGGCAAAAGGGCCCCGTTGTTTATTTCAGTTGTGTTACATGTTAAAGTTATTAAAAAAAGTTTATTTCACTTGAAATGACGTGGTTGATTTTTTGATATTTGCTGAATTGCAATTGTCCTTCTTATTGACATTGAGTGTATAGACAAACATCAGCCTGCACATATGTGCAGTCTGATATTAATCTACACCACCTGTTTCTCACTTTCATACCAGAATTGTCAATATATTTAGTTTTTCAAATGAAAATTGGCCAACAGTTGGTACTTTCAGTGATTTTTGCCCTTTGATTTTGATGAAAATTTTCAGCCAAAATCTATTCAGCATGACAAGGATTAATATAGACTGGATAAAGGTTATGTTTAAAACAAAGTTTAGCAATCATTTAATATAGCTGTATTGAATTGGAGCTGTTGCACCTAAAACTGGCTTTATTCCATTTCTCATACTTGGTCAGGCAAGCAAACTTTAGCTCATCCTACTTATAAGAACCACTTGCCTCTTGATTAGAGACAAATGATATAATTATGTATGAATTTTTAACTTTCTAATGTCAAAAAGAGCATTTGTTAGACAAAATGCTGTATTAGCACAGGTTGATGGCACTTAAGACTCCCATTCTTCAACCATGGTCATTGGTGGGTCATGGGTTTAATCCTGTGCTGCAGCACACATCCTTCCCACATTTGTCTCCCAACAAAAGGTGGATAACTCTCATCCTTAGAGGGATAGTAGCTTGAGGCTAATGAAATAGTAGTAATGGAGTGAGAAATTGTCAGATGCTCCAGCTGCCAAAGTTTTGCAAAAGTAGCATTAAACACTCTTCTAACAAATATTTATTATTTGAAGGATTTAATTTTCAAACACAAGAATCGCAGTACAGTGTGTTACCAATTTTCCTGTGACCTTAAGGAAGTGGACCTGTAATAGTTGCGCAATGTTTCAGACCTCATGATATTTCTCAATGTTAACTGAGGTTTCCTAATGAAATCATTTGGTAACCTTAGTTAACATTATCAAAGTTTTTGACTTCGGAAATTTTGTGGAACTGTTACGGGTCCCTATCTTAATTGAGCTATTTTAGTTTAGAAATGTGCTGTATTATGTTGTACATATATGTATTTTGTTGTGCTTTATTGCATGTTGGTATAGTCTTTCATGTTCTAACTATTATGTTACATTTTTAGATCATAATGGTATGTAGATCACAAATGCATGAGTTCAAAGCAAATTGTTACACTAAATATAGTTTCTGTTCAATTTTCAAGTTTCACTCTACCAAACAATAGCATCAAAACTTGCTGACTGATTCAAATGGAATCATTTGTTAAACTTGTAGAAATCCAAGGACATTTGTAACTTGTGCCTTCTGGCCAATTTCAGAGTAATGTAACTAAGATTATGTTTCTCCAAAGTAGATGATCCTTTCATATTATATAAAATTTGGACTGATTTAAATTGAAAGAGGTTACAGACAACATTGCAAAATTTGTGAATATCTATATCTGGCAAAGATTGCAGAAAAAAGAAATTGAATGTGAATTAATTTCTTCTTTTTCCAAAACATTTTCTGAAGTATAAAATCAAAGATTGATTAAGATAGTGGAACCGTAATAAATCCTCAACATTTTGGCACTCATAAGCTTTCACAATATTGACAGAGGTTTCCTAATGAAAATCATTAGGAAACCTCAGTTAACACTGTTAAAGTTCATTACTTTGCGAACGTTGGGAAACTATTACGGGTCCATTATCTTAAAACCAGAAACTGTACTGAAAGGGTTTAAAATATTACTAAATTATTGTGTAAGGGTCATTTATTTTTTATTTGCACAGGAAAGGCCATTTTTATGTCCCTGCATTCATAAAATCAGGCGCATGTTGTTTAACCCTTGTCTGTCAGTCCATCTGTCAGTCTGTCTGTCTGCAAAACTTAACTTAAAAACTTAACATTACCAACAACTTAAAGCCTTTTAAATTTGCAATGTACATATTTGGCATGGTGAAAGATCTCAATGATACACATCTGCTTGTACCAAGTTGATGGTAATGAGATAAGGTCATGGTCATCTTTCAAGATAAAACTTATTATTTATTTTTATGCCCCCGATAGGGAGGCATAATAAATTTGACTTGTCCGTCCGTCCGTCTGTCCGTCCGTCTGTCCGTCCGTCCGTCCGTCATTCCGTCCAAAAACTTTAACATTGGCCATAACTTCCTTATTACTATCAAAGCGGTGTCGGGGGCATTGTCATCTTACAGTGACAGCTCTTGTTCTATTTATTATACGCCTAAAGGATTGTATAATGTTATCGTCTGCATCATTTGTCTGTCCGTCTGTCTGTTCGTTAGCAAATTTGTGTCCGGTCCAAAACTTTCAAACTATAAGGCCTATGGTCTTGAAACTTCACAGGTGTATAGATCTCATAGCTAGGATATGCAGAGCGCAATTACCCTAACTCTACCATTTATAATTTTTTAGTTATTGCCCAATGTTTGATTCAGTTTGCAAATTCGTGTCTGGTCCATAAATAAAACAAACACTACCATCATAATAAATACAATATACTAAAGTGTTTGCTAGAAAATACATCCTAAGGATCAATAAAAAGTTCAAAACAACACCCATTAATTTCTGAGCTTTGGGCGTTTAATGCCACGCCCAGCGTTGCTCTTGTATTTTGGGAGGTTGGGGTATTCATGTTTCAAAAACACATTTCAAATATAACAAATATATTTGTTGAATATCAAAAGAGCAATCCACACTATAAACATGGATAACTGTAAATGCATTTAAGTTTGAATTATGCTCCTTTTCTAAAACAAACTTTATCCAGCTTTCAATAGCCATGGATTATAGCTCCAACATGCAGCACACCTGTTTAGATCATGAATCAATGACTCATCACAAAAAAGGTGTAACTGTCTATTTGTTTATAGGTGAGCTTTACAAATGTCAGACAATCAGAGTTTGAGGTCAGCATGGCATTTTTGGTCTAAATGATTTTGTCAGTAAATTATTGTTTAATTGACATTAATTATTCATCAATTATTGGTAAATTGTAACAACTACAGGAGAAGGGTTTTTACATTGTTTCAATGTTGTACTAACACAGTTCTTGATGCATGCTGTTTATATTTGTTTTTTTAACTGTTTCTATGTAACATGCTAGGTGAAAGCAGTAGATAAGTATATACATGTAAAACAGTCACTTTATAATGACAGGCTCTAGATCTTATCGGGCCTATTAATATGTTCTTATTATTCTACCCAAAACTCTGTTTGGGGGGTATGTATGAGTCAGCTTGTCTGTCCATTAGTTTGTTGCATTTTTTGTGTCCGCTCAATTTGGCAGCAACTAATGGGCGGATTTAGTTAAAACCTTACAGATGTGATCAGTATGAAGTGAAGATGTGCAAGTGAAATTTGGTTACAATCCATCAACTTTTGACAGAGTTATGGCCCTTTTGATGGAAAACGGCTTTTCATTATTGACAAGCACTTGTAAGAGGGTATTATTCCACTTTGTGACAGTCTAGTTAATTTTCCAACAAGATTATTTCGCTGTGAATTGTTTCTTATCATAGGAATGTTAACTGCATATCCTATGAAGAGGTGAAGTTGTTGGTGTAGTGACTAAGTTCCTTCTTTGAATTTTATTGCTATTACCTTTTCATGTGGAAAATAACTTGAGTAGCTGTGAACTCTATATGTTAGTGGATATATGAATGTAGACAGTAACAGTAGTTTTGATGTGAACCCTCAACTTGGTTTATAAGTACATATGAATTGAAATGATTCTTTATCCATAAAAAAAGAAGAAAAAAAAGAAAAATGAATGATGAAAATAGTACCAATGGAATAATATTGTAATAAAGTATGATGCATATCGAGGGAACATTTTTATATATGCTTCAGAGCTCATATAGATTCCTTAGTGCAAAACAGTTGTCACTGCCTATATATTTATAGGCAGTCACAACTGTTTTGCACTGAGTCATCGATATGTGATAAAACATTAGAAAAGGCAATTTCTGAAAAATTTTCTTAATGAAATTCTGTCTATGTTTTCCTATATATATTTCAGCCAGTACAAATGCACTGATGTCACTGATCTCAGGGAATAAACAACCCAGGTTAATTGTGAAACTTTCCGTACCAAAGAGAGAACAGAAGGAACTTATGGAGTAAGGGAAAAAATGTGCATAGTGTGTCACATTTCCAACAATTTCTCATGTGTGTAATGTACAGACTCGGATAAGCCTGTGCAGTATTCATTTTGCATTCGAATTCAATAGCTTAAGACCCTATAATTATTGCAGACAATTGCAGATTATTCTTGAAGCACCCTGTGATTGCCCAAGCTGCTCAATATCTCTCTATCACCCACACATGAGATGGTTGGAAATGTCATACACAGGCTGAAATTGTACAATTTATGACTCGTAAAATTTATTAACTCAGAATTACAAATATTTGAAATAAAAGTTTGTAAGAGATTGTAGTATAACAAGTATAATGATAAGACGACATACATTTGAGCAAAATTCTCGGAATAAACAATCATTTTAAAACTGAAAATCCTCCTTTTGTAAATATCTTTTTATATGCCTGTAGAAGGATGGGAAGTATTATGTGATCACATATTGCATCCAGTGATCAGCTTCTTGGCATTCAGCAAAGGGGCAATTGTCTGGAGCGTCACCCTGTCTCCTTAAGTTATATTTATAACTTAAAATAAAGACGATTATTAGGCAGTTATATTTCTCTTATAAATAGGAAGTGCAATGCAAAAAAACTTTGCCTAGTTTATTTTCATTGTTTTTGCCCTTTGTTGATTTTTATGCCCCTGTATCGAGAGATCGGGGGCATATTGTTTTACTCGTGTCCGTCTATCTGTCTGTCTGTCCGTCTGTCTGTCCATCCGTCCGTCTGTCCGTCCATCTGTCCGAAAACTTAACCCGAAAACTTAACCTTGCCAATATCTTCAAGCCTATTCAAGATACAAAGCTAATATTTGGCATGATGATAGATCTCAATGATCCACATCCGCTGGTACCAAAGTCAAGGTCATGTGACAAGGTTAAGGTCATCTGTCAAGGTCAAACTTTGAAAAAAAGTGCCGTTCCGGGGGCATTAGTGTTTCACAAACACATCTTGTTTGTTCTTTGTGCAAACTTTGACTATTTATGATATCTCTGGTATTACTGAAGGCACTCACTTGAACCTTGGCACACATGTTCACTATCAAAAGAGCAACCTATAACTCTATTACTATAACTCTAATTAGATTTTTAGCTTGGCCAAAGGTACTATGATCCCCTTGTCGTTGTTGGCATTATTGTTGGCGTGACAAACTTTAACCTTTGTCATAACTTTTGAATGGAAACTCATAGAGCCTTCATATTTCACATGATCATTGCTTTGGACAAGACCTTTCTGAAGGTACCAAGTTCAAGGTCACCACTCAAGGTCAAGGTTATTTTTCAAGGTCAAATTTCTGTAAAAAATTTAATCTTGGTCAACACTTCTGAATGGTAAGTCAGAGCTGAATCTAGGGCGCGGGATTGCGGGATTCCCGCTTTAAAATTGTTCATGCCGCAAAAAACACAAGGCCGTGCGGCACAGGTCACGCTCATTTAAAATGGTTGGCGCATTATCAAATAAGCTGTACGTTAATCGTGAATACATTTAGAGGCCGTTGAGAAAACCTCTAATTTATATTGTATTGTGTAAAGCTGCTTATATCTACCCTGGAATAATCGTCACTATAAATAGAATCCCCAGTCAGCTTCCTCGATAAAAGTTACGCTTCAATGAAGATAGCCTGCAGTTATTGTGTAGTATTATTCTTAGGTAATAGAGTCGTAAGTGATACCAATACACCTTATTGATAAAGCTTTATGCAATCAATTTTCACATATCCTCTACACAAGACAGGCGACCCAGCTTCCGAAAGTTGTTAATTTAGATAAGAATTTTCTATCAGGACCAGTACTGATCAGGACATAAGAAAGACAATTGTCGGATAATAAATAAATAAGAATTAGGTACGAAAACCAGATTAATTATTCCATTGTCTATGTCTGAATTGATTAGCGTCGCGTAATTGAAATGCTAAGACAAGATTTTGATTGTTTAATTTTGATACTTTGGTTATCCTCTCGGGAAATTCCTTTATCCATAATGGTTCTCTATTAAAATGCATCAATCAAAACTTTGATTTTCAAAAACATCTATCATGAATAATTATCATCGATACGTGGTCGAGTCCACGTGAGTGCAACTTCACTGAAGTTGTACTCACGACGTTTTGGTAGCACATTTCAGTAGGGTGAAGTGATTGTGAAACACGACTGTACACATTTCGTTCTCTTCTAATGGGCAATAAGTACAGCGGCTGGTATAACTGGGGGAGGGTTTGGACTGTATTGAAAGCCTTAGGTACCAAAATGAATTAAAATTGATTACCTTTAAAAGATTTATAAAGAAAATTAAAGGGCATAAAGAAAAAGTTGTTACCAAAAAATATCTCAACAACATACATGTAATTATCTTTAGCAAATAAATGGATATAAAGGAATGATTGTTACAAAATGTTCCTTCACATCTCACTGTCTTTTGTGTCTCTCTTTTTAAGATATAAATAAGTCAGAACTTTAAATTTTGCGATAAAAAGAGAATGTCTGCTTGTCGCCCAATCCTTAAACATGTTGGCCCACATTTTGAAATGTGATGGGGGAGTTGGCCCACTTTAGTGAAAACCTAGATTCAGCCCTGGTAAGTCATAGAGCCTTCATATTTCACATGATAATTGCTTGGGACAAGACCTTTCTGTAGGTACAAAGTTCAAGGTCATCACTCAAGGTCATTTTTCAAGGTCATTTTTTTTAAAAAAAATTTAACCTTGGTCATAACTTTTGAATGGAAAGTCATAGAGCCTTCATATTTCATATGATTATTGCTAGGTACCAAATTAAAGGTCATCAAATTAGGTCAAGGTCATTTTTTAAGGTCAAATTTGTTTAAATTTATTTACCTTGGTCAAAACTTGAATGGTCAGTCAAAGAGCCTTTATATTGCACATGATCATTGCTTGGGACATGACCTTTCTGTAGGTACTTAGTTCATATTTTTCCATTTGCCTTAGAAATAATAAACAGCCGAGCGTTGGCACCCGCTTGCTGTGCTCTTGTTCATTCTCTTTCCAGCACTGAACAGCTGAGCATAGGCACCTAAAGATGATGCTCTTTTGATGGACTTCAATTTAAACATCCAGCAGTGTGAAGGGCGTTTCTTGTGACAATGTCACCTTGTGTAAATAAAGTTCCTTGAAATTGTGATATTTTTTTCTGCGAATATCAATTCTTTTGATTTAGCAACATTATTTTTTTAGCTCCACTGGCTGAAAGCCACTGGGGCTATTGTCATGGCTTTGTGTCTGTCGTGCGTCCGTCCGTACGTGTGTCCTTGCGTCCAGTCGTAAACTTTTTCTTTAAAAATCTTTTCCTCAGAAACTACTGGATCAATTTCAACCAAACTTCACAGGAATGATCCTTTGGTGACCCTCTTTCAAAGTTGTTCAAGGAATTTTGATCCAATGAAAAACATGGATTTTATGGGCGTGGCTAATTTCCAAATATGGTAAAAAGTGAGTTTTCTCAGATTCTAATCAATGGATACCAATTAAATTTTACATGAATGATTCTTGGGTGACCCTTTATCACTCTACAAAAAATCATTGTGATTGGATGGAAAATATACATTTTATGAGAGAGGTCATTTCTCTATATGTTATATAGTGGAAACTTTGAAAATCATTTTCTCAGAATATAACAGATGGATATCAACCAAATTCCACTGGAATGATCCTTGAGTGACCTTTTATCAGTCTACAAAAAATCATTATGAACGGATGGAAAATATGCATTTTATGGGCAGAGGTCATTTCTCTATATGTTATATAGTGGAAACTTTCAAAATTATTTTCTCAGAATGTAACTGATGGATATCAACCAAATTTCACTGGAATTATCCTTGAGTGACTCTTTACCAGTCTACAAAAGATTATTGTGATTGGATGAAAATGTGTATTTTATGGGCGGAGGTCATTTCTCAATATGTATATATATAGTGGAAACTATGAAAATCATTTTTCTCAGAATGTAACATAGATATCAATCAAACATTTTTGGTATGATCTTTGAGTGACCCTTTATCATGCAGCCATAATTTATTTTGATTGGGTATAAGTATCTTTTATTGGCGGAGGTCATTTCTCTATATGATATAAAGTTGAAACTTTGAAAATCATTTTCAATATCAGTAGAACCCAAAATATCTAAAAATCTAGTCAAAACCTTTTTGGCTTTTACAAGATTTTCCAGCCTATGGAGCGACTCAAGCCATTCATGGCTTTCTAGTTTCATTATCATGTCAGGGACCTCATAGAAAAAATTTAATTCAACAGTTCTGTTAAATTTCCTATAACAGAGTGTTACTGTATACATCATTTTAAGATAACATTAATTTCTTTTCAGTACACTGCCAGAAACTTTAATAGGGAATGCTTCCTTGTTACAAATGTACAGTTACTATAGACAGATATTGGCTGATACCTTATTAAGAGACAGATTGGATCTAGAATCCACAGGTATACTACAGAGTTTTCAAATGAGCCTGTGTGTGACATTTCAAACAATTCGAAACATGCACGAGGTGCAAACAACTGGCAGCCTAGCCAGTTACACAGTCAGTGTTTGAAGAAGATTCCTTGTCTGTCTAGAGATACTCAAGACCTTATCTATCTAAAAAGGGCAAAGTGAAGACTCTGGTCAGACTGTGCAGATGCACAGACTGGCCAGAGTCTTTGCTCGGCGCACTTTTAAAGTTGTCAGAAATATGAGATACATATAATGTTGGTTATCCATATAAGAATTTTTGAAAAAAAAAAAAAAAATCAATTGTACTCTCTCCATCAGCAATTAAAGCTAAAGCGTTTCACCCATTATATTCTAATGTAGCTTGGCTGTTATGGACAAGAAAGTACTTATTGCAATCACCCTGTAGTCTTCAGTTGAGGCACGGTTGTAGGTGTAGGCATTAATGGTGTGACAAACTTAAACCTTGGTCATATCTCTCTTATTTTGAAAGATATATACTGAAAACTTAGCATGAGTATTCACAATTTCATGAACAACCCATAAAACTTCAGTGTCAGTGAGTTTATGCATCTGTCTGTACATCAATCTGTCAGTTTGTCTGATTTTGTCAGAGCAATTCCTTTATAGATGAATTTCAAAAATACTTGATACAATTGTTCAGCATCATAAGTAGATATGCTGATAGGATCAAGGTCACAGCTTAAGGTCAAAAGTTACAATGTCGAGGGTTTATTGCAATACTGTTGTAAGTGCCTATAAATATTATAGGCACTTGCAATAGTATTGCACTGAGGCCTTAATGTAGGCTCATCAGCAGTTGTCTATGACAACCACCTTGTTGTAAGAATTATGCCCTTATTTTCAATTTTGAATTTTTCACTATCATGGACCTGCTTCCAAGCATTACCCCCACTTGCAGTGCTCTTGTTGTACTATATTCCTGATCCAGCATGATAATGTTAACTGGAATAAGTGATGATGTTTAAATCATGAATTCTTTTCTTGCAGAGGTAATCCACAGTCCTGTGTTGGCAACATTCCCCAAGATAGCAGATCAACATGATTTGATGAAGCTTTTAAGGGTAGGTTAAATGTTTCTAGCAATATTTCATAATCATTTAGTTTTTATCCCAAAATTTTGTGACACATTTTGAAGACAGAAGACATTTTATATTATTATTTTACAAAGTTATAAATTACATTTCTATTAGGTTTGCTTTTGAAAACGGGAATTACTTTGGCAGTTATTCAACTTGAATTGGTACAAGGCATTTCTGGGGCCAGTTTCATCAAAACATTTAAGACGCATTTTTGTCTTACCGATAACTTACCATTTACAAAAATCACGTATCACCAATCTATCAATACTTTAGTAAAGTGATTATTGTTTTAACTGTTTCGATATCCACCCGTAAGACAAAAAATACGTCTTAAATGTTTTGATGAAACTAGCCCCTGTATTTCTCCCAAATGTTTTCATAACTCTCTTTTCTTACATATTCAAACTCTTTATTAAAAAAAACAACACATATGGTACAAAAATACAACATGATTGACAGAAGACAAGTAATTGGTGGCATATTTTGTGACTGTGGCACCCTTGTCTCAAACATTTTCATAAATCTTTTTTCTTTAGGGTTGTCAAAAAGAAGGACTGTGTTGAAATGAGTTAAGGATTTTGAATCTCTTTCCATATGGACATGTTGAAATTTTATGGATTTATGGATTTGAAATCACTTTGTTTTCATTATAGGACACATGGATTGAGACAGTCAGAGGTATAAGGCGAGCTGAGATGGTATGTGTATTTTATTATTTGATATGTGCCTGCACGTGATATTTCCAGCAATTTCAATTTGCGTGATGTTAGGGCTCAAATTAACAGAGTCTTAACTACATACTCAATAGATAGGGAACAACTTGAAGTCTATGTTCACTATCAGGGAACAGGGTTTGACCCTAATGAGAGTTCGCAAGTCTTATTTTGCCGATGGGACTCCTTAATTTATTTCCTTGGTCATGGAATATTTCCACTTAAAGATGACCAAAGAAATTTGTTTAAGTTTCAACCTGTCTCTATTTATCAAAATTGCATATATTTTAAATACAAAAGCTGTTTTTGTTTGAATGGGGTTTAACACAGCTTTCAACAATCTCTCTGTTAAATCATGTCGTTTGGAGCACCTAACAATGGATTCCTGCTATTTCTCCAACCAGTTCTACCATTTCAACCTTTCTTAGCCTCCAGCTGCTATCCCACCTATGTCTTTATTTATCAACTCTCTTGTGGGAGACAAATTGTCGTAAAGAATGAGTGCTGCCTTAGCGGATCAAAAACATCACCTCATAATTAGTAGGCCAATTTGCTCTATGACGGTTGAACCTTACACTTGATACACTGTAAGGCTGTCCAGGCTGCTAAATGTCTGCCTGTCACTCACATATGAAATTGTTGGAAATATCACACAGAGGCTCATATAGGTAGTTCTATAATTGTGTGGCTTGATGTGAAAATATCATAGTAAACTTTCATTGACATTTGGTTTGGTTTAGCCATTAACATAAACGATAAGCTTACTGTTATGTTGCTCAAATTAGGGCTTTACAGTGTCAGAGATTTGATAAAAAGCTTTATGAATTTGCAGATTGGGAGCCACGTCCGTAATAAAGGCTTAAATTGAAATGTTATGAAAAAGGATATTCTAAAAAACATAGCATATTCATCCTTAACCCTTTGCTGTTTAATCCCTGCTTTTTACGTGTCTATGATTTTATGATTGAGAAAACATTGTGAAAAAAGAAGAAATTGCTTCTGACAAGCAATTTCTTCTTTTTCCACACTATTTTCTACCCTACTGAATGGTTATTTTTCAAATTAAATCCACTTTAAATTTTCGTCTGCAAAACCTTTGAATTTGGACAGGTCCAAAATTTCGAAAAACAGGAACGGGTTAACAGAATAAACTTGTTTGTCCTTAAGATATTTTATTTATAAAGTACAATCCATGTCAATTTAAAGAGATCGAAATGTTTTGATAGAATTTGAATATTTGATAATAATTTCAAATCCACATTATCATAATATGTATTTGTATACATTCATTCAGAATATAAGCATTTTCTTAGCTATTAGTTACTCAGTTGCATACAGTAGGTTTACCAGCCTTGAGCTTTAATGTCATTGGATTGAAATATGGTTTTGAGTTGCAGCTTGATTAGACATCTTTCTTTTTTACACAGTGTGATTTATGATTTAGCCATGATTTTCCAGGGGCGCTTTTTTTCCAACGAATCCAGAAGGGTATACCTTAAATTGTTATCATGATATTGTTCAATATATAAGCTTTAAAACATTGGAGGAAATATTATATGAAATGAAATGAATAGAAAAAAAAAAATAAATAAAAATTGTGAATTAACATGAATTTGATTTTTCTCTTAGATGGCATTTCAACTGCCTATATGAAAAGATTTGTCTTCTTAATTATGAAGGCATTTTACTTGGAGAGAAACTTCAATATATATTTAAAGGACAAACAGATCTATTGAATATTCAAGATGGTCTTTCTTGCTATTTGATATTATGAAGATGAAAACAAAATTGGATTGATGTTTTTTTTTTCTTTTCAAAATAAGGGGATAAAATTGTTTATTCTAAAGCTTGTCCACTTCTATTGTTTAATTAAATTAGAAAAAATGTACAGTATTTTTTTTCCTGCAATGTTTTACACTTAAAATACATTTAGTTATTGCTTTGCAGTAAATGTTGAATGTGCTTCTAGTATAATTATGCTATTTGTGACAATAACTGTAACAAGATTATATGTAGATAGTTAAATATCTACCCAACATTGTTTTGGTGGTCAAAATTTTTTGTTAAATTCTAAGCACATTAAAAAAAGTCGTGCTTCTGCATTTATATGTACATTGTTTAGAAAAAGAACTACATTATATTTTCCCTATTGAGGAAATTAATATAACTGTGTCCCCTCGCAAGTTTTTTTTCCCCAAGTCTGATTTCCTGTTTTAAAGTAGTTTTTTTTTTGTATAAAAATTCTGTATCTGTTCATAGAGGATATCAAATTAGTGGTCATTGAATACCAAATTTATGAAACAAGTCATTTATAAACAGATAAAAACAAGGCTGTGCCGAGTTTTTATCTGTTTGAGATGACTACTTTAATAAATTTGGTATTTTATGAGCACAAATTTGATATTCTATTTTAGTATGTTCAGAAATTTTGCTATAAATCAGGGAAATTCTAAAGTTATTCTGCAAAACATATAACACCCTTTGCGAAATAATGTCAGCAGATGATTTTGACATCATTTTTAGCTCACCTGAGCACAAAGTGCTCAAGTGAGCTGTTGTGATCACCTTTTGTTCAGCGTCCGTGCGTCGTCCGTCAACAATTTCTTTAAACGACATCTCATCCTAAACTAATGGGCCAATTTACACCAAATTTTACAGAAATGGTCCCTAGGTGGTCCCCTTCCAAAATTGCTAAAAGAATTGAAATCGGTGAAAAACTCTGGTTGCTATGGCAACCAAAGTTGAAAATTTAAGAAAATCTTTAAAATTCCACTTCTTTAGAACAAGCAGTCCTACAGCCTTGGAATTTGGCATGGATGATCAACTCATAGACCTGAATAAAAATAGATAAAATCATATCTGTTGGGCCACCAGGTGCGGAACACTTGAGGGGAGGGGGGAGTTCTTTGGGTTAATTTTGTAATCTTTAACCTTCTTCTCCTTCTGAATAAGAAGCCCTACAGCCTTCAAATTTGGCATGGAGGATCAGCTCAAAGACCTTAATAAAATTAGCTAAAATCATATCTGTTTGGCCACCAGGTGTGGAGCACCAGGGGGAGGGGGTAGTACTTTTGTGAAAATTTTGTAATCTTTAACCTTCTTCTGAACCAGGAGCCTGACAGATTTGAATATTGGCATGGGTGATCAGCATATGGACCTTTATAAAAATAGCTAAAATCATGACTGTAGATTCACCAGGTGCCGAGCACCAAGAGGGAGAGGGTAGTACTTTTGTGAAAATTTTGTAATCTTTAACCTTTCTCTTCTTCTGAACCACAAGCCCTACAGACTTGAAAATTGGCATGGAGGATCAGCTCATAGATCTTAATAAAAATAGCTAAAATCATGACTGTAATGCCCTGAGGTGCAGAGCAGCAGGGGGGGGGGTAGTACTTTTATGAAAATTTTGTAATCTTTAACCTTCATCTTCTAATGAACCAGGAGCCCTACAGACTTCAATATTGGCATGGATGATAAGCATATGGATCTAAAATAAAATAGCTAAAATCATGAATGTAGGGCCACCAGATCTTTAACCTTATTCTTCTCCTGGATCAGGAACCCTACAGACTTGAAAATTGTCATGGGTGATCAATATATTAACATTAATAAAAATAGCTAAAATCATGACTGTAGGGTCACCAGGTGCTGAGTGTCTTGGGGAGGGGGTAGTACTTAGGATCATTTTTGAAATCTTTAAACTTCTTCTAATGAACCAGGAGTCCTACAGAATTGAAAATTGGTATGGATGATCAGCATATGGACATTAATTGAATTAGCTAAAATCATGACTGTAGATTCACCAGGTGCAGAGCATCTTGGGGGAGGGGGGAGTGCTTTGTTGAGAATTTTGAATCCCTACAGCCTTTATATTTGACATTGATTGATCAACTCATTAAAGAAAACTTTAAAAGTCTCAGACTCAGCCTGTCATAGATTAGCTGTTCACAGACCTTTTATAAAAAAAGCTTAAATAAGTAATGACCAGGGGAGGATCACAGGGGGGGGGGGGGGAGGATTATTTCAAATGTTATCTGATTGAATAAGTCAAAATCTCTCTTTCTGTGGTTGCATGGACATACCTAGGTAATGAAGCTTTTTTCTCAGGTGAGCGACCCAGGGCCAACGTCCCTCTTGTTCCAATGAAAATATAACATTACTCTACATTCTGAGCTCATTTGCTTAGTTATTCCACTAGCAAAATAACACTCCTGTAATATCAAAAATATAGATCTACAAGGGGATTATTTCATTACCAGGGCATAGGTCATATTATAATTTAAAATCATGCAAGGCCTTCTTTACAAAAACAAAGGCATCATGAGGTGTGTTCTTTAGGAATTAGATAAAAAAATCTCTCTTACAAGATTTTAAGGAAAAATTTTATATGTATATATATTTAGTGTCAACTTTTTAAGTTGTCAGGGCTTTATGTTCAAGACATTGCCCAGTAACCTTTGTTTACTCATTTCTATTTCTTTAGATAAAAGCCTTGCTTAAATTCTTCAAAATTCTTAAAGATCCACCACTGCTCAACATATAACATTTTTTTTTACATCTTTGTTTGAAATGATAGGAATGACAATCAAAAAGAAATAAAGAAAAAAAAAAAGAAAAAAAAAAAAAGAAATCTATGCAATTTGTGTGTGTAATGCTAGTTGCAACAAATTGCTATAATTAAGGATGCAATTCAGATTTTTTATATTGAATGTATCCAGCAAATATTGTTATGTCGCTAGTTATATTTGTTAGATAGAAAGGAAGTTACATGGATATATTTATCATATATAGTTACTATGCATATGCTTGTCCATAAAGTTCTAATAATAATCTATGGCTCAATGGGAAACTGTTTTTTGCCAAGCCATAAAAATGTAACTGTATATTTTCGTATGCAAAAAAGAGGACAATTGAGGAACTTTTCTATAATTATGCAAAAAGGGACAATCAGGGATCTTCTTGAAGAGTATGTTAAAAGGGACAATCAAGGAACTTCTTGAAGTATATGTCAAAAGGGGCAATTTTGCAACTTCTTGAAGTAAAAAGAATAACAGGAGAAAGAAGAATTCATATTTATAATTATTATTTATTATAATTTATAATTATAATTATAATGATATATATAATTCATATCCATTCATATTTTCTAGCCCCGAGTAATATAATTATATTCTTTAAATTTAAAGTTTTGAAGAACATGGGGTATATTGATATGCATTTGTTTGTCAGTCTGTCCGTAGACCATTTTTTGTCCGGAGCAAATCTCAAAAAGTATGCAAGCTTGAATTGTGAAACTTCTAAGGTGGATAGATCTCGTTAAGGAGAATTGCATTGCATAAGAGCCATAACTCTTCTCATAATATATTTTGATTTTTGTCCAGTGTATTGACAGAGAAAAGGCCATAAACCTGCTCTTATGGGGGGCATAAATGATTTACAAACATCTCTTGTTATAAGAAGTTTTCCTCGGAAATTTGGATGACAAGTCAAAAGACTTGGCTTCAAAACCCTGTGTTGTTGGTACTCATTTGAGTTAACTATAGGAGATGATTTCCATGAGTACTTTCAGTACAGAGTTTGTGTAAGCTTTTTAGAATATCTAAAATACCATACTTTGGGATATTTTCACATCCTGTTACTTTCACAATGTTTAACTTTCTAAAATGTAGTGGTCTTATTTTGGTTTGTCTTATTTTTGCCACCTAGCAATGGTGGCAAAAATAAGACATACCAGAATAAAAATTCATTTACAAGTTGGTCATTTTTGAAGAGTTCACAGGATGAAATCCTTTTTGATGCTCAATCAGGAATTTAAAGCCTCCGAATGCGTTTAGATTGAAAAAATCGCATGTTCCTTGTAGTTTTTATCAATATCAAGTATTCGTATAGTCTTATGAAGGTTGAGTTACTTAAAAAATAAAAATCGATAAGCCAACGGGGTTATTTTCTGGGTACGAATTATATTGGTAAGCTGAATCTCATGCAAATGAGAAACCGGTCACGTGGGATATGCACACGCCCAGAAGTAGCATTGCGCAGACTCCGAACATGTTCCAATCGCGTGGATCTATTTATAAACAGACAACAATGGCGACACGAAAGAGACGAAAAAGCACACATTCGGGGTCTATCACCAGCGTCTACTCGAATTTTGCGAGAAAAGAAGGCTGTCATTCGAGGACCTGTCCCTTGTATTGAATTAACGGATGATGGGCAGCTCTTCGATTGTCGATGAACTTATCCACGCACGGTGAATTGGCTGCAAAGCTCATCGACAAATGGTAAGGATTAGTTTGAAAATATGATAATCGGCGAATTATGAACGTTGGCCTATGCACATGATCTGATAAGAAATATTGTTCTCAGGAAATCCTAATTTCACTTTCGATTTCACAAAATCGTAAATTGAAAAAACTGAATTTGTCAATGTCGCACGCATTCGTTTCATATAGTGGGGCCCCAAGTGGGGAAATTTAAAAAAACTGAAATTTTATACTATAGATCCACAAGTTTAAATAAGTGATCAAATGTCATTTTTTTACACTGTATACACATTTATGATTTATGAAAGATTGCGTTTAGGAGGCAACATCTATAGAGTTCTTACTTTGTATGCAGTCCCTGGTTCAAACTCTGGACTGGCTGTATGTTTTTCTCTCACATGTGACATTTAACACCAACCTCTGCTTTGGTTATATGACATTAATTGTTTTGTTTGAATTGGGTTTTACACCGCTTTCAACATTTTTTCGATCATAATACGGAGGCTTGAGCACCTAACAATTGATTCCTGGTATTTCTCACACAAGTACTACTTTCCTAGCCTCTAGAGCTCTGCTATCCCACATAGATCTATGATTATCAACCCATTGGTGGGAGACAAATAGTCGGAAAGAATGACTGCCAGGGGTTGATACTAAGAGATTAAGGAGTCAATTTGACGCCTAACACATGAAAACAAGGAGGCCATTAGCACAAAGTAAGGAGTTCAAATTTTCATAATGGGAGAACTTTGAGGAAAAGAAGAAATTTCGTGTTATAAGCAATTTCTTCTTTTCTACAATATTCATGATATTATTCCAAAGAAGAGTTTGTTTCTCAAAACACTACAGGATGCAAGCAAATGTTTTCTTCTACACTAAACTTTTGTAGTGAAAAGATCTACAGTTTTGGCAAGCGTTATTCACCTTCCAGATATACCCGAAAAGGGAGTTGGGCAGTATATATAGATAGATATTTAGTTTTTCAAAATATTCTCATATGACCCTTGGAGTCCATGGGACTAGTTACTTGTAAATGGAAGGAGTCCCAACTTGTAAACAAGAGTCTCATTCTCCTGGACTCCCTATGATCAAAGTCACAACTCAAACATTTTAGTCTTGTTAGGAAAAGATCTTCAAAGTGACAAGGAACTATTGTCCCCCACAAGACGGGATGTGCTTTTTAGCTCACCTGATTGTTTGATTCGTTGTCAGTCAGCTCTGAGTTCAAGGTGGCACAGCTCAATTCAGTGTTCCCAAAAACCCTCATATGGGGTGATTTACCCCCAAATAGAAGCTTGTACCCCCTATTTTTGCAAGCAGCCTTCTTTGTTTCATATAGAGGGAGTTCATGCATGCTGTAAAATACCCATATTTACCCCCAGATTGAATCAGCAGTGGGAATAGGGCCTACTGTCAATTAATTTAAAATGTAAAAAATCAAGCTTTTCTAGGTTATAGTTGCTATCTAATTTTAAAAAAAATGTTTTGACACAATGTTAATTTCTCCCACATTTCACTAGGCAAAAATATTGCAGTATGAAAATGTAAAGTAAGTTGATTCTTTGCAGGGGCTCTATACCAATGAATACAGCCTTCTACAGGAGAGATGACATTAATGCAGAAATATCACCCTGACAATATATTGGCACCTCAACCTCTATCCATGCCAGAGAGAGTTTACTCATTTATTTAGAGGATTCAGATATTTTTGAGAGGTATGTTTTCAAATCAGGGGTGTGGAATTCCCATGCCCGACTTGTCCGACTCGGGCTTTTGTACTTGCGGACAAGTAATTTTTTCTAAGCCACTTGTCCAAGGACAAGTAAATACCAAGGCAAATCTTGGCATGTTACCTAAAAGAATTAAGAGAGAAATCATCCTAATGTTCATATCATTGGGTAGAAAACATTGTTTTTAATGAAGAAAATGCTGGATATCACATTTTCTTCATCAAAAGGCAATGTTTTTTTCAATTTTTTCTATTTACTCTTTAGCGGACAAGTTCATTTTGATCCTGGATGAGTTGAAAATCGGCCTTTACTTGTCCAGTGACAAGTGGAGAAAATTCATATTTCCACAGCCCTGCAAATTCATCACTTTTTTTAGCTCACCTGAGCACATAGTGCTCAAGATGAGCTTTTGTGATCATTGAATGTCCGTCGTGCGTCATGTGTCGTCTGTCGTCCGGCGTCAACAATCTTAGTGTTTACACTCTAGAGGCCACAAATATGGCCCAATCTTCATGAAACTTGGTCAGAATGTTGGCCAAGCCACAAGGATGATCCCTAATGAAAATTGGAAGGATCTGTGCCATATCACAGGAAAAGGGGCCTTAATGACAATTTTTGTTTACTCTCTAGAGACCACAAATATGACCCAATCTTTATGAAATTTTGTCAGAATGTTGGCCAGGTCACAAAGATGAACCCTATTGAAAATGGGAAGGATCTGTGCCATATCACGGGAAAAGGGGCCTTAATGACAATTTTCTTGTTTACGCTCTAGAAGCCACAAATACAATTCAATTTTCATGAAACATGATCAGAATAATGGCTAGATCCCAAGGATGAACCCTATTTAAAATTGGAAAGATCCATGTCATATCACGGGAAAAGGGGCCTTAATGACTATTTTCTTTTTAGAGGCCACAAATATTGCCCAATCTTTATGAAACTTTGTCAGAATGTTGGCCAGGTCACATGAACCTTGTAAAGAAAAGTATAGAAAAATATGCAGCGATCATAGAAATAGAGTTATGTTTTTCTTTGAAAAATTTAATGATCATTTAATGATCTTTCAAGTATTTAATTTTGCTAAGGGAGATGTCAAAGAGACGAAGGTGAGCGATATAGGACCATCATGGTCCTCTTGTTCAAATGATTACCATTTTGGTGTAGTAGTTATATCATATCAAGGATTTTGTTTACATATTTTGTCCTTGGACAAAGAAGAATTTCTCTTGCACAACTTGGAGATAAACGGTTTGTGGTTTGAAGAATTTCAGCTGTGTCATGGATAGAGGAGTCTTCCTGTAAAAATTCTTTTGAAAGAAACTCCTCCTCAATTTATGGACCTACTTCAATGAATCTTTCACAAAATGTTCCTAGTCACCTGACCATTTGTGTATTAATGTGATATAGTGAATCTCCACTTGGTCATTGAAAAAGGAGTCTTCTTGTAAAAATGTTTGTGAACACAATTCCTCTTCCATTTATTGACTGGTCTGGATGATCTTTCACAAAATTTTCCCAGTCACCTGACCTTGTGCATATTGTCGGGGTTTGGTTGTTTTCAGCTTCATGGTGAAAAAAGGAGCCTTCTTACAGGAAGCCGACTTCTGTCATATACCCTATATTTGTCCTATATTTTGATGGTTGTCCTATATTGTCCTATATTTCAAAGGTGTCCTTTATAGTGAACACTTTTGCTATATTTGCAGGAAATATTATAGTGGGGAAAAATGAGATGGTCATTTATGCACTAGCTACAGCTACAGAATATGCTCTACCAAACTTGTTAAAATAAAGTATAATCCATCCTTTAGTCTGGTTACCATTGCAACTAAAAATGCTATGGAAATCTTCTCCCCTGAATACAGACAGCTTTCTTCTGTAAAAAGCATCATCTAGTGGCCAAGTTTGTTTATATCATGTCTTTGGGGTAATATTTTTTCTCTGCCCGGGCACAACCCATATTATACAGAAATAAAGGCGAAAATCTTAAAAAAATTTCTTCTCTGAAATTAAAAGGCAGACAGATTTTGTATTTAGTATGTAAGCATCATCTAGTAGACCTCTACCAAGTATATTCATATCTTTAATAAGATGTAGTTACGATGTTGTGATCATTCATCGACGACATTTCCGAAAGAGGTTTTATTTCTATTACAAAATTGCGTAATGTACGCAATGTGAGCTACGGCACTGTTGTAAATATTACTGTAAATAATAATAATAACAATTATAATGTTAACAAAGTACAAATAAAATTGTTTTCCGAACTGACGTGACGAGCGGGGGTTGCGTTCCCAACTTTGTACGATTGACACTGGTGGAAACCTGACCCCTGTTGCTCACTAAACACCCATGGCCGAGTGGAGGGTCGTATAAGCGGCTTGAATAGAGCCGTGTCTACGACTGTCTGATCGCCCACCAACGATTTCTTAGAATGTAGATTTATCCTGTGGAAATTTTCCCGAATCTAATGATAGATAATAACTTCAAGTTAGCCCGAATTACCAGTAAATATCTATCATGCTTCTATTAAAGCTTCTGCAATATTAAAAATCAACTTTCTTGATCCAATCATTATCAAATTAATTCTATGTCATTCTGTTTGTGAATTACCATACTGTATGTTATTTCATGCGATGGTTTAATAAAGAATATGTTATGTTATGTTATGTTTATATCATGCCCTTTGGGTCAAATCTGGGCTCCAGCTTGGGGCATCCCATTTTATAGAGATATAAAGGAGAACTTTAGTCTTATTCTCTGAAACCTGAAGGCAGACAGCTTTCATATTTATCTGTTGGACCACTACCAAGTATTTAATGAAAGCCAACCAAACTCTCTTTCATTTATGGACCTATTTTGATGAAACTTGATTATATTGTTCCTTGTCACCCAACATTGTGCATATTGTCACTGTTTGAGGAAATTTAGGCGTGTAATGGAAAAAGGGGCCATGTGCATATTGTCCTGACTTAGTGAACCGTGTCACGCAAAAAAAAGGTGGCTTCATTTTGCAATTGGAAGGAACCAACTCTCTATTTAAGTATTTATTTGGTTGATACTTTCAAAGGTTATTCTTCATCTTGAAGAATAACCCTTTCATTCCTAAGATGCACAATCACAGTAAATGATAATGATAAATCCTTTTGGCGGCCTATTTTGTGCTACAGTACTCTTGAACATTCGCAATGTCATTATTTTCTATTTCCGTAAGACTTGGTCATCCTTTTTCTTGAACCACTTTTTTTAACGGTTGCCTGCAAAATCTTTAAATCTCAGCTGTAATGAGTTTTGTAGCTATGATAATAGAATAATAAGTAATAATCTGTACCTGACCATTTGCTGTAAAGCAAAAAATCTACAAAATCAAGATATTAGTGAAGATTCTGGTTAAACCTTTTTATCGACCACCCTTGTGGTTGGTTTAGACAATTGAAGTAATGAGAGCTCAGTATCATTGCATCTGGGTCAGTCAATCTGTCAACCAGTCTGGTCCATTTTGTCAAAACACTCAGTCCCTGCATTTATGATTAGATTTCAAAATAACCTTGCACAATTGCTGCTCTCCATCTTGAGAAGATGTGCAATTTTAAAGAAGTTATATGAAATTCTGAGGTGAAAAGTCAAGGTAAAACACAACAGTTACTAAGTAAGAACTCATTGCCACAATGATAATACTGGATATCACAGTCTGTTTTATTAAACAATTGGGTATTCATTATGGACTATAGGTAGCACTTATCCCTTATCATGCTGAACTCTGGATATAGTCCTGTTTTTGACATGATTATAGACAAGGGTTAGTCTGCACACATGTACACCATGATGTTAGAATGTATCAGCTGTATGTTCCTAATTAACCAGAATGTCATTATAATTGATTTCAATTAAATTAATGACCAAAAAATATTTTCAGTTCCTTGATTTAATTCTGTATAGAAAAGGTAAAGATAATATACAATGTACAAATCTCAAGATAGTTTTTGGCTGTAAATAGTATCCGATTAAATAAAAGTAATGTAAATGTACTGTATTTCAGAATTTCATCTGACATTGGAGAAAGTTACATATTGAAGACACAGCAGGCTTAAGAGACAGCAAGATTATTTAAGAGGTGAGTGTGTTCTTGACAAATATAATAATATTATATTTATTTATATGATAAAGGATTTTGTGTAAAGCTTAGTTTGAATTTGATTTTACTCCATTTTCAACTGTATGATATGTACGTCATAGGGTCTGGTACATATGGTGCCCTGTTGTTTTGGCTCATTTTCTTGCTCATAATGGGCTATGGTAATTCAGCTGTGTCTGTCCTCTATTGTGTATTAATTATGTGTCAAGATCCTGTCTGCACTTACAAGGTCACATTTTGGTTTTCAAATGTTTTGAAATAAGATCGGAATAAATATCTATCAGATCAGGGACGAGCTTGAAATTTGGCCGTCTACGATCCAATACTAGATTGATCCCCAACGACGGCTCTTAACCTATCCTACTATTTGTCTTCCACCAATGGGTTGATAATAGTAGACGCACGAGGGATAGCAGCTGGTGGCTAGGAAAGAGTGTACTAGGAGTAATGGTGTGAAAAATACTATACATCAAATGTAACATGCTGCAATATGACTGAAAAATTGTTGAAAGCAGTGTAAAATTTTTTTTTACAAACAAACAAAGCCACCTTTGTGAAGATTTCCTCATGTAACAGAAAATGGCCCTCTTGTTGATCTTTAGCAAGAGTCCAGTGGGAGTATTTATAATGCATAAAAACTCTTCAACCTGATTGTTTCATAATAATGTTACATTCATCTTATTGTTTCAGACTTATCCAAAAGAGCCTATCCAAAAGGAGCTAGAACACAATAAGTATCAGCCTTCCATCCACACAATTTAGTAAGAAGAAGTCACATTTCTGAAGAATGAAAGATTACTGCATACCACATCCATCACTTGGAAGGACAATCAATAGAGCCGAAAGTTATTTCTAGTTAATTGTTTTAATTCCTAAACAGAAAATTCAATGAATAAACGGTTAAATCTGCACCGCGCAACCACTCAATGAACTACCTAAGACTAGAGAAATATCACTAGTGTGTGTTTCTACCAGATTTCTACACCATTTCTAATGAAACCTCTAGGAGTTCTACATATGCAAGAATATATGAGTTTTAATGGTAATTTGTGTTTGTCTGAAGAACTTGATAATGAATGCTTAATGAAAATGCCACTTTCATTAAGCGATCAAAGTGGTCTCTAAATAGAGGTAGTAAATTTGAAATTGACTGTAAGCTCATGCTTTTGTCACAATCAACTTATATGAATTAGTAGGAACTAAGGTCATTAGAGCGTCTGACCTACAGCAATGGTGTGTTTCTTGTCCACAAACTTTTTAGCTCTCCTGAGCACACTGTGCTCAAGGTGAGCTATTAGGATCACCACGAGTCTGTTGTGCATCGTCAGTTGTCAACAATGCTAAAACTTCTTCTGAACCTTTTGGCGGAATGCAATGAAACCTTGCTTGAATGTTCCTTTGGTGACCCTCTTTAAGAATTGTTCGCGAAATTTTGATTTGGCTGTAAATATGGGCATGGATTATGTTGAGCCTGAAATCTTTGATCAACCTTTCCTCTTGAACCACAAACTTTCCTCCACAAAATTTTAAGCTCACCTGAGCATAACGTGCTGAAGGTGAGCTATTAGGACCAGCAATGAGTCCGTCGTGCATCGTCTGTTGTCAACAACGTTGAAAACTTCTTCTCCTGAACCTTTAGGCCGATTTCTATAAAACCTTGCCAGAATGTTTCTTAGGTGACCCTTTTCAAAAATCTTTTGCGAAATTTTGATTTTCACTTAAAATTCTTGGAATAACATCTTCTCTTCAACAATATGGCAAATGTGAATGAAACTTTGTCAGAAATTTTTTGAATGGGTTCCACTGGACCATTCTTGCCCTCTTGTTAGCTCACCTGAGCACTAAGTGCTCAAGGTGAGCTATTGTGATCGTAGAACGTCCGTCGTCAGTCGTGTGTTGTCCATCGTCCACAATTTCTTTAAACATCTTCTCCTCCTAAACCAATGGGCCAATCTTGATGAAACTTGGCAGGGATGTTCCTTGGATCAAGCTCTAATAAAGTTGTTCAAATAAATGAAATCCATCCTTAACTTTCCCTTTACCCTTAACAACTAGAAAGCCATGAATGGCTTGTGTCGCTCCACAGGCTTGAATTTCTTGTAACAGCAAATCTAAGTTTTGACTAGATTTTTAGATATTTTGGGTTCTACTGATGTTGAAATGGTTTTAAAAGTTTCCACTTTTATAACATATAGAGAAATGACCTCCGCCCATAAAAGACATATTCTTCATCAAATCACAATAATTTTTGCCTGCATGATTATAGATCACCCAAGGATCATACTAATGAAGTTTGATTGATATCCATAACTTACATTCTGAGAAAATGATTTTTAAAGTTTCCACTATATAACATATAGAGAAATGACCTCTGTCCATAAAATACATATTTTTCATCCGATCACAAAAATTTTTGGTAGACTGATAAAGGGTCACCCTAGGATCATTCATGTAAAATTTGGTTGATATCTATCGGTTAGATTCTGAGAAAAATGATTTTCAAAGTTTCCACTATATAACATATAGAGAAATGACCTCCACCCATAAAATACATATTTTTCATCTGATCACAATAATTTTTGGTAGACTGATAACAGGTCATCCAAGGATCAATTATGTAAAATTTAATTGGTATCCATCAGATAGAACCTGAGAAAAGTCACTTTTTACCATATTTGGAAATTAGCCACGCCCATTAAATCCATGTTTTTCATTGGATCAAAATTTCTTGAACAACTTTGAAAAAGGGTCACCAAAGGATCATTTCTGTGAAGTTTGGTTGAAATCCATCCAGTAGTTTCTGAGGAGAAGATTTTTAAAGAAAAAGTTTACGACCGCACGCACGGACGCACGGACAGACGCACGACGGACACAATGCCATGACAATAGCCCCAGTGGCTTTCAGCCAGTGGAGCCAAAAAGGGTGAAAATATGAAAATCTTTAAAAATCTTCTTCTCTGAAACTGGAAGGCAGACAGCTTTCATATTTGGTATGTAGCATCATCTAGTGGACCTCTACCAAGTTTGTTCATATCAAGACCCTGAGGTCATATTTAGGCTTTGCCCGGGCCCAACCCTTTTTACATAGAATCAAAGAGCCAAAAACTTTAAAAATCTTCTTTTCTGAAACCAGATTGCAGACAGCTTTCATATTTGGTATGTAGCATCACCTACTGGGCCTGTACCAAGTTTGTTCATATCAAGACCCTTGGGTCATATTTGGGCTTTGCACGGGTGCATCCCTTTATCTCTTATGAGCACGAAGGGTAAAAAAATGAAAATCTTTAAAAATCTTCTTCTATGAAACCAGAAGGCAGACAGCTTTCATATTTGGTATGTAGCATCATCTAGTATACCTCTACCAAGTTTGTTAACATCAAGACCCCAGGATCATATTTGGGCTCCACCCGGGCGCAACCCTTTTTTACATAGAATCAAAGAGCGAAAACCTTTTCAAATCTTCTTTAATCGAAACCAGAGGGCATACTGCTTTCATTTTTATTATGTAGTATCATCTAGTGGGCTCCTACCAAGTTTGTTCATATCAAGACCCTTGGGTCATATTTGGGCTCCACCCAGGCGCATCCTTTTCAGCTCATCTGAGCACGAAGGGTGAAAAAATGAAAACCTTCAAAAATCTTCTTTTTTGAAACCAGAAGGCAGACAGCTGGGGTCACTTTTGGGGTCCACCCGGGTGCATCCCTTTTTACATAGAATCAAAGAGCAAAAAGGCATATCTGTCTTGCTCTTCGCTGAAAACATTCCATGGTATTGGTCTAAGGCAATTATCTTCTTTTTGGCATCTGCCTATCTAATTAATGTGATGTCCCAGGGGTCATAGAGACTCAGGTGAGCGATCTAGGACCATCTTGGCCCTCTTGTTGAGTTATTACCCTTTGTTTTTTAAGCCTTACATTCTTGTTCGGATCATATCTCCTAAACTATAAGTGCTAGCAACTTCCAGCTTGGTACACTTATAGATCTTATTGAGGACAAGTGTCTTGTTCAAGAACCATTATTCTGCCACGCCCACTTTTTGAGTTATTGCCCTTTGTTGTTTTTAGCCTTTCATTCTTGTCCGGATCATATCTCCTAAACTATAAGTGCTTGCAACTTCAAGCTTGGTACACTTATAGAACTCATTGAGGAGAAGTGTCATGTTCCAGATCCATAACTATGCCACTCCCACTTTTTGAGTTATTGCCCTTTGTTATTTTTAGCCTTACATTATTGTCCCGATCATATCTCCTAAACTATAAATGCTAGCAACTTCAAGCTTTGTACACTTATAGATCTTATTGAGGACAAGTGTCTTGTTCAAGAACTCTTATTCTGCCACGCCCACTTTTTGAGTTATTGCCCTTTGTTGTTTTTACCCTTACATTTTTGTCCGGATCATATCTCCTAAACCATAAGTGCTAGCAACTTCAAACATTGTACACTGATTGATCTTATCGAGGACAAGTGTCATGTAAAAGAACTGTTACTCTGCCACTCCCACTTTTTGAGTTATTGCCCTTTGTTGTTTTTAGCCTTACATTATTGTCCGGATCATATCTCCTAAACTATAAGTGCTAGCAACTTCAAGCTTGGTACACTTATAGATCTTATTGCGGACAAGTGTCTTGTTCAAGAACTGTTATTCTGCCACGCCCACTTTTTGAGTTATTGCCCTTTGTTGTTTTTGCTTTTACATTTTTGTCCGGAACATATCTTTACTCCATAAGTGCTAGCAACTTCAAACTTTGTACACTGATAGATCTTATCGAGGACAAGCGTCATGTACAAGAACTGTTACTCTGCCAAACCCACTTTTTGAGTTATTGCCCTTTGTTGTTTTTACCTTTACATTTTTGTCCAGAACATATCTTCTAAACCATAAGTGCTAGAAACTTCAAACTTGCTACACTTATAGATATCATTGAGGACAAGTGTCATGTACAAGAACTGTCACTCTACCATGTCCACTTTTTGAGTAATTGCTTTAAAAACTTGATGGTTAACTGAAGCTAGGAAGATTTATAATTCTTGTAAACTGCATTATTCTCGATGAGTTATATATACCCAAGAAATTCCAATAACCCAAAACAGGCAAGAGGTGTTGATCTTGTGCATTGTACTTCGTCTTTATAGGATTTATCCACCTATGAAGTTACATAGCTGTTATATTTTTGCGGATCAACTTCAGACAAAATCTTTTGCAGATCAACTTCAGACAAAATCTAAGTCTTTAAAATTTCAAAGGGCAATAAATCTAAAATTATGCAAGAAAGAGTTTTTTTATTCTTGTGCACTGCACTTCTCCTAAGGGAGATCTATCTACTTTTGTTGAAGTTTCAAGCTGGTAGCTGTTAAAACTTTAGAAATATGCTCTAAGTCTCTAAGTTTACAAGGGGGCAATAACTCAAAATTTAGGCAGGTATGCTCAGGACATTTATACTGGCGGAAGGACTGATAAGAGACCAATATTAATTCCTCTTTGCAGAAACAACAGGGGTGGTGATTATCATTGACTCATAATATGAAGTTTACTAAGCATGTGCTTCAGGGGCTATAATCAGTACTAGGCTAGGATTCTTAATGCCTTGCTCAAGGACATACCAACATTACTTATGCCAGGGTCAGGATTTTTCTACGCCGCTTTCAACAATCTTTCAGTTAAATCATGGCAAATGGAGCATGTAACAATCGATTCCTACTTTTACACTCACAAGTACAACCATAACACCCTTACCTAGCCTCCAATTGCTATCTCACATGGGTCTACTATTATTGGTGAAAGACAATCAAACCTGAGACCTCTTGACAGTCCGGCGTGCTACCAACTACAATATGTCAGGATTTGAAATAACCTTCAATTCCTTTATGATCATAGTAGCCTAACCACTAAGCCAAAGACGACCCAATTTCTTGAAAGTAAGGCATTGATAATTGACCTTGTCAAATGACCTTCACCTTGACCTTCACAGATGCAGATCGAAGCAGGAATCTTTCCGAGGTGGACAGCCCATGGCCAACAGATTTCTTGTTTCATCAAACTAGTTATGCATAGGTTATCCATGCTTTGGCTAAACCAAGCATTTAAAATTTGATCTGGCAGAGGTCAAAGTATTTTAATCAATAATTCACGAATAACAGAGACTGTAGTCTTCAATAGTTTTTACAAGATGTATTTGTGAAACACCAACGCCCCTGTTAAAGATTTTTTTTTAAAATGTTGATCTTTATAGATGAACTTGACCTTTCAGCATGACCTTGACCTTGCTACCTATATATGTACATCACTGGATCTTCCATCATGCCAGTTATGAGACAGGGCATCTTTAATATGCTTGAATAAATATGAAAAACAAGAGGCCCAAGAGGGCCTGTATCGCTCCACTGGCTTTAAAATCTTTAGACTTTCATTAAATAAAGCTTTCTTTAAAATGAATACATTAACGCTCCAAAATTTCCTAAGACCTATTTGATAATAATTAACTGGTTCTGGTCCATATTGCATCAAAATACACAATCACAATGAACCTGCAACCCTTTACCCATCTGATTAAAACATAAGATTCAAAGATTTCGGGCTCAAAATAGGACCTGCCTGCCATGCCCATATTTATCGACCAATCAAAATTTCTTGAGCAATTTAAGTAAATAGTTACCAAAGAAACATTCTGGTAAAGTTTCATTGAAATTGGCTAAGTGGTTCCGGAGGAGATAATGTTCAAAGATTTTGGCCTCAAAATAAGCCCCGCCCAGCAACGCCCATATTCATGGGCCACTCAAAATTTAGCAAATATTTTTTGAAAAGAGACACGCCCATATTTAATCGACCAATCAGAATTTTTTGAACAATTTAAGTAAATAGTCACCAAAGAAACATTCTGGTAAAGTTTCATTGAAATCAGCCAAGTGGTTCAGGAGAAAATATCGTTAAAAATTTTGGGCTCAAAATAGGCCCCGCCCTGCCACGCCCATATTAATGGACCAATCAAAAGTTCTTGAACAATTTCAGTAAAGGGTCACCCAAGGAACATTCTGTTAAAGTTTCATTGAAATCAGCCCAGTGGTTCAGGAGATGTTGTTCAAAGATTTCAGGCTCAAAATAAGCCCCGCCCTGCCACACCCATATTTATGGGCCAATCAAAATTTCTTGAACAACTTAAGTAAAGGGTCACCCAAGGAACATGCATGCCAAGTTTCATTGAAATCGGCCCAATGGTTTTGGAGGAGAAGATTTTTAAAGATTTCAAAGTGAAAAAATGCCACACCCATATTTGGGGGCCATTCAAAATTCTTTGAGCAATTTAAGAAGAGGGCCACCCAAGGATCATTTCTACCAAGTTTTGTAAAATCCGCCCATTGGTTTGGGGGGAGAAGATGTTTAAAGAAAATGTTTACTCATGGACGCTTGCAGGACACTCCGCCATGACAATAGCTGGCTGGCCTTCGGCCAGTGGAGCTAAAAACCTGAACAATGAAAGGTTCTTGGTTATGTTCTTCAGAAGTTTGACCTTGACTGATGACCTTCGCATTGTAACATGACCTTGACTTCGGAACCAGCAGATGCAGATCATTGAGATCTATCACCATGCCAAATATTAGCCTTGTATCATGAAGTTTTTTGGTGAAGTTTTTTGAGTTATCAACCTTGACAGATGACCTTGTCACATGACCTTGACTTTGGTACCAGCAGATGCAAATCATTGAGATCTTTATCATGCCAAATATGAGCCTTGTATGTTGAATAGGCTTGAAGATATTGGCAATGTTAAGCTTTTTGGTTAACTTTTGCAGATAGACGGACAACGGTAAAACAATATGCCCCCAATCTTTCGAAAAGGGGCATAAAAATATTCAGTCATACACCAAAGCTGTACTTGGAGATTCCCTATTTGCATGACAGATATCATTTGAGCCAGTGTTTAAATTTACAAGCAATTTCTTATGTGCATGAGGCATTGGTCGGTCTAAACAACCACACAAATAAATCAGATTATTTGTTGACCGCCTGAAGAAGAGCTAACCCTTGTCTTTCTACATAGGGCTTGGGTCAGACCTTGTGGATGCACTTACTAGCCAGAGGCTTTGCTTTGCATACATGGAGTTGATAAAAAGTCAAGAACATTTTCATTTCGATGGCTCCTTGCGAAAAAAGGTGAAACTTCCTACATGTTTATAGGGAGTTAAAACGTTTTTTCGATAGTCTTTATGACAATAAATACCATTTTCTCTGGGCAATAATCTTATTCTTTTATGAAAACTCATATGTACTTTTTTTGTTTATACATTTTATTTTCAATCCAAGATAAATGAATATCGGTAAAATTGGTATTGTGAAAATAATTCTTCCATGTAATTAGCTATTACATTGCCTAAAAGAAATGTGATACTAGAAAAGATAATCAATTAAGAATGATAAATGAATAAATACCTAAAACAAACATTGCTTGTTTATTCAATATGACTTATTTGCTAAGCAAGATCCCCCTTCTATTTTTAGCTTGGCTGTTTTCAAAGGAATTTTTCTACAGCCCTGGTGTTGTTGTTGGAAGTTTCTTATTCTTTGGTGCGATTTGCATTATGAACAATCCAATTCTTCATGAATGTTGGTCAGAATAATTTTCTGGTCTCAAGGATAATCTGTATAGAAATTTGGAATCTTCTGTTTGAAATCATGGGAAAAAAGGCCTTAATATGAATATCCTTGTTAGCGCTCTAAATTTTGTTTAAGTCTTCATGCTAATTACAAATAAAATTTACTGAACATATTAAGAAGATGGCAACCCAAAGAAAATTTCTGCCCAGTTTGAATGAAATTTGCCCATTGTTTTCTAAGATCTTGCATTTAGTTAACCCTTAGATGTAGTGGCTAACTAAAGTTATAGAGAAAGCACATGCCATGTTCCAAGAGTAATCTTGAATAATAACTGAAAATGTTTGATAGGCTGTCAACTCCTAGGCCTAAATAATTGACAAATGTTAAAAACAGCCGAGCGAAAAAGAATTGTACAAATAAACCTCTTTCAACAATATTTCAGTTCTATAGTACAGCTACCTATAATTTTCTGTTATTAATTACACATTTTTCTAACATCCAGCGTACCATTAGGGTTTGCTGCAAATTCGACTTTGTATGCAAATTAGTTCTCTCGCAAACAGTTTGCCGCAAATTTGCAGCAAATATTTGGGAGAGGCAATATATTTTGGTAAAGGATGCTGTTGACAGCTTAACAAGGATTAAGGCAAATATCAGATTGAAATCAGCAGAATTCAGGATTCACTTTAGGGTTGTTAGTCTTGTGCTTTATTGATGGTGCTAACCAGATTTGATGTTAATGTTAACAGAAATGTAACCAGGTGGCAAATTGCAACAAGATATATGCCTTTCCCACTTTTTGATAAAGAGTAGGACAGGGGATTTAAATTAAAGTCTTGAAATCAACAGAGGCTAAAACTTGAAAAACAAGGGGACCGTTGACCCTGGATCACTCACCTGAGGTAAAAGCTCTATACCCTAGATCAGTTTAAGCAATCCTAGAAAGAAGAGATTTCACATATTTTATCATCCAGCTCTGTGAATTTAAACTCTTCAAAACCAATTTGGAAAATTTGGCAATATGATTTCTAATTCCAACCCTTCCTACCTAATTGGGTTAAATTGGCAATTTGATTTCTATCATCTCATCTTTACCAAATAAAGGCTGTTGAAGCTCTGGTTGAGATGAAGAAATTTTGAAGATTTCTAAATTGATACCTGAGAACTACCCCCTCCCCTTATTAAACCTGATGACAAAAGAGACATGATTTAAGCTATCTAAATAAAGGTCAATGAACTGATGAATCATGTCAAATATACAGGCTGTTGGGGACCTGGTTTAGAAAGAGAAGAAGAATTTTGAAGATGTCTTATTTGGTCAGAGTCCTACCAACTCTCACCTGTTGCTCTGCCCCTGGTGGTAACCCTGTCATGATTTTAGCTATTTGATAATAATGAGCTGATTATCCATGACAAATTCTAAGCCTGTAGGGGTCATGGTTCAGTAGAAGCAGATATCATAAAGATTTCTAGTTTGATCCAACATGTTCCCCCTCCCCAAAATGCTCTGCCCCTGCCTGTCCAAAACTCATGATTCAAGCTCTTTTAATAAAGGTTATTGAGCTGATGATCCATGCCAAATTTCAAGGTTGTTCGGCTTCTGGTTCATTAGAAGAAGAATTTGGAATTAGCTAATTTGATCAAAGTTCTACCCACCTTCCCCCCCCCCCCCCCCCCCCTTGGTGCTCTGCCTCTGGTGGCCCAACATTAATGATTTTAGTTATTTTGATGAAGGTCTATGAGCTGATAATCTATACCACATTGTAGAGCTTCTGGTTCAGATCAAGATGAATTTTAAAGAATTAAAAAAAAAAAAAAAACAACACTTTTGTTGCCATGGCATACAGTTTTCAACCAATTTTAATTCTTTTAGTTATTCTGGGGAACATTCCTTTGAAAGTTGGTGTAAATCCGCCTAGTAGTAAAGGAAGAGTTTTTGTTTAAAATTTTTGATAGACAACAGACGAACAGCGGGTGATCATAATAGCTAACATGAGCACTTTGCGCTCAGGTGAGCTGAAATGCTAGGTAGATTTATGATCCATTTGCACTGCACTCTAACCATGAGAGGAATATAATTGCCAGATTTCTTGTCAGGATGAAAGACTAATGGTCTGGACAAAGAAGTGGTCACCACCTGAAAGACACTGGATGCTACGGGTGATCACATTATATGTCCCATCTTTCATTGGGCATATAAAAATGTACAACAAACTGTCCACAACAGCTGCCTCAAACACATCACAGCTATTTACACCTACAGAACTAACAAATATGAAAGTCCCAGAGATATCTGATTGGAAAAAGAGAACGCCTACGGGTGCCTACGCTCGGCTGTTGAGTGCTGGATTGGAAAAAAATCTAAGTTGAAAAAGGGGCATTATTTGCACGAAATGCATCTAGAGTTATTCCCCTTAATAGTATAGTTTGATATTTTGATGGTGAACATGTGTACCAAGTTTCAAGTCAATACCTTCAGTAGAGCTAGAGATATCACAAAAGTTCAATGTATTCGCACAACAACGACGCCCAAAACAACAACATCAAGGCTCTAGCAATGCCTCAGGTTTTCTCTGAAATCAACGAGCTATTAAATCTTGTGTAAAAGGTATCTGGCTTGCAACCGTCATTGGAACAATAAAACTTTCGATATTTTCTTTCACACTGAATTAAACCCTGTGTCCTGTTTTCTTTATGCCTCAATTTTTTATCTATAACTTTCCCTGACCAGCCAACATGTCATATAATTCAAGTGGATTATCTGAATCTAAGGTCCTGAAATAAGCCTCTACTCCTCCTGCAAATAGAAATAGGGGTATCCACTAATCCTCATTTCATTCTGGTTAAGGCTTAACATTACATCACTTATCCTTTTCACAGAAACATGTATTGCCATAGTTGTTGACTTATTGCCAAACAGAATCTTTCATAGATTTTCCAAATATATGATGGTCATTCTACCATGCTATATTTTCATATTCATATTTTCTTAGGTCTATTACAGACAGCAAAACATAATATTTAATTTTTAATATGAAAAATCAGTGCATGTGCGTGTCTGTCAGCTCCTAAGCGAAAGATCTAAATGAAATTGCATAATTAAGTCAGGATTAAATGGGCTAGACAATTTCTCCTTGAACTTAAATCACTTGAGAATATGGCAAAGGTTTGGAAATTATTTTCCAAATCTGTACTAAAATAAATACCGACGGACCAACAAGTGCAAAGCAATATACCCCCCTCTTTTCGAAGGGGGGCATTATAATAGAATACCCCAGATAATCAATATTTTAGTGATAACCCTTCTTCTGCAACCTTGCTATTTGAGGTATAAATCTTCATATTTGCTTAAAAGTGTATATTTTGATGCAGAATGAATATAGCAAGTACAATTCAAATCCCATTTTTAATTGGAGGTGATATGCTCCAGATAGGCTGAATTTTGATGTTTGTTTGTCTTGGCGGGGTTTTACGACGCTTTTAACAAAAATTTCAGACATGTTGCGGTTGCTGGAGCACCTAAAAATGGATTCCTGTTATTTCTCACACTTGTACTACCATTACATCCTTTTTTAGCCTCCAGCTGCTATCACACAACAAAGGTCTACAATTATTAACCAATTGGTGGTGATACAAACAGATGGAAAGTATAAGTGCTGTTATTGGGGACCTAACCCAAGACCTCTAGATTGACAGTCAGGCGCACTAACAACTGCGCTATGATGGCTGCTAGCAAAATTTCTACAATTGACCTTGAGCTTCAACTTCAGCTAAACAAAAGTTTACAATATATCCGAAGGTTTCCGTTTGAATTAGCAAATCTTCTCATGACCGTGTTCTATTCGAGCTTTCAAGGTATTTGTTCAAAATCTATTCATAAATGTATAGATTATAGTCTGGACAAAGTTGGAAGTGAAGACTACCCATTCAAATACTTACCCAAATATACCCATTATATTTAGAGGTTTGTCATGTTGGACTTGGAACAGGCCCTGGTGGTGGCTCAGCAGGCTCTTTCTTTCCGGCAGGAAATCAAACAATAACCCTTTTCCTGGTATACATCTGCCATTTGTCAGTGTAGCCTTTCATCTGGATATGTGTTCTTTATGTGTTCTTGAAAAAGAATGTTAAGAACATCAAAATGAAGGATGAGAAATTTGTTATATTTCTTGATGAAATAGATAAAATGTTACACCCTTATTTGATATTTTTATTGATTGAAAAAATTGATTTCATACCTCCTTGAAAAGAAAATGGGTATACAGCCATTTTTAGCTTGAGCACTGTAGTCCCAAGGGATTTCTGTCATAAAAGTAAAATCTTTTATTTTTTACCTTGATGATATTAGATAAGAAGAAATTCAAATTTATTACAATGGAAAGACACTAAAAACCAAATCAAACTTGTGTTTGAATCTGCTTTGCATGTAAATACAGTGAGATACGGTTTTTAATTTCATTTCTCCATGAATTAAAAAAAGTTTCCTAGTGAGTATTAGTTTTTTTTTTAAATTGGGAGTATCCAGTGAATAATCAATTTAATTTGATAGCTGTAAACAGAAAATAACAATCATGACTCATTGAGTAAATGAGTAAATTTTTATTTTGCTAAGTTCAATGGATTTTTTATACTAGTATAAATTTGGTATTGTAAAATACCAATAAATATATATATATTGAAAATCCTCTATTTAAGAGAAACAGAATTTTTTGTGTGAATGGAAAAAAAAGCACATCATTATAGTGCGAAGATAAATCTATCGTTTACGTTTAAGATAAAATGTAAGAAATTAAAAGAAAATATTGCATTAATCTCTGTATGTATTAGAAAATTTAGTCTCTTATCACTCACCCTCCTTTCAGCCTGTTTCTGCCTACTGACTTCAACACTTTATTTTTCCCTTTGTTATGGCATTCATTACTACTTGCTCCTAGAGAAATAAGTAAAAAAAATATGCATGGATAAAATGCAACCCTATTCATTTTTCTGGGTTTCATGGGGTCATGCTAGGCACAGACTTCAGGGGTTTTACCCAGCTCTCAACAATATGTGTTATACATGTATCAAGGGGCTGGAGCATCTAACATCAGTTTTCTGGTATTTCTCAAACAAGTTTTAGCATAATTGTCAACTCTCATTTATCATGCATACCTCAATACCTCTGCATGAACCTAAATGAGCCTCATTGAGCTTGATTGGCCTAACTTGTTTTCATTTTATGTTTTATTATGGTGCCCCAATAATGGTGCAGTGGGAAAAACTGAAACCATATTGCACAAAATTTAAAATCTAACAGAGGCTGGTTAAAGCTTTGCATAAGAAAATTCAGAACTAGATTTTACCTAAATGAATATATGGAATAAGCTGACTTAATCAGTGGTAGGTGACACCAAAAGATAAAGTTATAATTTTGCTTCTTTTTTGTTGCTAGGGAGTTTTCTTCCAGATGCATGATAACTAAGGAGTCAATCCATTTTTTTAAGGTAAACTAGCACTTGATGAACACAAATTTCAAGATGATGTTTTCAACGGATTTGAACCAAATTTTATTGATAGGTTCGTGAAATATTAATTAATAGAAAATTGATATTAAATGGTATGAAAGGCTGTCTTTCAGAGTACGGGAAGGGTCAAAAGGCTTACATGCACAATAATTGAGGTGAAGAGGATACATCCTTTTTAAGCCAGCTGCTATCCCACATTATAAGTCTATGATTATTCGTGCTGTTATGATTATAGCATCCATGCCTCTGACCGGAACCAAACCCAGGACCTTTTGAATGATAATCCAATGTGCTACCGCTGTGCTATGAAGGCTGCTCAGTTATAAAGCAGTTTCAATTTCAAATAAAGATATATCAATTAATCACATTTATTTCTAACCACATCAAGGGTGTAGCTACCATTACGCAAGTGCGTAATAAAAATAAATCCTCTTTCGAAAAATGTTGTTGATCAGATGAATCATCATAACATGGAAACTACAGCTTATTTAAACTTTTTTCACGATGTTTTGATTATTGATCAATGCTCAATTCATAAAAAGAGCCTGGAGAGGGGGAGGCAGACGGATGACATTCATCTTTTGTCACAGTCCAAACATGGCCTTACATCCTTCATGTTATTTGGTGGTCGCCTTCCTGAGTGAGTATTAATTTCAAAATCCATGTTACGCCTATGCACACAACTGATTTTGGATACTATATAATTAGCTTGAGCATTCAGAGATTTACTCTGACACAGCAAATTTCGTATATTTTTGCAGGAATATCTTTTAGTAATTGTTAACCTTTTTTCAAAGATCTGAATACCAGAATCGTTGCTGAATAATATTTGATGTATTATCATATGCCCCTCTTTTTTTCTTTCTTTTTTTTGTTTGTTTCATAAGTGTTTGATACAAGACATGACAAAATCGGAAAATATTTCAAATTATTGTTTTCTTAAACAGCATAAATGAGGTGCCTAGAATGGTCCAATAGCGAACTGGAAGAGAATCAAACTGGAATAGGTACGAACGGACACGGGGCGAATTATGTTTCGAGCGAAAAACGTTCGAAGATTCGATCAAAGCGACGTTCACCGACTCAGAACATAAAATGATTTCAATTTTCAGAACGAAAAATGAATGATTGAATGAGTAATGCCAAAAAAAAAAATGAGAAAAACGCATTGATCAGAAGTGCTCAAGTTTTCTCCCATCGGGGCCCCTTTCCTCATTTTGTTGTAAAAATGCGTCTTTTCTGCAACGAAATCTAGCGAATCAATAATTCGTAGGCAAAGATCGCATTGAAAACAACCATTGAAAGATTTGCTGTTTAATAAATTCGTTTCACAATCGCCTTACCTCAGAATTTCAACTTATGCTTCCGTCCGATTCGCTCGCAGTGTTTATAGACTCCATCTTTGTTTTCAATTGTAGTCTGAAACGTTGCGTGAAAATAAATATTCATGAAGTTCGGCCTAAATTTAGATTATCGCGTCATACTCATTTGCATTTCGAAATTTTAGAAGGGCAAATTCAAGATAATCTTTAATGAATCAAGTTTACTTTTATTGTACATATTCGTTTAAGATAACTATCTTGCCTTTGAGAAACGTTCACGAACGCATTCGGCGGCTTTAAGGGAAGTAACTGCATCAACTATTTCCAGGCCGACATGTTTTCTGATGAACACAAATTAACGTGTGTGATGTTAATCCAATGACAAATGACAAAGATGTGTAAAATATCTCACGTTTTGATAACAATACAATTATCGAATTGTATCAGTAACAGTGATTGTAATAGACATCTTATATAGACATGTATAACTTTGAATATGGTTAATATTGATAGGTATGTATAGATAGCAACATTTCAAAATATTAGGGATATTTTGGTGCATTCAATTTTTAGCCAACTTGCAAAATTGGCGAAAATTAAGCCTTGATGAAAAAATTCCAACATACAGTACTCCATCTGTCTGCAACTTCGTTTTATAAATTTGAATGTGTGTTTTACAGAGAGATGAGGAGTTTATGAAGGACACATTCAAAAAGGTTGTGATGGAGTCAGTTTATCCACTGTTTTATTCGGCATCATTGAGAGAGTATAAGAGTGGAGCTGCACTTATAGAACAGGTACTTGCCAAACAAGTTGAATGCTTCACAGGTCAAATCATTTTTAAATTATTTTGCATTTTTAGCTTGGCTATATTTCAGAGAAACTTTCATTTCAAACTGAAACTTTTGTTAAATATTAAAAGAGCATATTTTACCTTGAAGTGAGATAGCTGTAAATGCACTTTTAACTTGGCTGTCTCCTGAGAAAATCGGAGATATTGTGATCACATTGGTGTGGTTCGCGTTGGCATGGCATAGCTTTAACCTTGGTAATATCTCTGTTATTAATAAAGATTACTTCAGGAAACTGGGCATGTGTGTTCACCATCTCAAAAGCTATCCAGACTTTCAATGAATCTTGAAGCATTTTTGTAAGAGTTGTGCCCCTTTTTAAACTTGGATTTTTTGCATTATCTAGCACCTGCAGCCTAGTGTTGCACCTGTAGGCAATGTTCTTGTTTTGCAAGTTATGCCTCTTTTTCTACTTTCGACTTTTTATCCACTATCCTGCACTCGACAGCTGAACATATGCTCCCACACGTGTTGCACTTGTTAAAATGTTTAGACTGGTCTGAATTGAAAGAGGTTGCAGAAGGCAAAGTAAAGAGGAGACTATTTCAAAAGAAACCATCTTATTTGTTAGAAAATATTGTGGAAAAGGAGAAATTGCTTTTTTAGCTCCACTGGCTGAAAGCCACTGGGGCTATTGTCATGGCGTTGCGTCCGTCCGTCCGTCCGTCCGTCCGGTCGTAAACTTTTCTTTAAAAATCTTCTCCTCAGAAACTACTGGATGGATTTCAACCAAACTTCACAGGAATGATCCTTGGGTGACCCTCTTTCAAAGTTGTTCAAGAAATTTTGATCCAATGAAAAACATGGATTTAATGGGCGTGGCTTATTTCCAAATATGGTAAAAAGTGAGTTTTCTCAGATTCTAATCAATGGATACCAATTAAATTTTACATGAATAATCCTTGGGTGACCCTTTATCAGTCTACAAAAAATCATTGTGATCGGATGGAAAATATGCATTTCATGGGCGGAGGTCATTTCTCAATATGTTATATAGTGGAAACTTTAAAAATCATTTTCTCTTAATCTAACTGTTGGATATCAACCAAATTTCACTTGAATGATCCTTGAGTGACCCTTTATCAGTCTAGAAAAAATCATTGTGATTGGATGAAAAATATGTATTTTATGGGCAGAGGTCATTTCTCTATATGTTATATAGTGGAAACTTTGAAAATCATTTTCTCAGGATGTAACTGATGGATATCAACCAAATTTCACTTGAATGATCCTTGAGTGACCCTTTATCAGTTTACAAAAAATCATTGTGATTGGATGAAAAATATGCATTTTATCGGCAGAGGTCATTTCTCTATATGTTATATAGTGGAAACTTTGAAAATCATTTTCTCAGAATTTGATTTTTGGATATCAATTAAATTTCACTGGAATGATACTTGAGTGACCCTTTATCAGTGTACCAAAAATTATTTTGATTGGATGAAAAATATACATTTTATGGGTGGAGGTCAATTCTCAATATGTTTAAATAGTGGAAACTATGAAAAACATTTTCTCAGAATGTAAATGATGGATATCAATCAAACATTTTTGGTATGATCTTTGGGTGACCCATTATCATGCAGTCAAAAATTATTTTGATTTGATGAAAAATATGTCTTTTAATAGCAGAGGTCATTTCTCTATCTGTTATATAGTTGAAACTTTGAAAATCATTTTCAACATCAGTAGAACCCCAAATATCTAAAAATCAAGTCAAAACATTTATTTGCTTTTTCAAGAATTTCAAGCCTGTGGAGCGACTCAAGCCATTCATGGCTTTCTAGTTCAAGCAAAAGGAGAAATTGCTTGTTTCAAGCAATTTCTCAGATTTCCACAATATTTTCTCAAGTATAAAATCACACAGCTGAAACTCCTTGAACCATACAGAAGACTTGTTAAACTCTGTGAATTTCAGAATACAATTTTGAGAAGTTCTACATTGAGGTTGTATGAATCTGCTATATCTGGCCCTATTGATGGCTCAGGGCAAAACAGTTGTAACTGCCTATAAACAAATAGGCAGTTACAACTGTTTTGCCCTGATTAATCTAAATAGTAGTAAAATTACATCAGTTTGGCATGACAGTGCCAGCAGTCTTACTTGTGCAAAAAGTAGAAATTAAGATCATCCTCACTGTCTGATCAGAGTTTTAACTTTACGCTCAGTAGATAGCAACATGTACTTATTGAATTTTAATAGATAATCAATGTTTTTTTCATAATGTTGTCTTTCAAGGCTGTTTAATATTTAATGCCTATGCTTCACTTCACTCTGGTGCAAAATTGTAGAAAACTTTGAAATTATATTTCAGTCTCGTCAAGAAGAGATAGATAAATTTCGACAACAGAAACTCAGCAAGCGGGGAATTCTGGCTCTACTGTTATCATCAGATATGACACATCTACCCATAGACATGCAGGAGGTCTCATTTAATGTGATAAATCCTTACTGTCTGGCACAGCCTACAAATACACAGGTATAGAGACATAGGATTAATTAGGCTTTAAAATCTTGAGACATTTGTGATTTAGGCTATCATGCAAAGAAGGGTCCTGTCTGTATAATTTGAAAAAGACACTGAGCAGATGTCATATTTTGATATTTTTTATAGGTTTATATAGAAAATAATTATTTCAGTGTAAGATTTATTTATCTTTCACTGAGTTAACATCAAAAGCTATATATTCATGAGTGGCAAAGCCTTAAGTGAAAATATAGCTTTCTTTAATGCTTTTTGGTGGTTTATCGAGAAATAACAGTAGATTATCACTTGATAATCTCACCCCAAAAGCAGTGATATGATCAAAAACTTATACCCTGCCTTTGTGCATTTCATCCTATCTGATGTCATCTATGCGGGGCGAAATAAGTGATGTCACAATGAACGTTGCATAGCAATCATATGCTATATAACACACTTTATGAAGATATGTCCTGGAAATTTCAAATTTTGTCTCATTTTGGCAATAAAGAAATAGGATAATCGTTTTGGTTTTTTTGAGTAAGATCAATTAAATATTTCATTTTGTGAACAACAAAAGCTTTATAGCTTTTGTTGTACACTCAATGAAATAAAAATCGATCTTACACTGAAACAAATGATTATCCTCTATTTACGAGGGATGATCCAGAAGTTCGTATAATGGGCTAATAATTTTCGCATTTCAGGCTTGTTCAGTATATGATTTAGTGAATGTGCAGTTTAGTAGCTTCGCTGAGCATAAACCTTATTATTTATACAGCATTATCATTAGCGGTCTTAGAATACGTTACCATAGTAACATATGTTTGCTTCGGCCGGGGAGCGTAAAAAGATATTGGAAATTTGTTAAATAAATCAAGTTTTCTGAAAGTTTTCTAAAACTTATGTTAAAATTCCTTGATTTAAATAAACTAGACGAAAATAGAAAACTATTGGTCAATTTTTAAAGCTTATAGTTAGACTTTTTACGGATGCATGCGAATTTTGATAATACAGAATATTCTAGGAAAAATGACCAGTCGACAACACCAAAATATGAATACCGTTTATTTTTCAATTTTTTCATGATCCATCTCATTCATCAATCCAATTATTTCAGATAATTTAGAAAAATGATGAAAATTTGCAGAAGAGAACTTTTCCTAAAGCTACCACCGATATTTTAAGAGAGCCAGGCTTCATAGTAGGAATTAGAATGGTCCAATAGAGTTTCATCGAACGAATTTGTCCAATTTGATTCTCATAATTTTCAGAAAATAAAGGTCCTGCATCTTGGTGTTGACTTTACTAGAAATACCATGCATATAGAAATCTTATACAAATTTGATTCCAAATGGTATGTGGAAAATTCCTGCAAGTTGATGTATCAGGCACAGATGACATGGGAGTTGGCGGAGACTAATTTGACGTTCTTGCTCCCCCGCCTTCGTGGGGGTCTCTTACTTGATTTATGCACTACACAGCCGCTATTGAACGTAGACATTTCAAATTTTCCACATTTATTACAAAGTTGATGAATTAAAAGACTGTTTAATTTTTATTATGTCAGTTAACTTCTCTGAAGATTTATAACCTCATTTTACGAACTTTTGGATCAACCCTCGTATGTATGATTAGCCGAAAAAAAAACACAGTTTAACATTGGCCGTGACTTTTGATTGGTAAGTGATATAGCCTTAATATTTTAACATGATGATTGCTTGGAACAATACATTTCCTAATGTACCATTTTCAAAATCATATGTCAAGGTCATTTGTGAGAGTCAAATTTTATACAATTTTAACTAACTTTTTCCATAACTTGGGATTGGTAAGTCACAGAGCCTTGATTTTTCACATGTGCATTGCTTGGGACAAGATCTTTACAAGCATAACAAAGTCAAGGTCATTCAGTGAGGGCAGTCATGGATGGCATAAAAAAATACAATTAGGTACAAATTTTGATAGGTAGGACACTAATTGAAAATTAGTATGAAGCAGATTTTTTGACAATCAAATTTTTATACATTTAGGATTTGCATATTCATGTATCAAACCACTGTTTGGAGAAAATGTCAGTTATGGGGGCATCGGTGATTAACAAACGCGTCTTGTTGTTCATGAAATGAAAGATTCATTGATCTTAAATACAAAAAAATGATCATTATATTCTTGAATGCAAAAAATGGTACAAAATGTAAAGATTTTTGGACAAATATACTTAAAGCACGTCATTTTGCATGTGTTTACATCATGATGACATCTTAAAGATTTGTTTACTTGACTACATTTAGATAGAGTCAAAAGGTGAAATGTAGAAAGCAGGCTATAAATTTTTGATAATTTCACTGGTTTAGCAGTGAGATTTTCAAGTGATAATCTACTGTTAACCCTTGCAAGGCTGATCCCGGAATATTCCTGCTTTGGCAGGAGGTATGGACAAACATCAGCCTGCACATATGTGCAGTCAGATCTTAGTTCATACGACCTGATTTTCCTTTTTAAACCAGAAAAGTTTCAGAAATGATATTTTCAAACTCAAAAGCTGACTTACAATTAGGAAATACAGAGCTTTCAGCACCTTGATTTATATATAATTTTGCCAAGGCTTTTTATTCAGCATGACAAGGGTTAATTCTCTATAATTCACAGAAAAGCATTAATGAAAGAATGATAATTTTCAAGATTCAGATAAAATGCTTAAAATGAAATACTTTACCTCTAGTCATCCAGCACTTTCAGTCCTTGGTTGATACTTTCACACTTTGGAGATGCAGCCTACTATTAGCATAGCGGGTTAATCATAAATATTACCTTATTTCTCCCAAGAAGCACTCCTAGGAGCTATACATAACATGGTCAGGGTGCTTTCATTTTTATGCATTTTTTCATTTAAAAATTCATTAATCTTATGTCTTATAGGCCATTTTCCCTTAAGTTCTAGGAAAATTTCCTCTTAACAATAACAATTGAGCCTGTGCATGACATTTTCAACAATTTGAAATGTTTATGAGGTGCAATTGTTGACAAAAGTAGACATCCACATACTGAAAATATAAAGTTACCTGATGGTCTACTGTTACTTTGAGACCTTATCTATCTACTAAGTGCATAGTGAAGACACTGCCCAGACTGTGCAGATGCACAGGCTGGTCACAGTCTTTGCTTTGTGCATTTTGAAATTGTTGGAAATCTCACGCACAGGCTCAATTATAAATGACTGTTGAGGGGAAATGCATATTAAATTAGAGAAGAAGTCTCAAAAAAGTTCTTAAAATATAGGCATTTGAAGTGGGTTTTCTTCGTAAAAATGTAAGGGTGCTACTTTTAGGGAGGGTGCTTTTATTAGGGGAAATACAGTATAATGTTTTTGAAATGTGTGAGAAATTGATTTATATTTCAACTATTGAATTAAATCAGTTGTTATCACGTAACCTTGGTGACAATATTGAAGATGGATTAAAAGTATGTATCAATACAAGAACTACTATTCACATGATTCAGATCATGCAACACATTCAAGGTCATATTCTCAAAACTCGACTAGTGCAGGATTATTTCTTTTCTTTCTTGTAGGTTGCAGTTCAGAGTTAACATTGCTGTCAATCAGAGAAAAAGATATACCCTGGATGTAGATGTTCCCTGGGGATTAGTCTTAATAAGTTAAACAAATTCTTTCACAAGAGTAATACAAAAACTAATTAGTTGTCAGATTTCAGAAAGTTGTAGAAAAAAATAAAGATTTAGCCAAACAAAAAATTGAATAAAAAAGAAATTAACACAATTCCAGCATTTATGATTTGATTTTCCTGACACTTTTACAGAAAATTATATATTGGTTAAGAAGAAAGGGAAAATAATCTTATAAGATGTTTCTCCCTTTTATTGTTTAAATTGTAATTATAAGCATGGATGTTTTCTTAGAATTGTAAAAAAAAAAAAATCTTGTGAATACTCAAGTTGATATCAAGTCCTGTGTAAGTGGATGATTGTAAACAGCAGCTGGAGGCTCAGAAAGTATACTAAGTTGTGGTGTAAGAAATACCAGGTATCACTGCCGCTCCAGACACCTTTCTATGAAAAACTGCTAAAAAAGGCGTAAAAATCCATTCAAACAATAAATCAAGGCAGTATAGATGAAGTTTTTAAGCAAGAGCGTGCCTACCTATTAGGCACAGTATGCATGTGTTTAATAAAAATGATAATGATATTGTCAAAAAATATATTGTTGTTAAAATGATCATAACATTATAACTACAGCTTAGTAAAGATGCAGTTTCCAAGTTATGATCACTCACCAATGATATATATTTGATGCTACCAAATTAAGCACATTCATATTTTGGGCGCTTGTTATGAGTAGTAATGAAACTTGAAACTGATTTATTGGCTGCTGTATCTTAAGATTTTACCCTTTATCATGTTGTTCGCAACATATTGATGGGTCAGCACAACACTATAGTAAGTGCCTATATAATAATTATTGGCACTTACAAAAGTTTTGAGATGACCTCTCAATATGTCCTCTTGAAACTGATCTTTAGTAGACAGCATAGGCTAAGATCAGCCTGCATAGACATGCAGTCCAATCTTTGCCTAAACTTTCTGCTTTCTACTTAATTTTGGTGAGAAAAACTCAATCAAGAGAAGGTGAAATGTTTAGAAAAATTGACAAAAATTCTTAATTCTGAAAGGATTAGGGTTAAAAAAAATATTTTGGCAAACAAGGAGTATTGAAAAAATTTCTTACTTGTTTCTTTATGTTTATATGTTTTACAAGATGAATGAGCTTGTACAATGTTGTTGAACAATGACATTGACTTTTATCCGTCCATATTTATGTGTACATTTTCTGACAGATTTATTTAAGAATGTACAAATACAGATATTAGAAATAAAATTGAAAAAAGACCAAATATATCTTTTTTTGTTATTTCATCAGGATTGCTGCCTTTACAATTTGAAAATGAAAAAAAAAAATGCTTGTTACAGGTATTTTTTGCTTTCTTTCGCAACTTTCTTCAACTAAAGATTGTTGTCTGCATCTTTTTAAAATAGGTTCAATCTAAGATTTGTCCGCTTCCATTACTTTCTTCAACTAAAGATTGTTGTCTGCATCTTTTTAAAATAGGTTCAATCTAAGATTTGTCTGCTTCCACTACTTTCTTCAACTAAAGATTGTTGTCTGCATCTTTTTTAAATAGGTTCAATCTAAGATTTGTCCGCTTCCACGACTTTCTTCAACTAAAGATTGTTGTCTGCATCTCATTGAAATAGGTTCAATCTAAGATTTGATGAGTTTAAACTTTCAGTTCATACCAGCCTAAAATCTATTTTTTATTGGAAAGGAGAAGAAAAGAAGTTTTATCCAAGGACGCCAAAAGGAGTCCTCTAAAATATGGCCTTCAAATGTGAACTTGACTTTTGACCTGCAGCTATATACAATCCAAATACATTTCAACATCTTTAAGGGTATAAACATGTGTGTGCTAAAGTATTTTTATTGGTTTTGGCCTGACTGTTTGTCTGTTTTATTATGCTCCCTGAAGGGGGAGCATGTAGCTGCCGCTTCGTCTGTCCATCTGTATGTCTGTCCGTCCGTCCCCACCTATTTCTCCATAACCCTTGGGCCAAATCAAATGAAACTTACCATATGAACTTCCTATAGTGTTGATGCATCTGTGACGGTTTTTGGATTTTAGGCCTCGTCACGGGAAAAGGGGTCTTATGGTTAAAAACAGTTTTTCTCAAATTTCTCCTAGTCTAACAGTCAGAATTTAGTGAAATTTCATATTTGAGTAGCAAATCAGATGCCCTTTACTATAAACAATTTGAAATAAATCAAAAAAAAAATATATCATGCAAAAAGGGGGCTAAATGTTTGTTACCTTTACGTTAGCGTGTGAAATACAGTTATTCTTTCATTTCTCCTAGTCTTATGTTCAGAATTTGATGAAATTTCACACTTGAGTAGCCAATCAGATGCCCTTTACCATAAACTATTTGAAATTTGTGTCTAAAGAATATGTCATGCAAAAGGGGGTTTAATGTCTGTTACCTTTATGTTAGCTGTATAAGATTACACCTTATTTGAGTCCTTGCAATCTGACCACAGAGCATATCTCCTAAAGTATAATAGCTATCAACTTGAAACTTTATGGGTGGATAGATCTTATGGAGGACAAGTACAGTGCACAAGAACTACAACTCTTGCTTGCATGATTTTGGAGTTATTGCCCTTTGTTATTTTTGATACTAAGATTATGTCTGGAGCATATCTCCTAAAGTATAATAGCTATCAACTTGAAACTTTATGGGTAGATAGATTGTATGTAGGAGAAGTGCTATGCACAAGAACTACAACTCTTGCTTGCATAATTTTGGAGTTATATCCCTTCACAATTTTTGATACTGAGATATTGTTCGGAGCACATCTCCTAGAGTATAATAGCTATCAACTTGAAACTTTATGTATGGGTAGATCTCATGGAGGAGTAGTGCAGTGCACAAGAACTACAACTCTTACTTGCATAATTTTGGAGTTATTGCCCTTTGTTATATTTGATACTTAGATTTTGTCTGGAGCATATCTCCTAAAGTTTAATAGCTATCAACTTGGATCTTTATAGGTGGATAGATCTTATGGAGGAGAAGTGCAGTACACAAGAACTACAACTTTTGCTTGCATAATTTTTGAGTTATTGCCCTTATTTATTTCTAATACTTAGATTTTATAGGAAGTTATTTTCTGACAGTACAAAAGAATCTTTAATCTATTACTCTTCAGTTTACTATCAAGCTTTCGTGGCAGGGGATTTTCATGTCCAACATGGCCCTTTGTTTTTGTGACAATGCCTTATTCTGGGAGCATAATCTGTCTCTGACAGCTCTTGTATTTGTTTATTTATCTGTTTGTCTGTTACTCTGTTTGTCCATTTGTCGGAAGAAATTCTTTAGTATTGACCATGTCTCGTTTTAATGGTAAGTGATAGAGTGTTCATTCTTCATATAACTATTGCTTGGGACAAGACCATTTGGAAGGTGCCATCTTGATGGTCATATGTTAAGGTCAAGATCATTTTTCATGGTCAAATTAAAACTTACCTTTGCTTTAACCTTGGATTGGTAAGTCATAGAACCTTTTTTTAGCTCCACTGGCAGATTATGGGCGTGGCAGGGTGGGGCTTATTTTGAGTATATATCCTTGAACAATATCTCCTGAAACACTGGGCTGATTTCAATGAAACTTTACCAGAATGTTCCTTTGGTGACCCTTTTCAAAAATTGATCCAGAAATATTGATTAGCCCATAATTATGAGCGTGGCAGGGCGGGGCTTATTTTGAGCCCGAAATCTTCGTTTATATCTCCTCCTGAAGGACTGGGCTGATCTCAATGTAATTTTACCAGAATGTTCCTTGGGTGACCCTTTTTCAAAAGTTGTTCATGAAATTTTGACTAGCCCATAAATATGGGCTGGCAGAGCTTGGCGTATTTTGAGCGCGGAATCTTTGAACGGCATCTCCTCCTAAACCACTGGCTGTTTTTTTTAATTAAACTTTACCAGAACGTTCCTTGGATGACCCTCTTTAAAAATAATTAGCAAAATTTTGATTGGCCCATAAATATGGACATGGCAGGGCGGGCTTATTTTGAGTCTCCTCAGTAATGAATGGGTGGGCAGGGTGTACTATCACTTTAAATTTTTGGAATAGTATCTCCTCTTCAACAATTAGGCAAATGTGAATGAAACTTTGCTGGAAACTTATATGGATGAGATTCATTGGACCTAACTCATGTCAGATTAAGGGCCATTTTGGCCCTCTTGCTTGCAAATTATGTCCCTCTTTTGAAGTAGATTTTTTATTCCCCATCCAACTCAACAGCCAAGCTTAGGCACCTGTAAGCAGTGCTCTTGCTGATGTTGTAGATGTTCTCAAAATACTAGGTTTAAGGGAGCCATATAGATGTGTGTAAATAATGTGGGCTCAATAATTAGACAAAACACTGAATTATGAATTTACAAAATGATTTAATGAATAAATACAGGATGAGTGACAAAGTATTTACAAACTATTCACATTATTTACAAATTATTTACAACTTGATGATTTATTCATATATGAATGAACATGAGAAATACACAATGATTGTATATACAGAATACTTACAATGAAATCCCATCACACAAAAAGGAAACATTTAGAAATTTTGTAAATCAAATATTTGAAAAGAGATTGGACCTAGCATACATAAGAATAAGAATTTATAGAATGAATGTGTAGAAATTTGAATAACTAAACTACGTCCGGATATCTGCTCTTGTTGACCCTTTATCTCTAGTTTTGATCAATTAAAAACAAGCAATTTCTCCTTTTTCCGCAATATAATCTATCACTCAGAAATTTCCTTTAAAACAGAACCAACTTTTCCTTCTCACCTTCAACCTCATTCTATTCAAATTAAAAAAAAAAATAAATAAAACAGTCTCGAAACTGATCAGCTTGTGTATTTTCAACAATATGAGCATGTTCAGCACTTTATAAATCTTAAATGGGCCCTTTAAGGGTGATGGGTCATATTAATTCACAAAATCTTCTTTTATTTACATTTCTAGAGGTCACTGCAAAACTATTGAAAGTGCCTATAGAAATATAGGCTCTTACAATAGTTTTGTACTGACCCCTTGATTTGATTTTGATCTTGGCATAATCTCAATTCATTTGAAAAAGGCTTAGTTTTTGTTTGAATGGGATTTAATGTCGCTTTGAACAGTTTTTTGGTCGAATTGCATCTGCTAGAGCACCTTACCATGGAATTCTGGTATTTCACCAATACTTTACAACATCCTGTCCGAGCCTCCAGTTTCTCATCTCACATAGGTTTAAGATTATCTACCCATTGGTGGAAGACAAATGTCAAACAAGGTGGCAAATTTTCACAAGATACGCCCCTCACACTGCTGGATGTCTTCTTGGGGAGAGGATACTGAACTTGTGACCCCATGTTTGGGTGTCCAATAAGCTTCATACTGCACTTAAATTTTCACAGCAAGAGTAAGTAATAGTACGAGAATGATTGATAAACAACTTTCAAATAGGATAGAAAATAGTGTTAAGATCAATTCATTTTCCAAAGTTTGAACCAGTCTGTTTAACGAGATTATATTTCTTTTTCATTCTTGTAGGAGCAAAGTTTCTATTTGTTATAATTTGAGAGGTCAGTGCAAAACTATTGTAAGTGCCTACAGATTAAGAGCCATTTACAATAGTTTTGCAAACCCCTTGAATTATCTTGCTGTATTATTTCTTATTATTGTGGGCATTATTAATAAATTTCAAGAAGTAGAAAAACAGTACATTGTGTTTTGTTAATTAATTGTTAAAGATATATTTGTTCAAGCTACTCAAATACATTGTACATATAAACAACATAAATTATGGCACATACATCAATCAAAATAATTGATTGACACAGTTTTAAATCACATCCATATTCAAGTTTCAATCAATCACCAGCTTTTTTCTTTTCTAATTTAGACATACAAATAATAAGTTCTTCTTTAATGCTATTCTGTGAATTATCAAGAAATAACAGTAGATTATTATTTGATAAACTCACCGCCTAACCAATTAAATTATCAAAAATTTAATACCCCGCTTTCATTCATTTCACCCTACCTGATGTTATCTGAGCCAAATGAGTAACCTTATCATGAACATTGCATATCAATCATGTGCAAAATGATGTGCTTTAAGAAAATTTGTCCTAGAATTTTCACTTTATGTCTCATTTTTGCATTTTAAAGAAATAAAATAATAGATTGTTTTTCAAGATGGACTGATTGATATTTCATTTCACGAACGACAAAAGCTATATTTTCACTTTTTTTGGTGAAAATATAGCTTTTGTTGTTCACTCAATGAAATATGAATCAATCTTACACTGAAGCAAATGATTATCCTTGATTTCTTTCATGTTTTCAAGTGGATTATGGAGATAGATTTCTTGGTAGACTCATAATCAAATGGTCATCCACCACAAAACCAGTGTAGTGTCATTTTTGCATTAAAGGAGTAGAATTATCTTTTTTTTCATGCAAGATCATTGAATCATTTTGTGCACAACAACAGCAATGATTTCACTCATGGCAGAAATAGATGGTCCACTGGTTGCAAAGATAGAAGTTATGTTGTTCAATGACAGATATATCAATCAGACACTGAAACCAACAATTATCCTTGATCAATTGCTCATTGATAAATGGAAGGATAATTGTTTGTTTCTGTATAAAATTGTTTTATGTATGATTTAGTAAACAACTAAAGAGTGGCATAGAACTAATGTTTTCAATAAATCTTATTCCATATAGTAACACAGGGCAAGCAGCAGGTTTAGGCAAGATTGAAGAACATAAGAACTGGTCTAAAATCATGTTGTCTTAAAACTTCAATGTCGTATTAAAAGATGAAAACAATAAGATATGCTTATGAAACACAATGCCTCTGTTACAGATTTTTTTTCAAAGTTCCATTTTGATAGTTTTACAATTGACCTTTTCAAATGCAATTGACCTTGTCATAAGTAGATGCATGCCAGTCTAAGAGAAAGCCTCTTAACTTGCTAACTTAACTTGCTTCCCACTTGCCTGTAGTTCGTCACAGATAATCAGCTGCTTGAATTTGCAAAAAAAGGTAGCATCTTGGACACCTTCCAAATGGTTACAAAATGTATTTGTGCCTAATAGCCGATGTCGCATTGTACAGCCTGGACTAGATAAACAATTAATACTGTGGAACCACTGATCAATTATCTAGTAAATGTGGGAGAAAAAGATGCAGCAAGTCCAGGGCACGAACCTGCGAGTGACCACTTGCTTACAAGGCTGCTTACAAAACAGCTTTGAAGTTACAATGATAAATTTTGTTCACAAATTAATCTTTCAGCATACAAACAGACTAACAGACAGTTGGATGTCTGTAAAACAATATGCCCCCATCTATTGATGCAGGCACACACAAAAATAAAGACTTAACATAAAACAAAATCAATAAACAACACATCAAACTTAACCTAGCACTAACTGATGAATATACAATGTACATACATGTATTTACATTCCACCGGTGGATGCCAATGGTATTAAGTGTCTATACATTGTATAGCCCATTCTTACACAATTCCTCTTTTTGACGCTCCTGAAGAAAGAGTCAAAACATTTTGGAAAATGAAGAAATTGCTTAAACAAGCAATTTCTGTATTTCTTACAATTTATTCTTACCCCAAAAGACAAAATACATGAATTCATCAACTTAAAATTGTCGTCTATTTCTCCTTTCATTTTGGATCAACCTCAAAATTTGTGTTGTTGTAATGGGAAAGACATAGTCTATACTTTGTATGGACATAGAAGCTATACTTCCTAACACAAATATCTGAATTTTTACAATGAATTTCACCGGTATATTTTAAAGACTTTACTCCTTTTCATGCATCAGCATTTATTATTCAATATATTGACTACTAACAAGTTCCCCTCAGTGCTTTTAGCACTTTGATTTGAATGCCATTTTAACAAGATTTTTTTTCAGCATGACAAGGTTAAAAAACTTTTTCATTATTTCAAGCGCTATATTAATCAACTTTAATCTGTGAATGCTTTCAATATCCTGTGTTATGCATGTATTCATGAATGTAAAATGAATAATGGTTTTTCCCGTGTCAAGCTACCAAGTGCTTTCTAGAAAGATCTAAAACACTCTACATTCATGTTTATCTAACAGTGTCAAGTGGAAATTTCCCAGACTAATTCTAAAAATAGACACGGGAAAAACCATTATTCATTTTACATTCATGAATACATGCATAACACCTGACACAGGGTTGGATGATATTTTTTGAACAGATGAATTTCTTTTAAGGTAGTGAACCTGTAATAGTTCTACAATGTTCGGAAGTCACAAACTTTTACAGTGTTTATTGAGGTTTCCTTATGATTCTAATTAGAAAAACTCAGTTAACACTGTGAAGGATCATGTGGTCCAAAATGTTGTGGAACTAATACCAGTCCACTACCTTAATCTTAAACATTCACTTTACCTAGCATGTTTTGCTTATCACAATCTCTGACTTTATCTTCCGAAACCAAATGTTTCTACCATGGTAAGACTGAGCAGTCTGACAAGCAAACTGCATGGTTAAGGTAGTGGACCCATTATAATTCTGCAACATTTCAGGAGTAATGAACTTAAAACAGCGTTAACTAAGGTTCCTAGTGATTTTCATTAGGAAACCTTGGTCAACATTGTGAAAGATCATTAGTTCCTTCACTTCGCACTGGATATGTAGCTAGGGTCCCATTCTCTCTGTCCACAATTGTAAAACATTTTCATTTCATCTCAAAATCTCCCAGTATCTCACACATGAAATTGTTGGAAATGTCACGCATAGGCTCAAATATAATTTTGATTATTCAACAAAGGAGTGTCTGCATCATCCTAAGGTAGTCTCATTAACTCCATCATAAACAGTCTGGAATCTGGGCCTGAGATCGTAAAACTTTTCTCATTCTCAAACTTAAAATTTATATAAGTGAATGAGCATAAAAGATAATTGTAAGAAGTTGTGATTTGTAACAAGTTCTTGATACTGTTTTTTATGTTTATACCTTTATTACAGTATTATTACAGAAGTACAGCTTTAATCTCAATTTGAAATTCGAGTTAATTCTGATTTGAGAATGAGAAACGTTTAAATAATAACCTGCGGCCCAGATGGCTAATTGTCACCATTCATCATGAGAGATACTCAATGTAAGTCTTATTTTCAATGTGACTGTTGACTATCATGTACTAATATCAAAGGAAAATCTAATACCAGTCCACTACCTTAATCTTAAACATTCACTTTACCTAGCATGTTTTGCTTATCACAATCTCTGACTTTATCTTCCGAAACCAAATGTTTCTACCATGGTAAGACTGAGCAGTCTGACAAGCAAACTGCATGGTTAAGGTAGTGGACCCATTATAATTCTGCAACATTTCAGGAGTAATGAACTTAAAACAGCGTTAACTAAGGTTCCTAGTGATTTTCATTAGGAAACCTTGGTCAACATTGTGAAAGATCATTAGTTCCGTAATGTTGTGGAACTATTATGGTTTCACTACCTTGAGTCATCCTGAACACGGGGTAGGGCTAGTATTTTATGTCATTTCCAGAGGGTACTTTTTTGTGTACTAGGGGCCCATTTTACTAAACATCTTATCTTTTTTTTTGCGCAAGTCAAAAATCAAAGTTGCTTCTACAGAAGTAACTAAATGTTGAATTCTGTCATGCATCATTTCGTTGGAATTGTTTTCTGAAGACACTTGCAATGAGATATTACGATATTGCAAGGCAGAATCTAACAATGAATGAAAACATCAGGTACAATTTGTGATTTTGACTAACAATAATTTTTTTCGTAAGAAGTTTAGTAAAATGGGCCCCAGGTGACTTTAAGAAGTATGGCATTTCTCCTAATTTCTCCTAATTAATGGCTATACAAATCATGGATATAGAGATTTTACCTTGTATCCATTTTCTGAAGCAAAGTTTCTATGAATTGATGTATCTAGCTTTTTCTTTTTCAATTTTGGGTAATTTATTCTCAACAATCATTTAAGTGATTTTTTAGAAAAAAAAAATTCCCAGATCAAAGAAAAAGACTTAAATAATTCTAAGGATTTAATTTCTAACAACTGAAAATGAGCTTTTCTAAGTAAATAGTGTAGGGGGAGCTTATATTAAGGAGGACGCTCCAGTAAGAGGAAACACTACCAACAGGGAATTTTTATTAAGATTTAAGAGATGAAGAGAGTATTTGTTGATTTCATGGAGCTATGAAACTAAAGACCTCATCAGAATGTATGAATACACAAAGCAGATTCATAAGTGTGATTAGGCTTTAAGTTTTATACATCCATATAATCAACTAATCCTCCTTTGTATCTTACAATTTAATATCATTAAGTAAAAAACATAAAGAATTGTCAAACAAGAGGACCATGATGGTCCTAGATTGCTCACCTGAGTCTCTTTGATCCCTGGGACATTACATTAATTAAATAAGCAGAGGTCAACAAAGAGATAATTTCTATATAAAATCAATACCATGGAATATTTTCAGCCAAGTGCAAGAAGGATATGCCTTTTCGCTTTTGATTCTATGTAAAAAGGGTTGCGCCAGGGTGGAGCCGAAATTTGAGCCCAGGGTCTTGATATGAACAAACTTGGTAGAGGTCCACTAGATGATGCTACATACCAAATAAGAAAGCTGTCTGCCTCCTGGTTTCAGAGAAGAAGATTTCTGAAGATTATCCTATTTTCACCAATTGAGCTCAGATAAGCTAAAAGGAATGCACCTGGGTGGACCCCAAATGTGACCCCAGGGTCTTAATATGAACAAACTTGGTAGAGGCCCGCTAGATGTTGCTGCAAACCAAATATGAAAGCTGTCTACGTTCTGGTTTCAGAGAAGAAGATTTTTGTAGATTTTCCTTTTTTTGCCCTTCGTGCTCAGAAGAGCTAAAAGGGAGGTGCATGGGCAAAGCCCAAATATGATCCCAGGGTCTTGATATGAACAAACTTGGTAGAGCTCCACTAGATGATGCTACATACCAAATCTGAAAGCTGTCTGTCTTCTGGCTTCAGAGGAGAAGATTTTTAAAGATTTTCACTCTTTGTTTCTATTTAAAAAGGGTTGCACCCAGGTGGAGCCCAAATATGACCCCAGGGTCTTGATATGAGCAAATTTGGTAGAGCTCCACTAGATGATGCTATGTACCAAATCTGAAGCTGTCTGCCTTCTGGTTTCAGAGGAGAAGATTTTTAAAGATTTTCCTATTTTCACCCTTTTTGTTAAGGGTAAAGGGAAAGCTAAGGATGGATTTCATTCATTTGAATAACTTTGGTAGAGCTTGGCATCAGGAACATCCCTGCCAAGTTTCATCAAGATTGGCCTACTGGTTTAGGAGGAGATGTTTAAAGAAATTGGGGACGACACACGACAGACGACGACCAACTGACGAGGGACACAATAGCTCACCTTGAGCACTTCTTGCTCAGGTGAGCTAAAAAGGCACAGATTTCCTTCGAGACTATTTGTGCAGAAGCTTACAAAATAGCTGGGCACTCAAAATCGTTCTCATTGGAAAATAATAACAAATTTTCATCCAACCAGATTGCATGAATCTTAATAGACACAACAAAGATTAAATTACTCCTTTATGAAAGTGGCTACTAAATACAGGTGGTCAAAGCATTAGGAATTACTGTGATTAAAAGAAAATTTAAATAGAGAATGTTATTGAAAGGGTTCAAGTTTAACTTAGCTTGGTACAAAACAATTTATTTACAGTAATGATTTTCTAAAGAACAACAGCCCTAAATACATAATACATGTAATCATATTTTTGGTAAAAAGCCCTAATGAAATAATTCATTAACAGTATAATACATGCAAATGAGCATGTGACATTTCCAACAATTTCATATGTGCGTCTGTGAAGACTCAGATCAGCCTGTGCAGCTGCACAGACTGATCAGAGCCTTCACTTCGCACTGGATATGTAGCTAGGGTCCCATTCTCTCTGTCCACAATTGTAAAACATTTTCATTTCATCTCAAAATCTCCCAGTATCTCACACATGAAATTGTTGGAAATGTCACGCATAGGCTCAAATATAATTTTGATTATTCAACAAAGGAGTGTCTGCATCATCCTAAGGTAGTCTCATTAACTCCATCATAAACAGTCTGGAATCTGGGCCTGAGATCGTAAAACTTTTCTCATTCTCAAACTTAAAATTTATATAAGTGAATGAGCATAAAAGATAATTGTAAGAAGTTGTGATTTGTAACAAGTTCTTGATACTGTTTTTTATGTTTATACCTTTATTACAGTATTATTACAGAAGTACAGCTTTAATCTCAATTTGAAATTCGAGTTAATTCTGATTTGAGAATGAGAAACGTTTAAATAATAACCTGCGGCCCAGATGGCTAATTGTCACCATTCATCATGAGAGATACTCAATGTAAGTCTTATTTTCAATGTGACTGTTGACTATCATGTACTAATATCAAAGGAAAATCAATAGCGATATAAGCCCCGCCCTGCCACACCCATATTTATGGGCCAATCAAAATTTCGTGAGCAATTTTTGAAAAGAGACACCCAAGGATCATTCTGATCACGTTTCATTGAAATTGGCCCAGTGGTTAAGGAGATGAAGAAAATTTTAAAATTGTTGACGACGGATTGAGGGTGATCCCCCCCCCCCCCCCCCCCCCCCCCCCCCAAGAAAAAAAAAGCCTTAGTTAGAGTGATAGAAATTCATCACTCTCTGTAAGGCTTTTTCAGATATTGTGCAAGTCTACCATCAGGGCTCCAGGCTAAAAAACTTTTTCCGTTCTCAACTCAAAGTTTTCTCAAATTTCAACTTCATAAGATCTATTTTTGGCAATAGAACAATACTTGTTTCATTTTGGTATTTTACACTCTAATTGCGAGACAATTACAAAGAATTGGAAAATAAGATTTTGAAGTCCCTATAATTTTAAACTTTAGAAAATATTTAGGGAAAGAAGAATTAACAAGCAATTTCTTCTTTTCCTTGTTTTTTTCACCAACATGGAATGGTTTCTTTACAAATTGCTCCTACTTTTAACTGTTGTCTGCAAACAGGAAAGAGTTAGGTCAACACTCTGAATCGACAGGATAAAAAGATTAAAACAGTCTCAAATCTGATCAGCTTGTGTATTTTCAACAATATGAGCATGTTCAGAACTTAATAAATCTTAAATGGGCCCTTTAAGGGTGATGGGTAATATTAATTCACAAAATCTTCTTTTATTTACATTTCCAGAGGTCACGGCAAAACTATTGTAAGTGCCTATAGAAATATAGGCACTTACAATAGTTTTGTACTGACCCCTTGATTTGATTTTGATCTTGGCATAATTCATTTGAAAAAGGCTTAGATTTTGTTTGAATGGGATTTTATGTCACTCTTAACAGTTTTTTGGTCAAATTGCATCAGCTAGACCACCTAACCATGGAATTCTGGTATTTCACTAGTACTATGACAACATCCTGTCCGAGCCTCCAGTTTCTCATCTCACATAGGTTTAAGATTATCTACCCATTGGTGGAAGACAAATGTCAAACAAGGTGGCAAATTTTCACAAGATATGCCCCTCACACTGCTGGATGTCTTCTTGGGGAGAGGATACTGAACTTGTGACCCCATGTTTGGGTGTCCAATAAGCTTCATACTGCACTTAAATTTTCACAGCAAGAGTAAGTAATAGTACGAGAATGATTGATAAACAACTTTCAAATAGGATAGAAAATAGTGTTAAGATCAATTCATTTTCCAAAGTTTGAACCAGTCTGTTTAACGAGATTATATTTCTTTTTCATTCTTGTAGGAGCAAAGTTTCTATTTGTTATAATTTGAGAGGTCAGTGCAAAACTATTGTAAGTGCCTACAGATTAAGAGCCATTTACAATAGTTTTGCAAACCCCTTGAATTATCTTGCTGTATTATTTCTTATTATTGTGGGCATTATTAATAAATTTCAAGAAGTAGAAAAACAGTACATTGTGTTTTGTTAATTAATTGTTAAAGATATATTTGTTCAAGTTACTCAAATACATTGTACATATAAATAACATAAATTATGGCACATACATCAATCAAAATAATTGATTGACACAGTTTTAAATCACATCAATATTCAAGTTTCAATCAATCACCAGCTTTTTTCTTTTCTAATTTAGACATACAAATAATAAGTTCTTCTTTAATGCTATTCTGTGAATTATCAAGAAATAACAGTAGATTATTATTTGATAAACTCACCGCCTAACCAATTAAATTATCAAAAATTTAATACCCCGCTTTCATTCATTTCACCCTACCTGATGTTATCTGAGCCAAATGAGTAACCTTATCATGAACATTGCATATCAATCATGTGCAAAATGATGTGCTTTAAGAAAATTTGTCCTAGAATTTTCACTTTATGTCTCATTTTTGCATTTTAAAGAAATAAAATAATAGATTGTTTTTCAAGATGGACTGATTGATATTTCATTTCACGAACAACAAAAGCTATATTTTCATTTTTTGGTGAAAATATAGCTTTTGTTGTTCACTCAATGAAATATGAATCAATCTTACACTGAAGCAAATGATTATCCTTGATTTCTTTCATGTTTTCAAGTGGATTATGGAGATTTCTTGGTAGACTCATAATCAAATGGTCATCCACCACAAAACCAGTGTAGTGTCATTTTTGCATTAAAGGAGTAGAATTATCTTTTTTTTTCATGCAAGATCATTGAATCATTTTGTGCACAACAACAGCAATGATTTCACTCATGGCAGAAATAGATGGTCCACTGGTTGCAAAGATAGAAGTTATGTTGTTCAATGACAGATATATCAATCAGACACTGAAACCAACAATTATCCTTGATCAATTGCTCATTGATAAATGGAAGGATAATTGTTTGTTTCTGTATAAAATTGTTTTATGTATGATTTAGTAAACAACTAAAGAGTGGCATAGAACTAATGTTTTCAATAAATCTTATTCCATATAGTAACACAGGGCAAGCAGCAGGTTTAGGCAAGATTGAAGAACATAAGAACTGGTCTAAAATCATGTTGTCTTAAAACTTCAATGTCGTATTAAAAGATGAAAACAATAAGATATGCTTATGAAACACAGTGCCTCTGTTACAGATTTTTTTTCAAAGTTCCATTTTGATAGTTTTACAATTGACCTTTTCAAATGCAATTGACCTTGTCATAAGTAGATGCATGCCAGTCTAAGAGGGAGCTCCTTAACTTGCTAACCTCACTTGCTTCCCACTTGCCTGTAGTTTGTTACAGATAATCAGCTGCTTGAATTTGTAAAAAGAAGGAAGCATCTTGGACACCATCCAAATGATTACTAACTGTATTTGTGCCTAATAGTGGATGTTGGATTACTCAGCCTGGACTAGATCAACAATTAATACTGGGGAACCACTGATCAATTATCTAGTAAATGTGAAAGAAAAAGATGCAGCCAGTACAGGGCTCCAACCCTGGACCTCTTGCTTACAAGGGCAAGAACTCTATCTATTGAGATAATCAGGCTGCTTAAATGCAATCTTTCTTAACTGTGTATGAGTTTGACCCATGACATATCAAATACCAGCTTTGTAACATTAAGAGTTTGGAAATAATGAGGAAAAATTTTGTTCCCAAGTTAAGCTTTCAGCATACAATCAAACAGGCAGACAGTTGGAAATCTGTAAAACAATATGCCCCAATCTATTGATGAAGGCACACACACAAAAAAATTAAAACTTAACTTAAAACAAAATCAATAAACAACACATCAAACTTAACCTAGCACTAACTGATGAATATACATTAACCTTGCACTAACTGATGAATATACAATGTATATACATGTATTTACATTCGACCGGTGGATGCCAATAGTATTAAGTGTCTTTACATTGTATAGCCCATTCTTACACAATTCCTGTTTTTGACACTCCTCAAGAAAGAGAGGCAAAACATTGTGGAAAATGGAGAAATTGCTTGAACAAGCAATTTCTGTAATGCCCACAATGCATTCTTACCCAAAAAGACAAAATATATGAATGCATCAACTTAAAATTGTCGTCTGTTTCTCCTTTCATTTTGGATCAACCTCAAAAATTGTGTTGTTGTAATGGGAAAGTCATAGTCTATACTTTGTAGGATATAATAACTATTTACCCTAGCACAAACATCCAAATTTTTACAATGAGTTTTACCGGTATATTTGAAAGATTTAACTCCTTTTCATGCATCACCAATATTATTCAATATATTGACTACCAATAAGTTCCCCTAAGTGCTTTTAGCACTTTTATTTGAAAGCCATTTTAACAAGATTTTTTTTTCAGCATGACAAGGTTAAAAAAAAATTCAAATAATTTAAAGCGCTATATTAATAAATTTTGATCTTTGCACAAGAAAACTGTTCACAGTGAGTGCTTTCAATATCCTAACACAGGGCTGGATGATATTTTTTGAACAGATGAATTGAACCTGTAATAGTTCTACAATGTTTGGAAGTCACAAACTTTCACAGTGTTTATTGAGGTTTCCTAATGATTCTCATTAGAAAACCTCAGTTAACACTGTGAAGAATCATGTGGTCCAAAATGTTGAGGAACTATTACCAGTCCACTACCTTAATCTTAAACATTCACTTTACCTAGCATGGTTTGCTTATCACAATCTCTGACTTAATCTTCCGAAACCAAATGTTTCTACCATGGTAAGACTGAGCAGTCTGACAAGCAAACTGTTTGCATGGTTAAGGTAGTTGACCCGTAATAGTTCTGCAACATTTTAGAAGTAATGAATTTTAACAGTGTTTACTAAGGATCATAGTGGTTTTCATTAGGAAAGCTGAGTCAACATTGTGAAAGATCTTTAGTTTCGAAATGTTTCGGAGCTAATATGGTTTCACTACCTTGAGTCATCCTGAACACAGAGCAGGGGTAGTACTTTATGTCATTCCCAGAGGGTACTTAATTGTGTACCAGGGGCCCATTTTTCTAAACATCTTATGATTTTTTTGTGTAAGTCAAAAATTAGAAGTTGCTTCTACAGAAGTAACTAAATATTGAATTCTGCCATGCTTCATCTTTTTAGAATCGTCTTCTGAAGACAATTCCAATGAGATATTTTAATATTGAAAGGCAGAATCTAACAATGAATGAAAACATCAGGTACGATTTGTAATGTTGACTTGCGATAATTTTTTTCGTAAGAAGGTTAGTAAATTGGGCGCCAGGTGACTTTAAGAAGTATGACATTTCTCCTAATTAATGCTCCAGGGGGCTATACAATTATGGATATAGAGATTCTATCTAGTATCTATTTTCTGAAGCAAAGTTTCTATTAAATTGATGTATTTCGCTTTTTCTTTTTTAATTTTACGTAATTTCCTCTCAACAATCATTTAAGTGATTGCTTAGGAAAAACAAAATCCTAGATCAAAGAAAAAGATATAAATAATTCTCACGATTTAATTTCTATCATCTGAAAATGACCTTTCTCCGTAAATAGTGTAGGGGGAGCTAATATTAGGGACGGCGCTAGTAAGAGGAAACACTACCAACAGGGAATTTCTATAAGATTTATAAGATAAAGAGAGTATTTGTTTATTTCATGGAGCCATGAAACTAAAAACCTAACCACAAAGTATGAATACACGAAACAAAATACAAATGTGTCATTAGTTTTTTTTTTAGTTTCATACCTCCATATAATCAACTAATACTTTCTTCATATCTTATAATTTATTATCATTTAGTGAAAATATAAAGAATTGTCAAAAAAGGAATAGATATCTTACGAGACTACTTTGTGCAGAAGCTTACAAAGTAGCTGAACACTCAAAATCGTTTTCATTGGAAAATAATAACAAACTTTCATCCAATCAGATTGCATGAATCTTAATAGACACAACAAAGATTAAATTACTCCTTAATGAAAGTGGCTACTTAATACAGGTGGTCAAAGCATTAGGACTTACTGTGATTAAAAGAAAATTTAAATAGAGAATATTATCAAAGGGTTCAAGTTTAACTTAGCTTGGTACAAAACGATTTATTTACACATTTAAAGTAATGATTTTCTAAAGAACAACAGCCCTAGATACATAATAATCATATTCTTGGTAAAAAGCCCTAATGAAATAATTCATTAACAGTATAATACATGCAAATGAGCCTGTGCGTGACATTTCCAACAATTTCACATGTGCGTCTTTGAAGACTCAGATCAGCCTGTGCAGCTGCACAGACTGACCAGAGCCTTCACTACGCATTGAATATGTAGCTAGGGCCCCATTCTCTCTGTCCACAGTTGTAGAACATTTTCATTTCACTGTGTGACTGTCTATAAATCTCAAAATCTACCCATATCTGACATATGAAATTGTTGGAAATGTCACGCACAGGCTCAAATATAATTTTGATTATTCAATGATTGAGTGTCTGGGTCACCCTAAGAAGATCATAAAACTTTTCTCATTCTCAACTCAAAAATTTCTCAAATGACAAATTGAGATTAAAGCAGCTTAATTTTGTAATACAAATAGAAATGTATGAACATAAAAGATAATATAAGTAAGTTGTTATAAATAACAACTTATCAATATAATCTTTAATGTTTACACATTTAATTGATTTCAAAATTTGAGAAAATTCTGAGCTGAGTATGAAATAAGTTTTATAACCTCAGCCGAGAACTTTTCATACACTTTGTAAAACTATAGCCAAGTGCAATACAGCATAACATTACTTTAGATTTCGATTCTAATCTAGAGAGATGTTCATGAGGCTTCTCCCAGATAACAAACATACGTGATCAACTATAAGAATAGAGAGTAACTTTTTTTATCCAGAAAAATTGCATTTTGAAATTTTGTTGTCACAAAAGAAGGCAACTGTTCACAATCAGATCCCTAACTGACTAATTAAATGTGCTGTCAATTCAGGAATATTGTTGTTTTGTACGGCAAACATTTTTTTTCAAAGAGCCATTATCAGTTCCACATTTTTCTTTCACTTAAGAATTACACAATCAATAGTTAAAAGATTCTTATTTCCATTGTGGTCATAACTCATTCTAGATGTTATCATATGCACAAGAGAGACAATGGCACTAACCACTCTTACCTATTTTTACAGCTGGATAGACTGGGGCTCTGTAAGTAAAGTTTCCTGCCCAAATACACCACCTGACTCTGGAAGGCCTCTAGCCCATAACAATCAGTATAAGAGATGAACATGCTATCCACTCGACAAGCAAGCCAGACCTTACATTGTTTAACACACATTATTTAGCCAGACCTTACATTGTATTATAACACACATTATTTATCTCTCCCATTAGTTGGATAAATTACAAGTCAGGCCTTTCAGAGAAACTAGTATTTGGTGACTACTTCAATGACCTGGTTGTACTGGTACAAGAATTATATGGAAACATGGGTAGGTGATTTGGTTGTCACAATATATCTAAAAGATTGTTCAAAGTTGTGTAAAAGATATACATGTATGCATACCAAATCTTCCATGGTAGCATAACAATAGTCAAGCTTACACCAAAACATGCTTTACATATTCCCATATCATCACACATTTAAATGCCCATCTAGAAATATCCAATGGAAAAGATTATGGAAAATGAAAAAAAAAATATTTGTTTCTTCATTCACTTTCCTCCATGCTCTCTAGCCACAAATAAGACCATGATTTTCATAATTTCACAAACTTCAATTTGGCATCTGCAATAACTTTGATATAAATTCAAAAGATCTATTTTTGGCAATGGAACGCTACTTGTTTCATTTGGTATTTTACACTCTAATTTGAGAGACAATGACAAAGAGTTGGAAAATAAGATGTAAGTCCCTACGTTTTTAAACTTAAGAAAATATTTGGGAAATAGAGGAAATTGCTTGTAACAAGCAATTTCTTCTTTTCCTTGATATTTTTATCAACATGGAATGATTTCTTTACAAATTGCTCCCACTTTTAACTGTTTTCTGCAAACAGGAAAGGGTTAACCCTTTCCTGTTTCACAAAATTTTGGACCTGTCCAAATTCAAAGGTTTTGCAGACGAAAATTTAAAGTGGATTTTATTTTAAAAATAACCATTCTGTAAGGTAGAAAATAGTGTGGAAAAAGAAGAAATTGCTTGTCAGAAGCAATTTCTTCTTTTTTCACAATGTTTTCTTAATCATAAAATCACATGCACATAAAAAGCAGGGATTAAACAGCAAAGGGTTTTAAGTCAAAACTCTGAATCAATAGCATGCAATGATATTCACTTTGTTTCAGGATGAAACAAGATGTGGTTGTGATACACAAATACCCCAAAATCAGCAATTGTTCAAAACTTTGACCCTGACAGATGACCTTGACCTTTGCATCTGTAGATGTGCACTGTCTATCATCATACCAAATATGAGCATTGTATCTTAAATTGCTTTGAAGTAATTGGCAATGTTAAGTTATCTGATTAAAATTTGCATACAAACAGAACGACAGACTGACAACAGTGAAACAATATGCCCCCTATCTTTCAATGTTGAGGCTTAAAATGAGTTAAAGCTTTATATAAAATGGATTTCACTAACGATTGCTATAGACTTCCAGTCTGTCATGACTGGGAAGAGCATTCGAAACCTTGACTACTCTCATCATTGTCAATAATGTTCATTTTCTTAACAAGCCTCATATCTTTTCCTTTGCCATACTTTTTGCCCTTGCCATTCATTGATGAACTATTTTTCTTATTTTCAGTTTCATTATAGTCATCATCACTATCCTCTTCATATATAGCTTTTCCTCTTCTCTGTCCTTTTTTTTCCTTTCCTTTGGGAGAATTCCTTTTGGATGATTTTGAATATTTACTATCATTGTCACTATCAACTTCCTGTTCTTCTGCATCACCTGTAGTGTCTTTTATATCACTTAAAGCATCTTCATATTCTCTTAATGCATTTTTATAGTTTATCTTTTTACCTCTCGTTCTCATACCATGTGTTTTGACTGCTTTTTCGCCATTTTTATCAACATCCATATTCATAGCATCTCCATTCATTCCTCCAGTGGTAGGGGACTTGTTTTTAGATGTAGTAGGATTGGGTCCTGAATCAATTTCAATGTCGGAATCGTCTTCCAGGTTACTTGAGGCTCCAGTTCTAGCCCGCCAGAATGCAGCTGGAGGCTGGCTAGGTTGACTTGCTGTTGAAGGCTGCACCGAAGAAGTCCCAGGGATAGCCACACCAGTACCAGAGACTGCCACACTACTACCAGGGAATGTAACACCACTAGACGGTAAATTAGTTTGAAACCATTCATTGAAGGTTTTTGATGACAAGAGATCAGGTGGAGCTTCCTGAGTTGGTTGTACTGGATCCATTGGCTGGATGATAACCTGCTGGCCAGCAACACTGATGGACTGACTTGGACTTTGAGTGGTATCCTGGATATCATTCCTAACCACCACTATTTGACCCTCAATGATAGCATAGGTGTAATCTTGGGGTAAATCGGGTAAGTCTGATAAGCTTTGTACTGGTCCTACAGGTATTGGTTGGTCTTTCGGAGGTTGCAATTGAGCTGTTTGTTGTGGCAGTTGCTCAGCAGTTGATGTGTCTTCGATAAAAACCTTTGCAAACCTTTCCCATACTACTTGTTCAAATTCAGGAATAACATTCACCTTCTTATCCTTTATCAAATTGACAAGCCGCATAAGCATATCAGGAGACAGCTGATCAAGAATTCTTGACATTTCAGGTCCAGTGTTATTGCCTTCAACATTTAGCTGTAGACTTTGCAGAAATGAAAGTGCAGAATCCCCATTCATACTTTGAGAACCCTGGACAGTGTTGGCTTCTTGGCTAAAGGATTGGCCATTGAAAGGTTGCAGGACACTCTCTGTTGTTGTACTTATTTCTATGACTGGATTTTCTACAATTGTTGGGCCATGTACATCTAAGCCACTGTTGGCCCTTCTATCGTCCAGACTGATATCAACAGTTCCCTGTGGGTTGGTCATTGTTTCATTCTGGTATTCCTCTGTATTCATATTGTCATCTTGTGTGAACCCAAGGGAATTGTTAGGTGTATTCTCACTGGAAGAACCACTGGATGTGCCCAAGGCTTCTGAAATTAAATGAGACTTTTCTTATATTTGTGTGGCATTTCCAACAATTCCACATGTGTGGGATGTAAGTACTTAGTAGCCTTAACAACCACTCAATGCATAAAGAATATTCCCAGACTACCTGAAGATGGGGTAAGCAAAACCAAGGCTCTGGTTTAATGGCTCACCACAAAAAAGTTGTAACTGTCCATGTGTTTATAGGCAATTACAATTATTTTGCGCTGAGCCATCAGTTTGACTGTGTTGATGCACAGGCTGGTTGAGACTTCGAGACTTTGATTTACACACAGATAAAAATTTGAAAATGTCAAGCACAGACTCATTCAAACATTTGAATGTGAAGATTTTAAATACACAAGGTGCATAGTACATGCTAAGGATCAGTCTTTTAGATATACAGAAATGTGTAAAGGCAGAGACAAATCTGAATCTTAACTTGAGCATATATGGAATTGTTGAAAATGTCATACACAACTTTAAGGTTTGACAAATCTTAAATATCAATTCTCATCAGCTGGGTTTTAGATGATGTTATATAATTGAACAAGAACACTGCCTAGGGGCATCACTTGGCTACAGGTGCTGGATAATGCCAAAATTCTAAGTCTAAAAAGGGACATAACTCTTACAAAAAGCTTATAAAGTTATCCCCCTTGAAAGTCTTGATTGATCCTGTGATTGTGAACACACATGCCAAGTTTCATGAAGATATCTTCAATAACAACAGAGACATGACCAAGTTAAAGTTTGTTGGGTCAATGCTAACGCCAACAACAACACAAGTGCCAAGGAAAACAATGCCAAGGTGATCCCAATACCTTGGGTTTTCTCCGAAAACAGCTGAGCTAAAAAGGAATATCAGTTAGTACATGCATTACCTTGAATAGAATAAGGACAGATTTATCAATTAAACTTTATTTGATCACAAAAGCCATATGAATGAAATTCTAATAAAAAACAGTCCAGAAAAGAAGCTTTCTCTACCTGAATTATCCTGATTCTGTGGTTGAACATTTCTAATAGCATGAAGAATTCTCCTTGTTTCCTCAATGTCTGGATCTGAAATGTAAAAGAGCCCAGAAAATGATTGCAAGAGCACAGCCAAAAGTTAATAACACTTCACTGTAGGTACTGGATAATGAATAAAAAAAAAAGTCAAAAAAGGGGCAACAATTCTTTCAAAAATGCTTCAAAAGCTATACCCCTTGTCAAAAATGAAATCAAGAATCAAGATTCTTTTTGTCACATAAACACAAGTTTAGAATGTTAAAACCAGATTAAGGAAATACTACAATAATAAGCGATAGATAATGTCATGATGTCATTTAGAGTGTGAACTTACACATACCGTATTTCTCCTTGTAAACGCTCAAAGGAGCTTTACATAACATGGTCAGGGAGCTTTTATTTAGTATGCATTTTCTGTTAAAAAAATCATTAAACTTATGTCTTTTAGGCCCCTTTTCCCTTAAATTTGAGGTAAATTTCCTCTAAACAATTAATTGATTGTTTAGAGGAAATTCACATCAAATCAGAGAAGAAGTCTTGACAAGTTCTTAAAATTTATGCTATTGAAGTGGGTTTTTCTAAATAAAAAATGTAGGGGTACTACTAAGTACGTGGGACATCCTAGGATCACTGTGATGGATATTCGTTATAGAACACAAGGGTAGCTTTATGAGAAAGGGCTATTCTATAGCGGCCTTGCATGACCCCTCCTACTTTATGGATCAGAGTCTCCTCCACAGGTATTTTTTTAGTTTATTTCACTGGTGGTAGCTCTATACATATTATATATCCATAATATAGTGGAAGAATATTGGCCTGAACCTGGCCTTTGTGATTTAAATAAATTAAATATCGGCTGTTTCCCTTTGGCAAAACAAGACATCCCTGAGAAATCCAATCATAATGTTGAAATGCACATGTTAAACCTGTTGCCCATATTTTACTGTTACGATGATATTTGGTCAACCACATGAGTTTTTGCATCAATACAAATTTTGAGTATCCTACTAAAAAAACCCTGAACACCGATGACAACTTTAACATTTTTTTTCAATTAATTGTATTTGATAGGAAATAAATGTAATTTTAACTCACATAAGTCACACACAGCCAGGACCAATCATTTTGAAAATTGACTTGTCTGCTTTATGACTAATTTTCCTATATATATCCTGATATGCTATTAAATCCACTCATACAGTAATCTAGACATTATAACGGAAGGTCCATGCTTGATCCCCATGTGTTGAAGTATCTTCGGAATCATATTCATGAGCCTAATTATGTATTATGCATAATGGTCAGGTTCACGTCAATATGCTCTTGCTATACCTCTTTCTTCCCTTATTCCCTTATAAACATCACAATAAGTCTGCAATCATTTGCATATAGGTCCCTGCACAATTGTCTTCCTTACCTCCAAATGTAGACTGGAACAATGCACTCTGTTCATCAAGTTCCTCATGCTTTCTCTTTTTTATGTTCTTTGCATAGGTTCCATATTCATCTGTTACGACAAGAAAATAAAAAGTGCTCTATAATTCAAGTAATAAAGTTCTGAGGAGCAATGAAAATCACAGGCAGACAGTACTAATTTAGTACCTTAATTAGAAAGAAAAATCTGTGAAATATACATTACATCTATATGATTTTATTTTCCCAATTTTGAAGAAAAATTTTCTGCTAAAACTAAGCGGAAAAAAACTTTTCAAAGAAAGTTAAGAGGAAATGATCCTGAAAATGGTGATATCAAATCATAAATATACATTTGACAGAATCGTAGGTACTACATTACAACTGCCTGTCTTTGGGGTTCAAACTCATGAACCCAGGATTGACAGCCCTATGGGTTACCCCTGACTGAGCTAGCTGTGCACAGCACGTAGATTGCTGAAATTCAAGTGTATGCAAGTATATACTAATAGTATCAACAATGCAAAAATCACTGACTGGAAAGGACTGTGAGAGGATCTATTGAAGCTGCCATTACTAGTCCTCTCTTTGATAAGCTCATGGAAAAGATCTCCATCAGATTATCACAGAAAGGGCTACATGATCACAGTTAGGGGTAACCCTCATCCAAGCTATTTGGGCTGACAAGTGTCTGTCTGTCTCCTTCTCCTAACCTTTCTCTGTAAGCATATGAATGCAACCACATTTTTAAATGGTTTCAACTTTCTATGACATTTAAGTAAATGAATGGCACTATTATGTGACCTCTATAGGGTGAGAATTTTTACCAGTGTACAAGTCCACAAAGATACAGAACTTTTGAGATAACTGACCTCGTATATGAGAACATTTTAGGTTCTATTTCTTTGTAATATAATCCCTTAGACATACATCAACATACATCATTGGCAAAAATACAACATGTATCAAAGTGAGAAAATGTCTTGCTTGCGCAAAAAACTGACTGGTTCTATTTCTTTCTTTTTAACACAATCTCTTTGTTGGTTTGTATTTGGTTTCATGCCTTTCATCATTATTTCAGTTATATTGCAATTGCTGGTACACCTACCCATGGTTTCCAGTTGCTTATCACATCTGTACAACCACAACATTTCATACTAGCCACCAGCTGCTCATCCTACTTGGGCAAACTTATCATCATACACCCATTGATTGAAACCAAAATTAATGACTCTTGTCAAATCTCAGATAAAGGTTTTGAGTCACGTCTTGAACTCAGGATCCAAGGAATGACAGCCCAATGTGTAACCAGGCTAGCCATGCTAGTCCACAATCTATTAAACATACATGGATTTCAAAGAAAAAAAGACTTTGACAAGGGGTTAGTGCAAAACTATTACAAGTCCCTTTATATTTTCATAGGCACTTTCATACCTTTAAGTTTATAGGCATTTAAAAGATTTTCACCAGCCTCTCCATATTAAAGTAAGATAACTGACCTCCTATATACAAGAATGTAACTGGTTCTGTCTCTTTCTTTGTGACACAATCTCTGAGACATACATCAACTTCTACATTTTCTGTTGCATTAACATCAGGATAAGGAGGTGGGAGAAGTTCAATCACAGCCTGTAGAACAAGAGCCGTCAGAGACGGATTATGCTCCCCGAATAAGGCATTGTCACAAAAACAAGAGCCATGTTGGACATGGACATCCCCCGCCACAAAAGCTTGATAGTAAACTGAAGCCTATTAGATTAAAGATTCTTTTGTACTGTCAGAGATTTACCTCCTATAAAATGTATTAAAAATAACAAAGGGCAATAACTCCAAAATTATGCAAGCAAGAGCATTAAACCCCCTTTTTGCATGACATATTTTAAGACACAAATGTCAAATAATTTAGGGTAAAGAGCATCTGATTTGCTACTCAAATGTGAAATTTCATCAAATTCTGAGCATAAGACTAGGAGAAATGAAAGAATAACTGTAATTTACGCGCTCACGTAAAGGTAACAAACATTAAGGCCCCTTTTTCCATGATATATTTTTTTTTACGTTAATTTCAAATTGTTTATAGTAAAAGGCATCTGATTTGCTACACAACTATGAAATTTCACTAAATTCTGAAATTTCATCAAATTCTGAGCATAAGGCTAGGAGAAATGAAAGAATAACTGTAATTTACGCGCTTACGTAAAGGTAAAAAACATTAAGGCCCCTTTTTCCATGATATATTTTTTTTTACGTTAATTTTAAATTGTTTATAGTAAAAGGCATCTGATTTGCTACACAAATATGAAATTTCACTAAATTCTGACTGTTAGACTAGGAGAAATTTGGGAAAAACTGTTTTTTACCCTAAGTCCCCTTTTCCCTTGACGAGGCCTCAAATCCAAAAACCGTCACAGATGCATCATCACTATATCATAGGGAGTTCACATGGTAAGTTTCATTCAATTTGGCCCAAGGGTTATGGAGAAATAGGTGGGGACGGACGGACGGACGGAATTACGGACGTACGGACAGACAAAGCGGCGGCTATATGCTCTCCCTTCGGGGAGCATAATAAAAATGGGTATGTAACAAAATTGTGAATTTTGTTAGGCATAAACAGTGAAAGAAAAACTAGCGTGGAAACAATCTGCGCTATCTTTAGATTTATATCTTTTACAATAAATAATGGCTGAAAAATCTTAATTTTTGAGAATGATAAATCATTCTCAAAATAAAAATTTCCAGCCATTATTTAAGAATCTAAAGACATTTACATAAGGATACGATGGTTTCACGTCACTGACTTAAACAAGTAGCATTGGCGAAGTTGAATGTTTTCACTCAAAGTTTCGAGGGCTAACACCATTTTAACTGACATCATCAATGTTTTCCCAAGGTTATCCCATATTTTTTTAAAAATGTCTGTTTAGTCAAATCCTGCCCTTGTGAAGTCAATCAAAGACCTACATTGCATCCAAATACAAAGCTCCCCCCCCCCCCCCCCCCCCTGAGAAGTAGCTCTTCTTTCACATTTTTTACTAAAGAAACCCCATTTCAGTTTTGAAATTTCTGAAATTGTAAGAATTTGTAAGACTTTTTCTCTAATGTAGGTTAATCTCCTCTAAATAATCATTTAATTGATTGTTAAGAGGTAACTTGCCTCAAATGTAAGGGGAAAAAGAAAAAAAAAAGTATTTCAATTAGATAGACATTTTGCTTCTAAAAATTGGTACTGAATCAAATCTCCCATTCAATACTTTGTGTAGCTCCTGGAAATGTTTATTAGGTTTCCTAGTCATTCCTAATGTGACCTCTAGAGTGGTAATAAGGAAATTTGTTTTTTTGGCTCCTTTTCCTGTGATATATGTTGGAATATCATAAAATTCTAAAGGAATCTGACTTATGACCTGACAAACATCTATAGCCAATTTGAAAAAGATTAAGCCAAAACTGAGACCACTAGAGTTTAGGATGTCATCCCCTCCGCCTCTTAAAAGTTTTCATCATTCAGGAAATGACAAAAATAACTGTATACTGCGGGTATAAAAATAAAGCACATTTTTGGGCGAGTTAAATAAGCTGTAGCTACTTTTGTCCGACATGAATTTTTTTTTTGTGTGTGTGTATGACAGTTGCAAATCATCAGTTCTATTGTAGCTTGTTACCTTTTTGATCACTCTGATGTTGTCTCCTTTGACGACCTTCTCCCATTCTAACTTCTTGCTTCTAAACACAACTGCAACATCTGTAAAATGACAAATGACCCTGTGCTTGTCATTGCCAACAATTTCCATGTATGCAAAGTTAAGACTCAGATCAGCTTGATCATAGTTTTCACCACTTTCTCAATAGTTGGCTGTAGACCTAATGTGGCTGTTCAGAACCCAAGTTTAATTCTAATGCACCATGCAATTTTCCATGCTACTTTATGTATGCCCATCACAAATAGTTAAATTTTTGGAAATGTCAAATTCAGGCTCAAATTAAACATTGCATTCTGATAGAGATCTCTTAGAGGTTGCAATTTTTAAATTCTTATTCAGAAAGGTAACAGAGATGAATCTAGATTCAGAAAACCAGCCAAGTGTGGAAAGTTTCCCTTTAAGTAAGCCTGCGCATGCCGCACAGTCTGGCTAGAGTCAATAGTGTATGCACTACATTTTTGTCTGACTGGTCACAATTTAATGTTTCAAGTTTATAATTCTATGGCTCAGCGCAAATCAGTCATAACTCCCTATATGTTTATAGGGAGTTACAACTGTTTGTTTTATGCTGAGCCATGGATAAACCATAAGGTGTTTTACATCAGAATTCTTCATTTTTCTACAGTTATTTTTAGGATCCCTTAAAAATTGAATAGTGTTGGATTTTAGTAAAAAAAAAAAAAAAACCAAAAAAAACCCATTTTCTCAGAATATAAAGGGATATTTCAAAGCTTTACCACAGGAATTTGAAAATTCTGTTCATTAAAGTAGATATTGCTCAACCGACCACTTCTTTTGATTTTATTAACCCTTTGCTATTTAATCCCTGCTTTTTATGTGCCTGTGATTTTATGATTGAGAAAACATCGTGAAAAAAGAAGAAATTGCTTCTGACAAGCAATTTCTTCTTTTTCCACACTATTTTCTACCCTACTGAATGGTTATTTTTCAAATTAAATCCACTTTTAATTTTCGTCTGCAAAACCTTTGAATTTGGACAGGTCCAAAATTTTGTAAAACAGGAAAGGGTTACGTGACCACCATGGAATATTATATTAAACGACCATTCCAATAAGCAACCTATTTTTGATGGTTCCTTAACACAAGTTTCATGTATATGAAATTTTAATCATTACATGAATTTTTTCACTGTACGCTCCAAAGACATCACAACTCAATGCTTTTTTTCAGATAAAAATCAATGTTTTAAAGATCTAACTACAGAAATTTGAAAATTCTGTTGATATATTAGTATCATTCATTACATGTATATTAATTTCTAACCGAATAATCTTTTTAACGTATAGAATTACCCAAAGAAATGCTCCATTACACATCAAATCATACAAAATTAGAAATGCAATACATGGCTGTAGAGTCAGTACTTCAAATAAAGTGAGAATGTTGGAAATTTCATCCGTAGGCTCAATTAGATTCTAAATAACAATATTCTTGATTTAGTTTAACCAGATTCACAGGTACAGATAAGGGGAGGTAAAGTCAGTAAAAAATCTTTATTTCTCAGTTAATTCCTATGTTATGGGTACTCATTGAAATTGTCTTGACAAGACAATTCCAATGAATACCAACAACATAGGGTTTGTGCTATTATAAAATGAAATACTTTGATCTGAAATTCAAAATACCCCCCGCTATTTGTAGCTCTGAATTTGTAGAACTTAAATAATTCAAGACATAATAATGGTTGATTTGCCTCTGCAGAAAGCAGGTTCAGTAGTGACTATATAAAACATGTATTTTCTAGCCAATGTGTTTTAAATGATTTCTCAGACAGACAAAGAGAAAGACAAACAAAGTAAAACAATATGCAAATAATCTTATTTATGAGGGAGCATAAGAATTAGAAACAAGAGGGCCATAGTGGCCCTTAATCGCTCACCTGAATTAACAATCTTAAAATGTTTTTCTAAGATCATTCTGACCAATTTTCAGGTTGATTGGGCTAAAAATATGGCCTCTAGAGTGTCCACAAGGATTCTCTAAGATTTGACCCCGTGACCTAGTTTTTGACCGCACTTGACCCAATTTCGAACTTGTCCGAGATTTCATCAAGATGATCATTCTGACCAATTTTCAGGTTGATTGGGCTTAAAATTTGGCCTCTAAAGTGTCCACAAGGTTTTTTCTAGATTTGACCCCGTGACCTAGATTTTGACCCCAGTTGACCCAATTTCAAACTTGTCCAAGATTTCATCGAGATAATCATTCTGACCAATTTTCAGGTTGATTGGGCCAAAAATATGGCCTCTAGAGTGTCGACAAGGTTTTTCGTAGATTTGACCCCGTGACCTAGTTTTTGACCCCACTTGACCCAATTTTGAACTTGTCCGAGATTTCATCTTGATAATCATTCTGACCAATTTTCAGGTTGATTGGGCTAAAAATATGGCCTCTAGAGTGTCCACAAGGTTTTTATAAGATTTGACCCTGTGACCTAGTTTTTGACCCCACTTGACCCAATTTCGAACTTGTCCAAGATTTCATCAAGATAATCATTCTGACCAATTTTCAGGTTGATTGGGCTAAAAATATGGCCTCTAGAGTGTCCACAAGGATTCTCTAAGATTTGACCCTGTGACCTAGTTTTTGACCCCACTTGACCCAATTTCGAACTTGTCCGAGATTTCATCAAGATAATTATTCTGACCAATTTTCAGGTTGATTGGGCTAAAAATATGGCCTCTAGAGTGTCCACAAGGTTTTTCTAAGATTTGACCCTGTGACCTAGTTTTTGACCCCACTTGACCCAATTTTAAACTTGTCCAAGATTTTATCAAGATAATCATTCTGACCAATTTTCAGGTTGATTGGGCCAAAAATATGGCTTCTAGAGTGTCCACAAGGTTTTTCTAAGATTTGACCCTGTGCCCTAGTTTTTGACCCCACTTGACCCAATTTCGAAATTGTCCAAGATTTTATCAAGATAATCATTCTGACCAATTTTCAGGTTGATTGGGCTAAAAATATGGCCTCTAGAGTGTCCACAAGGTAAATGTTGACGACGCACGACGGACATCAAGTAACCCAAAAAGCTCACCTTGAGCACTTCGTGCTCAGATGAGCTAATAAAGCAGTAAGTCATCAATAATAACGGAAGTTTACCTTTAGGGAAAGCCGTTGCATCGGTCACTATGATGTGGATACTCTGTCCCATGTGCTGTAACATCCTCCCTCTAATGGTGGCACTTGGTGGTACAATAGCATGAATTTTGAATTCTGTCCCGTCCTCTGAAACATGATTAAAGGTTAAATACCTGTATGATTATGATAATGATACACATTTGCTTATCATTTGAAAAATAATAGCCTGAGCACCCACCATGTCCCGAAGTCTGCTGTTTAAGTCAAGTGCTTATTTGTGTTATAAATAATCTGAGAGATGAAAATTAGAGCACACATGTGGTGCCAATGCAAGGTTGCAGGTGCTGGAATGGAACTAAGGATATCAAACTTTCAGTAATTTGAAGTCAGGGCCAGAGGTTATAAAACCTATCTCAGGCTCAATTCAACATTTTCTCAAATTTGAATTTGAGATTTAAGCAGTCATTTTGTTTTATTACTCATTTTAATGTGTTAACATAAAAGATTATAAATTACAACTTATTAATATTATTTTTTATTTTCATACATTTATTTTAATTCAAAATTTGAAAAAAAAAAATTGAGCCTGAGCCTGAGAAAAGTTTTATAACCTTGGGTCCAGTTGCTCTACTGACCGAGCTAATGGAACAATGCTTGCATGAACTGTGACTATTCTTTATATATGAGCATGAGTTCTGATTGTCTTAACAAGCAAATTTTGATTTTCATTTGGAAAGGTATCAGATTTAACCCTTGCCATGCTGACTAAAAACATGTGCAAAACCGGCAAAAAGTAAATAAACTATTATGGATTAAAAGAAATCAGGTGGTATAGACTTAGATGAGACTGCACAGGCTGATCTTTCTCTGTATTTCCTGCCAAAGCAGGAATGGTCCAGCCTCAGAATGACAAGGGTTAAATGTTATACTTCAAATTAAAAGCTTCTGTAAGACTTACTTTTGTTTCTGATAGCATTTGTAATTTTATTCCTGTAGATATAATCTCTGCCATCATCCAAGAACACTTTGACATGAAAGTGGACACATTGCTTATCCTTAGGATTTTCACCTGTTTAAAAAGTTGAAAAATAAAAGTGACCCATTATGAAATAAATGATGATCAGGTAACTTGCATTGGTAAAATAAATAATTGAAAAGAAATATTGATTGTATTAAAATCTAAGAGGTTAAGCATATGTCGAAAATTTCAAAAATTCTAAAACGAGAAGGAACTAGAGCTACTTGAGTAGCTGATTTGCCCCACAGGCCTGAATTGACTGATATGATGAGAAATTCAGTGAATGAATGAATTGATTAATTAATTTTCATTTCAAGTAAATAAGTGTTTTTAAGTGTCACATGCTGAAATATTTCTGCAAAATAAAATTCAAGATTGATGAATAAGATATAGAAAATGGACCTCCGCCTATTAAATACATATCTTTTATCGAATCACAGTAAGTTTGTGCAGCCTGATAATGGGTCACCAAAGAAACATTCCAGTAAAATTTGGTTGATATCCATTTGTTATATTCTGAGAAATTGATTTTTAAAGTTTCCACTATATAACATATAGTAAATGACCTCCGTTTATAAAATACATATTTTTCATCTGATCACAATAATTTTTTGTAGACTGATAAAGGATCACTGAAGGATCATTCCAGTGAAATTTGGTTGATATCCATCAGCTATATTCTTAGAAAATGATTTTCAATAATTATATAACATATAGAGGAATGACCTCCACCCATAAAAGACTTATTTTTCATCACAATAATTTTTGGTAGACTGATAAAGGGTCACTTTAAAATGATTTTCAAAGTTTCCACAAGGATCATTCATGTAATATTTAATTGGTATTCCATCAATAAGGTTCTGAGAAAAGTCTCTTTTTACCACATTTGGAAATTAGCCACGCCCATTTAATCCATGTTTTTCATTGGATCAAAATTTCTTGAACAACTTTGAAAGAGGGTCACCCAATGATTATTCCTGGGAAGTTTGGTTGAAATTCAGCCAGTAGTTTGTAAGGAGAAGATTTTTAAAGAAAAAAATTACAACTGGATGCACTGACACATGGATGCACGACGGACACAGCACCATGACAATAGCCCCATTGGCAATTTAGGTTCAGAAATTCAGCTTTATGCAAATAAGTTAGAATTTACTCAGACTGCATGGTCCACGAAGTCTAAATAGGCTTTACACTGTCAGCACAACCCAAATGGACCTTATCGCTATGTACGTTTTTTCTAATTCAATTTTAGTAATAACTATCTGAATGAATTTTCTGGTGGATTGAATAAAATAAAAAATCGTAAAACAAGATGTGTTTGTAAAACACCAATGCCCCCAAAATGGCATTTCTTTTTTTTAGAAATTTGACCTTGACAGATGACCTTGTCACATGACCTTGACCTTGGTACCTGCAGATGCCAATCATTGAGATCTATCATCATGCCTAATATGAGCATTGTATCTTGAATTGCCTTGAAAATATTGGCAATGTTAAGTTTTTTGGCTAAGTTTTGCAGACAGACATACCAACAGAAGGACAGATGGCCAACGGTTAAACAATATGCTCCTGATCTTTCGATGCTGGGCCATAAAAGACTATATAAGTAAGGAACTATCTTCTATGTATATGCTTGCATCCAAAATAGTTCCTTAAGAAATGACTTCAAATTAGTACACAGCAAATGTTTTATACTTACATTCCGTCTCTGAACTATCAAGAGCCTTGTTTTGATACAGAAATCTTCTTTGTTCTGCTAAACTTTTTCTATATTCCTTTGCCTTTGGCTGGATTACTGTAGTTTTAAGAATTCTGAAGTGGAGTTTCATTGAAATTAAAGATATGAAATATACAAAGAAATTGCAAGGACTGCAAGTTCAGAATATACAATAGACTGGATTATTTAAGGATCAGTTTATAGAGATATATGGAGGATAATCATTTGTTTCACAGTTTCAGTGCAAGATAAAATTTTATTTCATTGAGTTAACAACAAAAGCAATATTTTCACAAGTGGCAAAGTCATGAGTGAAAATATAGCTTTTGTTGTTCAAGAAATGTAATATTAATCAATTGTACTTTGAAAACAACTGATATGGATAACATGCGAATATAAGTGTTTTTAATTGTTTTTCCTCCTTTCTTTTTTCTAAAAGAATGATAAGTCATATGCTGAAATATTTCAAATACAAATTCATTAATGATTAATAACACATAAAAAATTAATCTCCACCTGTTAAATACATATTTTCTATCAAATAAAATAAGTTTTTGCAGTCTCAAAAAGGGTTACCAAAGGATCATTCCAGTGAAATTTGGAAGATATCCATCGGTTTGGGTATGAGAAAATGATTCTCAAAGTTTCCACTAAATGACATATAAAGAAATGATCTCTGCCCATAAAAGACACATTTTTCATCTGATCAAAATAATTTTGGTACACTGATAAAGGGTCACAAAGAGAATATTCCAGTGAAATTTGGTTGATATCCTTCAATTGGCTTTTGAGAAAATGACTTTCAAAAGTTTCCAGTATATAACATAAGGAGAAATGACCTCTGCCATTAAAAGACTTATTTTTCATCTGAACAAAATTATTTCTAATTAACTGATAATGGGTCACTCGAGGATCATTCCAGCCAAATTTGGTTGATTTCCATCACTCAGATTCTGAGAAAAGTCACATATTACCATATATCAGCTACACCCTTTAAAAAATCCATGAACAAATATAAAAGAGGGTAAAAAGACCCATAAATCATTCCTCTGAAGTTTAATTAAAATTAATCCTGGTTGAAATCCATCAAATACATTCAGAGAAGATGATTTTCAAAGTTTCCACAATAAAACAAATTGAGAAATGACCTCCGCCAATAAAATACATATTTTCCAACCCATGACAATAATTTTTTGTAGACTGATAAAGGGTCACTCAAGGATCATTCCAGTGATATTTGGTTGATATCCAACAATTAGATTCTTAGAAAATGATTTTGAAAGTTTCAACTATATAACATAAAGAGAAATGACCTCTGCCCATAAAATACATATTTTTCATCCAATCACCATAATATTTGGTAGACTGATAAAGAGTCACTCAAGGATCATTCCAGTGAAATTTGGTTGAAATACATTCTGAGAAAATGATTTTCAAAGTTTCCACTATAAAACATATATAGACATATAACAAATGGAGAAATGACCTCCGCCCATAAAAGACATATTTTTCATCTGATCATAATGATTTTTCGTAGGCTGATAGAGAGCCACTCAAGGATAATCCATGTGAAGTTTGGTTAATATTCATCAATTAGCTTCTGAGAAAAGCCACCTATTACCATTTATGGAAATTAGTCACACTTACTACAGCCATGATTTTCAACTGATTAAAAATCTTTGAAGGAATCTGATAGAGGGACATTCCTGTGAAATTTGATTGGAATCCATTCAGTTCATAATGAGGAGAAGATTTTCAAAGTAAAAGTTTACGGGCGGACAGGCGCACGCAAGCACAGACGCACCGACAACGGACACCCCACAATGACAATAGCCCGCTGGCCTTTAGGCCAGTGGTGCTAACTAGCATCACTTACTTTAGAATAGGTGTCCTAGCTGAGAAGTCAAATCTTTTATAATATACTCCGTCTGTACAATCCTCTCCGTCAAGGTGATACGGGTGAAGTCTACCCTTATTGTCCACACAATGAATGATAACCGTCCCGGATCCTGTGTGGTTAGTTATCTGTGAAATTAACAAGACCCAGAGGTACAGATAAGAGGGGGTATTGCCAGTCTAAAATCTTTATTTCTCATGGGAACCGTATGTTGTGGGTGCTCATTCAAATTGTCTTGTTGAGACAATTCCAATGAGTGCCAACAATAAAGGATTTTTGCAAGTATTGTTGAAATAATTTACAGTCAAACCTGTCTTAATGCCTCCTGTATGCAGCAAGCAACCTGCCTTAAGCAAATGGCTACCGAGTTCCTAAATGAACCAATTACACTGAATTTGACCTGTATTAAGTAAGAATCTTTCTTAAGCAAACACTTTTTGAATACTCATTCGGTTTTTGCTTGGTGACAGGTTTGACTGTAATTTGAAATCCAAAATTCTCCCTCTATCCGTAGCTATGAAGACCAGTTTAACCTTCAACCATGACCAGTTCTGTGAAGGCTTAGAGCGGAAATCAAAATGTGTCTGTGCAACACCATTGTAAGTGCCTATATAGTTAAAGTCTATTATGGTCAAAGAAGCATATGCAAAGTTTCCAAGCAATAGCTTAAGTAGAAATAGAGAAATAACTGATATACAACATTTGCACGTTAAATCTTAACCAGAAATTTCTAAATCCAAAAAGGGTAAAAGTTTCACAAAATTCAATATCAGAGAAATGGATCTATGTCTAGAGGCTGATATTATGGTCACAGAAGCATGTGCAAAGTTTCCAAGCATTAACTTAGGTAGAAATAGAGATATAACTGATATACATCATTTGCACCTAAAACTTAACCAGAAATTTTTAAGGCCAAATAGGCTTAAAATTCCACAAAATTCAATATCAGAGAAATGGATCTATGTCTAGAGGCTGATTTTATGGTCACAGAAGCATGTGCAAAGTTTCCAAGCATAAGCTTAAGTAGAAATAGAGATATTACTGATATACACCATTTGCATGTTAAAACTTAACCAGGAATTTTCAAGTATGAAAAGGGTTAAAATCCCACAAAATTCAATATCAGAGAAATGGATCTATGTCTAGAGGCTGATTTTATGGTCACAGAAGCATGTGTAAAGTTTCAAAGCAATAGCTTTAGTAGAAATATAACTTATAAACAATATTTGCATATAAAAACTTAACCAGGAATTTCTAAGTCTGAAAAGGGTTAAAATTCCACAAAATTCAATATTAGAGTAATGAATCTATGTCTAGATGCTGATATTATGGTCACAAAAGCATGTGCAAAGTTTCAAAGTAATAGTTTTAGTAGAAATAGAGATTTCAAACACTTGCACGTAAAAACTTACGCTGACGCCAAAGCCGACGCCCGAATGACCGGAATTGCCCCCTATTCTATGAATAGTTGAGCTTAAAAAATTGAAATTGGGAAACAAGGTCTCACAACTGTAATAAATCCCTTTTGTTTCTGCTACCTGTAGAACATAACATCACTCACACTACTGTGAGGGTCATTTAAAAATATTTTTTAAGTTATTAACATTTCTCCTGGATTGAACTACCAAATCTAAAGATTGTATTTCAACCCTCTTTTGAATCCAGTCATATCTTATGACTTTCTTCAAAACAAGAGGGTCAGAGAGGCTGTTAATTGCTCACCTAAGTTAACTGTCTTAGATCCGACCTCTTGACCTCATTTATGACCCCACTCGAAGCCTTTATTTCTAGTCTGATATTTCATGAAGCCAACCATTTAAACCAATTTTCATACTGTTTGAGCAATAAAATGGCCTCTAGAGTAATTACAAGATTTTCCAAACATTTGACCCCTTACTCTTAGAGTCTACAATGTTATTCTTGCATTTGACCTTGTGACCTAGTTTTTGAATCATCATGACCTGAATTTTAAATTGACCCAGATTTTGTCAGGAACCTCTAGAGTGTCTCCAAGATTTTTCCAAGATTTGAATTTGTGACCTAATTTTTGACGCCACTTGACTAAATTACTACTTTGAATGAGATTTAATCTAGACAATCAATCTGACCAATTTTCAGATTAAAAGAGCCAAAAATATGGCCTCTAGAGTGTCAAGATTGGACCTTGTGACCTAATTTTTCACCCTAATTGACCCGATTTTGAACTAGACCCAGATTTCATCAAGAATATCATTCTGACCAATTTCAGGTGGATTGAGCCACAAATAGAGTAGCAACAAGATTTTTCTAAGATTTATCCTTGAGATCTGTTTTTGACCCCACTTGACCCAATTTTGTTAAAGCGTTATAGCTGAAAAAATATTGAAATCTGGCTTAAACTCCATTCAATCGATCAATAATCCAGATTTTATCAAGACAACCATTCTGACCAATTTTCAGGTTGTTCAAGCAAAAAGTATGGCCTCTAGAGTGTCTACAAGGTTTTTCTAAGATTTGACCTTGTGACCTAGTTTCTGACCCTACTTGACCCATTTCGGAACTTGTCCGAGATTTTTTTTAAGACAATCATTCTGACCAATTTTCAGGTTGATCAAGCAAATATTATGGCCTCTAGGGCGTCTACGAGGTAAATGTTGACAACAGACATCACACAATGGACGACGGATGCTGGACATCAAGCAACCACAAAAGCCCAATGTGAACACTTTGTGCTTAGGTGAGCTTATAAATGTGGGGCCTTAAAGAATGATTTTTCTTAAAGCATGTTAAATGATACTTCACAATAAATACTAAATTACCATCTTGATAGTTTAGTTTTAAAACACATTGCGTATGCATGGTTGCCACTGCTGCTTCAATCTGGGGGTGAAAATGGGTATTTTACAGCATGCATGTACCCCCTCTATATGAGACAAAGAAGGCTGCTTGCAAAAATAGGGGTACAAGCTCCAATTTGGGGGGTAAATCATCCCCATTTGAGGGTTTTTGGGAACACTGGTATGTAACAGAGTTTTAAGAGAAGCAGTTCAGACTACCTGTGGTCACAGAGCCTGTGAGTCCTGCCAAATCGATGGCTCAGCGCGAAACAGTTGTAACTCCCTATATGTTTATAGGGAGTTACAACCGTTTCACGCTGAGCCATCGAAATGCAATACTCTAGGGAAAAGTTGAAACACAAGCCCCCCCCCCCCCCTCCCCCCCCCAAAAAAAAAAATAAATAAATGAATAAATAAATAAATAAAAATTAAGAAGTTTGACCTTGACTTTGACCTTGTTACATGACCTTGACCTTGGTACCAGCAAATCCATATCATTTAGACCTACCATCATGCCAAATATGAACATTGTATCTTGTAAAGGCTTGAAGTAATTGCCAATATTAATTAAGTTTTATTGTTAAGTTATGCAGACAAACAGACAGACCCACAGATCAAGGTCATAAAAATTCTTAAGTTCGACCTTGAGGGAAGTTTAAATATACATACCTTAACATCAGCCATAAATCGTTTTTCCTCATCCATTTCATACTGTCGTGTCTTCTTGCCTTTCTCAGGACGCTCTGACGCATATCTAAATCTTGTATATTCAGCTGTCTTTACTTCTAGCTCTGCCATCTTTGTCAAGGAATCAAATAATCCGGTCTTGGTATCAAGGTTGTATTCATTCTCTGATGGGTGCAAATGTTCCATGTTGATGGTTGAGGTACCCAGTGGGGTTGTCTTCCCGGCTGTCAAAGTGAACACATTACCATCTATAAATAGATGATAGGATACTCACATAAATATCTAATTACAAATTTAGCAAACTAACCAAGTTTATGAAAGTTTAGAGGCATTGAAGAATAAAAGAAATGTTATCAAAATTATAATCTAACTTTTAAGGTTGTCATATAATTCATGTGATGCTTACAGATTTATAGTATTTCATATAGAGAATGAATGTTTGTTTCAGTGTAAGATTGGTTTATGTTTCATTGAGTGAACAACAAAAGCTATATTTTCATTGTGAATATAGCTTTTGTTGTTCACTCAATGAAATATCAAAAGATCTTGCGCAAAAAAACAAACAGTTATTCTATTTCTTTTAGATAAAAATGAGACAAAAAGTGAAAATTTTAGGACATATTTTCCTACAGCATTTCACATGTAATTGCTACGCAGCATTCATGATGACCTCCATTTTTAGGCTCCACTTAAATAATTGGAAAAGAAAGAAAGTGGGGTATAAGATTTTGATAATTTCACTGGTAAGTTGGTTAGTTTATAAAAATGATAATCTACTGTTATTCCTCGATAAACCACCAAAAAGCTTTAAAGAAAGGTTGATAACTTCACCAGCAATTAAAATGATCAAAATAATTTCACATGATTTGTCTCGTCAGGTGTAGATCTAGCTCTTCAAGTTATGAAATTATTCTTAGCTTTTGCTGTTCAATCAATGAAAGATAAATGGATGGTACAATGAAGGAGATCAAGTCAAAATTTTATTGGTATCAGAGTCAAGCCATCAAGACTGTCAATATTGACAAGTATACGCAGTTTGACAATAACAACTATAAACAGACAAATTTTCCAAACCACAGTTAAGCCTGTTTGTCTCATTTCCAACAATTTAATATGTGCAAAATTTGGGGAAACGTTGAGTGCTCTGAGCAAGCACACATTTCTCTAAGAAAAAAAATCGCTGGTTGTTAACAGAGCCTTTGGTACCGATGGAGTGTGTAGTGAAGACTCTGGTTATATTGTGCAGATGCACAAGCTAGTCCGAGTGTAAGCTCTGCACATAATTATTGAAAACGACACTCACAGGCACATACTGAACCCTTTCCTGTTTTACAAAATTTTGGACCTGTCCAAATTCAAAGGTTTTGCAGACGAAAATTTAAAGTGGATTTGATTTGAAAAATAACCATTCAGTAGGGTAGAAAATTTTGTAGAAAAAGAAGAAATTTTTTGTCACAAACAATTTCCTCTTTTTCTACAATATTTTCTCAATTACAAAATCTTAGGGACGTAAAAACCAGGGATTGGACAGGAAAGGGTTAATACAACAACTCACAAGATGGCCTCTGGTAAGGACTCTGTCTACTGGTTCCTGGTTGAGGCTCTTTCCTACTCTGTTGCCCTGCCCTAGTGATGGGTCCCACACTCCTTGAAGTGCCCTGAAGACCAGTCCAGGATTTAGACTGTAACCTCTTTTCAACCTCAGGTACATCAGATGGGGCCACAAGGGTCATACCTGTCAAACAGGAGTCCAGATAAGAGGGGATAGAGCTTGTCTAAAATCCTTATTTCACAATGAAACCCTATGTTGTGGATGCTCATTCAAATGGTCTTAATGCGATGTTTCAAATGAGTACACTCAACATAAGTTTAAATATGGACTAATCTTTTTGGAATATTTGAATTTGAAGTTTCAGGATACAGAGGGGGTTTTCTATAAACTGCTTTTTTAACAAACACATTTTAATCCATATTAAATATAATCTCACAATTTTTACACGTTTGTGCTTTACATAAAGGTATCAAAATTTCAAACTAAGCAATTTCGAAATGTTTCCCTTAGGGCCATAGAATATGCATGTCTTGAATGTGCATAAATGACAAAAAGACTTTTATAAAGCCAATTTGTGGCATTTATAGTACATAGTTTTAGACTGACCCCTCTATACAAAATATAACAAGAGATGTTTGTAAAAAAAAGAATCCCCTCCCCCCAAAAGCAGGTCAATAGCCTATTCTTCGTCAATCAACAAAGGGCAATAAGTCACAAAATATGATGTGTAGAGCTATGGTTCTTGTGCACTGCACTTCTCTTCCATGAGATCTATTAACATGTGAAATTTCATGATTCTAGCTTTCATACTTTTTGAGATATGCTCCAGACAAAAAACGGTCTACAGACAGACAAACCAACCGATGGACCGACTGACAAGTGCAAAGCAATATACCCCCTGTTCTTTGCAGGGGGGCATAATAATTACACTGCATTGCTAGCAAGTTCATACTTTTTACAGGTTCCCAAAGGTCCTATTTGAAAAATCACATATCTACCAAAAGAAGATGAAAATTTGTCGGCCTACCATCTGACTGTCTGATCCTCTCCATAAACATCCTAGCATCTTTTGGGTTTGTGACAAAATCACCAAGTCCTGTAACGAAAATAATCATACACTATACTTTATACTAGCATTCTGTTGACTTTTGAAGGTAAAAAGCAGTTATCTTATCTTAAGAAAATATTACAAATGATTTTTTTGTTGAGATTTATATGTCGGAGAGAATAGTAGCTGTAGCAAGGATCAAGAATTTTCAGTAAACTGTGAACAACTTTGCAATACAAGAGCTGTCGTACACGGATTATGCTCCCAAAATAAGGCTTTGTCACAAAATTGTATGCAGTAATTGACAAGGATATTTCTGGAATATTTAAGGATGGGCCAATGGCCCATCTCCCTTTCATTTACATGTAAAATGTACGATATTGATGGGCCATCTGTAAAATTACTGGGCCATTTGGAAAAAAGGATGAGCCGAAGAATCCTTACTACCTATCCTAGATTAAAATAAGCATAAGACTTGAATAGTTTATATATGAAGCCCATCCAAAACTATCATCAGATTAAGCCTATCACAAATAATTTGTCCTCAAAATCTGTTCAGCTCATCCCAGAATGATCCCTGAAATGAACATTTAGTTGGAAATTTTAGCGATTTGTAAAGAAGATATGTTTGAAAATTAATGACCTTGACAATATGGCCTTGACCAATGAACTTGACTTGATTTTTTTCTGAAAAACAGAGCTTATGTGAAATATGACATTGGTCTTGACCAATGACCTTCATTTCGGTACCTGCTGAAAGTCTTGTCACAAACAATCAACATTTGAAAAACGAAAGCTCTATGACATACCTTTCCTAACTTGAAGACAATTTAAGTTTAAAATTTTCAAAATTCTGACCTTGAGAAATGACCTAGATCTAGACTTATGACCTTAAACTTGGTACAAAGAAAAAGCTTTTGTCACAAGCAATCCACAAGTGTAATGTGAAGACTTTATCTTTTACCAATCAATATATGACCATTTTTTTTAGCTGAAATACTAAGAACTTACATAAAATGCGACCTTGACCTTGACCAATGACCTTGATTTAGGTATCTGCTGAAAGGTCTTGTCACAAGTAATCAACATTAGAATATAAAGTTTATATTTCTTGAATTAGCGTTTCATCTTATAGAATGTTTAAGTTAAAATTTTGAAAATTCTGACCTTGAGAAATGACCTTGACCTTGACTTATGACCTGGAACTTGGTACCAACAAAAAGGTATTGTCATAAGCAATCCATATGTGAAATATGAAGACTATAACTCTTACCTATCAAAAATATGACTAATTTAATTTTTTCCCAAGAAACCGATAGTTTACATAAAGCTAACAACATTTAGACCCCTTTTTCATGTAAGCGTTTTTATATGAATCTTTTTAATAGTTTATAGTCAAGGGCATCTAATTTGCAACTCAATTATAAATTTTCATTGAATTCTGACGATAAGACATGGAGATTTAAGAGAAAAACTGAGTTTTACATTAAGGCCCCTTTTTCTGTGTAGAGGACTCAATAAAAAAAATGTCCCAAGTGTTATTGAGATATCGTTTTAAAAGGTCTGATGGAAGGTCAGACTGACAGAATGACAGATGGATGGAAAGACAAAGCAGTAGCTATATGCCTCCCTCCATTTGGGAGCATAAATAAAATATTTATTTTGCAAGCAATTTTTTGGATAAAGCCAGTTGCTGTTACTTGTTTAACAAATATATTATAAGATTCCAACTGTTCTTTATAATTTGCTATCTAGGCTTTTCAGTTAAGTAATCTCAATTTTATTTTCAAAATTATTTTATTTTCAGGCTCCAAGATTGCATGCATATGATGCAAAAATGAATATTTTTGTTTAGAAAGTACTAATAATCTCAAAATTAACAAAATGTGTTTGTGAAACACAACTGCCCCTAAAGCATTGACATTTTAGGATTTTTACCTCGACAGAAAATCTTGACCTATCTCACATGATCATGATTAACTCTTGTCATGCTGAATAATTTTTGCTAAAATTTATCATCAAAATCAAAGGGCATAAAGCACTGAAAGTACCAACTGTAGGTCAATTTTTATTTGAAAAACTAACTCTATTGACTAATCTGGCTTGAAAGTGAGAAACAGGTGGTATAGACTAACATCAAACTGCACGTATGTGCAGGCTGATGTTTGTCTATAGTTCCTGCCAAAGCAGGAATATTCCGGGTTCAGCATGACAAGGGTTAATGCAGAAGTGTACCAATGACATCTATCAAGATACAGAATAGGCACATTGTACCTTGAAAAGGCTTGAAGAATTTAAGTTTTATACTTTAGCCTTGCATATAGCTACTGACCTTGACCTTATCACATGACCCTGACGTAAATATCAGCAGATGTGAATCAAGGAGACTGATCAACATAACAAATGTAAACAATGTATCTTGAATAAGCTTGAAATAATTGGAAATGTTAATTTTTGGTTAGCTTTTGCAATAGTTTGAGATTGATAAAAAGCAACCTTGACCCTTTAACATTTTCAAGAATAGACTTGAAATGATTGAAAATGTTAAAGCTTTTTGTGTAGTCTTGGACATTTGACCTTACAATATGAACTTGACCTTGTCACATAACCTTGAAATTGGCTTCTGCAGACAGTAATTAAGATCTATCATCATGTCCAATATGTACATTCAATAGACTGGAAGAAAAAGGCCTTTTTCTGAGGGAGAAGAGGGTTGAAATAGTATGACCTTGTTGTAATTGGAAGTATTCTGTTTTTGTGTGTTTTATTTAATAATTCTAAATTGGTGTAGACAGACAGGCAGATGGACAACAGTTGAATAATATGCCCCTGATCATTTGATCCTTTACATAAAAATTTACTCACCCATACTTGGCAATTGAATCTCTTGATCATTTCTCTTTTCCTTAAATAGAAAAATAATGTTGCATATATTTACACTTTTAATCATAAAATGAAATATTAATGGGTTCAGTGCAAGAAAGTACTAAGTGTATATACAATGTATTATATACTAACCCTTACTAAAATATATTGCCTCTCGCAAACATTTGCTGCAAATTTGCTGCAAATTTACAGCAAATGTTTGCAGCAATTTGCTGCAAATTCATTTTTCGTATGCAAATGAGCTTTCTGGCAAACAGTTTGCCGCAAACTTGCAGCAAACTGTTCTCGCAAACTACCGGAAAACTCTCTGCAACCTTGCTGCAAACATCCTGCAAACAATCTTTTTCAACAACTCTCATACTATAAATAAGGTATTTTTCTATTTCTAATTGGTTGCTTTTGTAATCCATGGGTCATAAATGTTTTTATGAACTTGAACCGGGGTTTTCTAGTTTAGGTCACAACAAATAATTCATTAATATGTATATCTGAGACTTCTTTCTCAAACTTCATGATTCTATATTCATTTGTCAGAGTAGACCTATGCTGACCTTCAACTATACCTTAGATCACTACACTATTACCCTATCTGAGTAGAAATTGATAAACCATACCTTTTTAACTGCTATGCTCAACCACTGAGGCAGATGGTTGAGATGATCTCTTTTTATAATAATAAACTTAATGTGGCTTAATGTGCAAACTGTTTGCAAGAACAGTTTGCTGCAAATTTGCCGCAAACAGTTTGCTTCAACTGTTTGCAGCAAATTTGCCGCAAACTATTATCGCAAACAGTTTGCAGCAAGTTTGCAGCAATGATGAAGTAGTTAAATTTATATATGTGAGCCGTTACGCAAAATAGAACCATGTTAGGAGGGTGAAAAGTTTCAACTTGGGGAGGGACTACACTATCTGGGTAGGATGGCTGGGTTTTAAACTTTTCCGGTTTATGAATTTTTGGGATTTAGAATGAATATTCCTTAACCATATAGCAATGTTTTAGTGTTGAACCTCTGGGTAACCTCTGCTGAATGATCTGACCTCTTATTTTAATATTCACTTTATACTTTACCAAGATGATATCTTTTCATGTTTGGGATGGCTTTTGAATTGTTTACAGTTAGCTTCTTTGAGCATGTGAGTTTAAAAATGGAGTATTTGGCTGCTGTACACACAATTTTAGGTACCAGTATAATGAAGGGACTATATGATATAATAAGAAAAAATTCTAAGTAAATTTTCTTCCACCAGTATTTTCACACTTGGATACAGTGTATGCTTAGATCAGAATGCACATATATTCAGGCTGATCTTAGTCTATACTGTCTGCTAAAGCCTTATGTAGGCCTACAGCAGAAAATACTTACATAAGCATGGGAAGGGTTAACAATGACTCAAAAATAGCTGTTTACAGTTTGGATGAAACTTAAAGATTTTTTTTCAAAGTTCATCTTCTTGCAAACTTCCTGCTAAGTGCATGATCTAACTAATGAAAAAATGTGTTCTCGCAAACTTACTGCACACTTCCTGTTTGCGAATAGTTTGCAGGAACATATTTTTTTTAATCTAAGGAGTTTGTAGAATGTTTGCAGCAAATGGATTTTTGCTGCAAACACATGTTAAGTTGCTGGTAACTGTTCTCGCAAACAGATTAGTTTGCCGCAAATTTGCCGCAAATTTGCAGCAAACTTTGTATTTCTGTGCGGGAAGTTTACTCTTGCACTAATCCCTTAACATGCCATGTAAGCACTAAAGCTATTTTTCCTACTTATGTTATACATGTATATAAATGAAAAAGTCGAAATCTTCTCAGAGGGGAGAGTAATGTAACGGTTTAAAGGGAAGTAAGTTGCAGTGGATATGCAAATGAGAGAGACCTGCACTAAGATATCTGACTAATTGGTTGTCTATATAGACAGTGTTGACCCATTTAGGGTTGAGAATCCCTTTCCCTGAATAGATTGCGTCTGTCTATTACAGAGAAATCACATACTGATGATAATAATTATCATCAGTATGTGATTTCTCTGTAATTGAAATTTATGTGAAATCTAATGGTGAAAGTGGAATAACATACCAAGGATAATGCATATTTTGAGGATTGCCTTCAACATTTTAACTTTTTCAGTTTTCAAAAACGCTTTACTTATAAAAATATAAAGGAGTTGCACATCCCAATTAAAAGTTTGTGCAATTCTAAATGGAACTATAATACTATACAGTAGAAAATATTTTGGCAAAAAGAGAAAAAGCTTATTAAAATCAATTTCTTCTTTTTCTAAAAAAGAATTGTAAAGTATAAAATTCAGGACTCAATGTTAAGGATAATTAAAATGAAAATAAACCACATGTACCTTTAATTTTCAACTAACCTCTTGACTGCCTGACTGTTCCTCCATAACAATATTAAATTGTTCTGTTAATTGTTCATAAGCCTGGACCATCTGTTCATGGTCAAATTAAATCTGCAACTAGAACAAGAGGCCTATAAGGGTATGAGATGCTCTCCTGGTCACCATTCTTTTCCTAAAGCTTATCTGATATTCCAGGAACATGATTGCTTTTAAAAGAATGTGTAAGGTAAAAACAAGAGGGCCATCGTGGCCCCTGAATTAACAATCTAAAAAAGTTTTTTCTATGATTTGACCCATAACCGAGATATTTACCTTACTTGACACAATTTCAAACTTGTCCAAGATTTTACCAAGATTATCATTCTGACCACTTTTAGGTTGATTGGGCTAAAATATGGCCTCAAGAGTGTCCACAAGGTATTTCTAAGATTTGACCCTGTGACCTAGTTTTTGACCCCGCTTGGCCCAATTTCAAACTTGTCTGAGATTCATCAAGATGATCATTCTGACCAATTTTCTGGTTGATTGGGCTAAACATATGGCCTCTAGATTGTCCACAAGGTTTTTCTAAGATTTGACCCTGTGACCTAGATTTGACCCCACTTGACCCAATTTCAAACTAGTTTGAGGTTTCATCAAGATAATCACTCTGACCCATTTTCAGGTTTTATTGAGCTAAATATATGGCCTCTAGAGTGTCCACAAGGTAAATATTGACGACAGACGACAGACATCAAGTAAAACAAGAAGCTCACCTTGAGCACGAACCTTGAGCACTTCGTGCTCTGGTGAGCTAACAAGATCCTTATTGAATAAATAAGAACAAACAATGTGAAATTACGCAAAGCCTTTTTACCTTGCAGATCATCCCTATTATGGAAAGCACTAATCCTTAATAGCTACACATATCATGCGAAAGTTTCAAAATAATCTGATTGTATTTGTTGACTTTATGGCATTACCTAGATTACACAAAGTTAAATTCCATAAACCCCCTTTCCTGTGATTTTTGACAGATGATCCTCATTTCCAAAAGCAAAATTACTTTTGGACCAAATAACCATCCTATGAGCAGACATCTGAGATATTCTTGTCTTAAACATGTGTAGGATCACATTTTAAAGGACTACATCACAACTTCATCTTATGCAGCTTATGGCAGTTTAATCATTAAGACTGTCTGGTAGAGTTGGGCAATCAGTTTCAAATCGCAATTGATAATCACTTTTTAGTTGGAAGAGTAAATCAACTAATGATCGATTTGTACAATATTTTCTTAGAAATTAATACAGCACTCCCAGTAGCATCCTTTGAAGAATAGAATGTGAAAGTTTAGTTAGAAATCATCACCTAATGACTCTTTCTGCAGAATTTCTACCAACTGCGTGGCTCAGCATAAACCAGTTGTAACTGCCTATAAATATATAGGCAGTTACAACTGTTTCATGCTGAGCCATCAAACTGATGTCAGTTTTGAAAACAATGTAAAATGGCTTTCATCTATGTGTTAGGAACTGATTAAACCATTACGAAATTGTTTAGTCAATTGTCACAATCGGAAGCCAAAACCAACTTATTATAGATTATAATCAATTAATCTGCCCACCACTGTCTGGGTAATCCAAAAATTGGTTTAACACACAAAATGGAATTCATGAGAAAAAGGATTTGGTACTTAATTTTGTTTGAGACTAGCTGATCTTAATCTTATCTAGAATAGAAAAGTTATCAAGCTTTCCAAGGCTCACTAAATTACATTTCTTTTCTATACAGGGTTAAAATCGGGGTGTCTCCAACAAAATCTCATAACAGATCCGTAATTATCTGTCTTTTTTCATCTGTCTCAGTCCGTTTGTTTGTCTAGCTATGTTTATCTTTCCTTCTCCCATTCTATCTCTCCTTCAATGTCTGTCCATTTTTGCCAAGGTCTGCACAAATGCATTTTTTAATAAGAGTTGTGACACAACTGTCAAATCTTTCTATTTGTGTAGATTCTCTTTCGGTATTTTGCCAAAACTTAAAAAAAACTAAATACGCTAACACAAATTAATTACAGCTATGAAGCATAATTGTGTACATGGTAAATGATGTTTTTATGAGGAGGCTAGATTCTCTGAAAACAAGAATAATACTGTCAGACTGCACACAAATACACTTCAGAAATCACCTAACAGTATATAAATTCACATTTTTCTGGATCTTAAAACAATCTCATTCTAAATGTTGTGTATTGTGGTCAAACTATAACTTGGCTAGAGAATAGAAAAGTTTGAAAGTAGTCAGTTCACAGAATTCAAATCTTGTCTAGTCCCATTTTCACCATTTCAACTTAAGCAATCCTATTGTGGTGGCCACTGCTGGCACAGCTGTTTTAATCCCTGAGGTTTTTCATGGCAAGACTGGGCATGGTACAAGATCTGACAACCCCTATTAGAAGGGTGCCAAAATAAGGGGCCTCTGCAAAGTTCTGTTGTTGGAAGTGTATTCAAATTCTCAAATGTTCTTGGGGATATTGATTTCCTGTTGTAATGTAATGTACTGACAGATTTTGATGTCTACCATGTATTTGGATATCCTTTAAAACCTAGTAAGCTAAGCTGAATTAAAAGGGATCGTTCACATCTTGTATTTTGTACAAATTCTGCAGTTGTCTATATTGAATCTATAGTTTTAATAACTACACACATTTTTTACCTTTTAAAACCCAATTTCTAATTGATTGGGTGGATTATCATGCGGGATAAAACGGTAATGACAAAATTAGCCCGGCTGTCGATTTAGGGTGGATTCTTGCCTCGCATTTGTACGATTCGTTTTCACAAAATGGCGACAACTGCTGAACGTGCACAAAATGCAACCCAAAATCGAGATGAGAACGATACCATTATTTTCAGTCAAATTCTGGAATTGTTACCTCATTCGTTCCTTTTCCTTCGCCTTTTATTCATTTGTATCCATGACAATAAAAGAAAAGTAAAATCTCACCACATGAAATTATCCTTTCGGCACTGTTTGGGAAATTTTGTGGTATTTCCCATACGTCGGGGTTTTCCAATATAAACCTATTTTTGGATGATCTATTTTTAGAATTGGACGACTGAATTCCGCCTTTACATACATACGTTTCTCAAAGCTGGGCACCATTTACATTTTGTACAAACCAGCTAACATTCACGTTAATTCATGTTCTTATTTATTTTAAAGTATGACACATTGTCAGGAGAAAGGGTTACAGATATCAACTGAACAATACACGACATTTCTGTTTGGTATATCGTGACAGGTCGTTTTTACCGACTTCCATTTAGTCATAGTAGAATGAAACAAAAGGGCTAAAATGGCCCTGAGCGCTCACCTGAATTTTATTTGTCTAGTGGAACTCATCCAAGGCCCTTTCTGTGAAAAGTTTCATTCACATTTGCCAAATTGATGAAGAGGAGGTGTAATCCCAAGAATTTAGAGCGAAAATAGGCCCTGCCGACCCATTCATTACTGTAAAGACTCAAAATAAGACCCACCCTGCCATGCCCATATCTATGGGCCAATCAAAATATTGCAAATGAGTTTTGAATAGGGTCATCAAAGGAACATTCTGGTAAAGTTTCATTGAAATCGGCTGAGAGGTTCAGGAGAAAAAGTGTCTCAAAGATTTCAGGCTAAAAATAAGCCCACCCTGCCACGCCCATATTAATGGGCCAATCAAAATTTTGCAAACAATTTTTGAAAAGGATCACCCATGGATCATTCTAGTACAGTATATTGAAATCAGCCCTGTGGTTCAGGAGGCGATGCCATTCAAAGATTTCAAAGTGAAAAATGCCTCACCCATAATAATTTGCCAATCAGAAATTTGCAAACAATTTTTGAAGAGGGTCACGCAAGGAGCATTCTGGCAAAGTTTCATTGAAATTGGTTCAGTGGTTTAGGAGAAGAAGAAGTTTTTAAGATTGTTGACAATGGACCACGGACAACGCATGGCAGACTCAGGGTGATCTTTAAAGCTCCCCTTGAGCACGTTGTGCTCAGGTGAGCTTAAAAAGAGGTTTTAATACAGACCCTAAATATATGTATAGTTGAGGGTCCTTCGGCCAACTTATTTCTGGTTCGAACAGGTTCCTATTTTGCTGTTTTGTAATAAAAGTTAGGGATGCTTGGAGAACAACAGTGAGATCAGCAAGTGTGCAGCCACCTAGATTTCTGGAGCGATTTTATTTGAGACAAACTAATCTTAAGCGAGTCTTGGATTGAAATGTTATTTAGCAAATCTAAGACAAGGTTAAAAGCAGTTTGTCTCAAATAGAATCAAGTAACAGGTGCTTTTTCTCATATGAATAACATTTTGTATGTTAAATACCAAATTTCAAAACACTTCAAAAACATGAAAATGTGTGTTAGATGACGTCATTTTGAATGTGATCTTACACATGTGTAAAACAAGGATATCTCTGATGATTGTTTGTTATAGAAGACAACATTGACTATGTGAGAAAATTATAGTGTTACATATAGAGTATCATTGCATAAAATGTGCATTTTCGGATCGTTACGGGTATACGATAAAGGACAAACCCGGGCGTTAACGGGAGAAAACATAGATTAATCAGTAAATTCACACACCGTTAACCCTTTCCTGTTTTACAAAATTTTGAACCTGTTCAAATTCAAAGGTTTTGCAGACGAAAATTTAAAGTGGATTTAATTTGAAAAATAACCATTCAGTAGGGTAGAAAATTGTGTGGAAAAAGAAGAAATTGCTTGTCAGAAGCAATTTCTTCTTTTTTCACAATGTTTTCTCAATCATAAAATCAGAGGCACATAAAAAGCAGGGATTAAACAGCAAAGGGTTAACATCCGGCTTTTTTACTTAAATATCCCCGATTTTGGTCCTATCCAGCTTATCAATTTCAATGATACTAATCTTTTTCCTGCAACATTTATTCAATTCAAATATACAAATCAATGCATTTTATTAAGTTGGAATGCGGAGCAATTCCAACTTAGATTTAACAAAACCGCAAAATGAACACAAGATAATTTCATTTCGGGTTTCTTGAGAACACATATCACGTGAACAGGATGTGAATACACTTCGGCCTATTTTGTATATCTCAACTTGACAAAGACATACAGTTTATTTCATCAAAAAGTAATAATGCTGTACAATTACACAACTATCACTTCACGTATATTATTAACACGCTAATTTATGTTTTAAACGATATTCATTGAAAATCGCGTACGAATATATAAGTATCACATGTTTGCATTACCATATTTGGATATCATGTGATAAGTCAAGTCCAATAAGGTCAGCAATTGACAATAGCACCAGCCAATCACGTGATCTGCTTATTTGGCAATGTCGCAATCTGTTTTCTCAGTATTGTAGCAATAGCGCAGACCAACCACGTGTTCTGCTTATTTGGTAAGGTCGCGACCTGTTTTTCGTAGTATTATGTTATAGCTTCTTTTAAAGGTATAGTTTCTCTTTCTGAACGACTTTCTTTTGACAAGGTGTTATATTGTAAATTTCTGTCTAAGCTACGAAATAAAAATGTTTTCTTAAATCGATGATACGCTTTTAAAGTGAATAAATATTTTTGCAACATGTTATCGGTTTTTTTTTGTCATATTTCAGTTATCTACATGAATGATTCATTGTAAAAACCAAATACTCATTCACATAAACCCTTGAAACCATATCTTTAATTTAATTATGAATATCTTTGTCCAATTGCATTTATCACCAAGACAATTTGCCATTTGAACTAACCAACTAGTTCAACTTGTTTTCTTCACATTCTTACACATCAACACGTTTAAGAGCACCACCATACAGTTAGTTACATCGTGAAATTGACATCCATCTCAATAAAAACATTCTTAATCGCTCACTCATCGCTCCATTGATTTATTCCAAACACTCACTCAAACCATTCAAAAACGCTCAAAGTTATTAAAAAAAAAATAAGCTCAACATGACATTCAAAATGAATTAAGCAAGAACCAATTCGCGATTTCACTGACATAATTTAAATTTGAAGCGTCTGATTGGTTCTTGACGATATAGAAAGCTATTGATTGAACGTTTATGCATATTTTATATGGGTTTTATATATCGCTAATTTTGTTCATCCTGAACAAAATAAGCGACACTGGATTCCCTCCCTTAAATTTCACTCAAAACTCGCTCCGCTCACTCATTCAACATCATGCCTAAATCATTCCAAAATCGTTCACCTTATCAATTTCACGATGTTATTAACTGTACCCCCAACTCGGAAGTAGAGTAGCATATATTGATTTCATCATGTCTGTCTCTCAGTCCATTGACCTTTTGCTTTCCGCTAGATAAACGAAGAAGCAATTGACCTGCAATAACGAAACTTTACACAAATATTGCCCATGACCCAAAGAAATGCCCTATTGTTTCGGGGTCATACATGTCCCGGTTATCAGTAAATTTAAACAGTTAACAGTTTCCACTCTAACTGAACAACTAATTGACCTAAATCATAAAATTTGTCAATGACCCGAGAAAGTGCCCAATTTTGGAGTCACAAAGGTCGAAATCACCATTGAACTTCGTCCAAAATTTGTCTTGAGATTCCAACTCATGAAGTAAAAGACTTCCCTGCGAAAATATCTTTTCATCATGGACAAATCACTTGTTGAGGTCCACTTAACGACACTTCTAATTTAATGTGTAATTGATAACTCAAATGGAGCAGAAGTCATTCGAAAAATAATATAAAAAATGTTTTGAGTATAAAAGTGTTCCCCTGTGCGTCCATTAGTCGGCTGTATGGTCCGTATCATTTTCTTCTTTTTTAGCTCACCTGAGCACGTTGTGCTCAAGGGGAGCTTTTAGGATCACCCTGACTCCGTCGTCCGTCGTCGACTTTCTTAAGACTTCTTCACCTAAACCGCTGGGCCAATTTCAATGAAATTTTGCCAAAATGTGACCCTCTTCAAAATTGTCGCTATATTCTAATTGGCCAATAAATATGGGTTTGGCAGGGCGGGGCTTATTTTGAGCCCAAATTCTTTGAACGACATCTCCTCCTGAACCACTGAGCAGATTTCAATCAAACTTTACAAGAATGTTCCTTTGATGACCCACTTTAAATATTGTTGGCAAAATTGTCATTAGCCCATAAATATGGGCGTGGCAGGGTAGGGCTAATTTTGAGTCTCCTCTGTAATGAAAGGGTTGACAGGGTCTATTATGACTTTTTATAATTCGAATTATGTCTTCTCTTCAACAATTAGGCAAATTTGAATGAATCTTTGCTAGAAAGTTTCTTGGATAAGATCCATTGGACCAATCGAATTCAGGTGAGCGGTTTAGGGTCATTCTGGCCCTCTTGTTATCATTTTTCTTTCACCAGATTCAGGCCTGTATAGTGATTCAGAGGTTTAAGCGTCTCTCGGTGTTGAAATACATTGATTTATATACGCCCGTCAAAAGACGATACGTATTATGTGATCAACTGTGGTGGGCGGGAGGCGTCAGTTTCGTAAGTAGCTTGAGGTCATCGTCTCTCGAACGCATTCCAACTTATCAGTACTTTCAGTACTTTGATTTTTAATATGTCAAAGGTTCGATTTTGGCGAGTATACATAATAATAAGTAAAATGCAGTGAAAAAAACTCATGGTTAACATCAATTTAGAACGTTGACCTAGCTCCCATGTTAAATTTTGTGACGTCATGAATCTACCAAGAAATGGCGGTGTAAAAAAAAGGACGGTGCAATTCATGACGCTATTTGGCCGGCATTTTCGTAGGTTTGTTTTGAAGCGTTTCTATAAATATTTCTCATTCTCCGCTAAATAAATCCTCTAGCCTTTCTTTTTATGCAATAATAGCATCAATTCACGTTTTTTGGGGCATTAACATTTGCAGAGACCCCTAAAATGCATTTACGCCTGAGTGCAAACCATTTTTAGGGTCTCTGCAAATGTTATTGCCCTCAAAAGCATGAATTAACCCTATAGTAACACAGCTTTTCACTTACCCATCAAGTTTCATGTTGGTTACTATTTATCTTTCAGTGACATTCTAGAGGCAAGATTTACTCCAATTCTAATATTTGAAACAGCAAAGGGCAATGACTCAAGCTAGAATTAAGGTTCTCTTGCAATTAAAAGTAGGTCAAACAACAGAATTTTCTAGCTTATACCTATTTTACCTATAGAGCTTGAGTCTTTTACCCTTCTCCTGGCCCGTCCTGGGGTTCATGACATTTTCCTGCCGTACTAATAGCTCTGATAGATAGAACAGACTTAGATCAGCCTACACAGATATGCAGTCTGATCTTGGCCCTTACTGAATATTCCTACAGTGTTATTATTGGGAAAACTTTCGCAAAACTGATTGAAATATCCCAATAAAGATCACTTTTCTGTTCAACAAAATTAAAATTTAGCAGGATAGGGTTAAAACAGCAAAGGGCAATAAGTCAAAAGGTCTGTAAGCTAAAGTCATGGCTCATTTTCACTGCACTTCTTCCAAATGATATCATCTCAACCATAATTTTTCACATAAATAGCTACATGTATCATCCTTTAAGACATATACTCAGCATAAAAAGTAACACCTTAAAACAGCAAATAACATCAACTCTGAAATTATGCCAGCTAGAGTTGTGGTCCTTGTGTATTGCACTTCCCTTTAATGAAATCTACTTTCAATAAAGTTTCAAGATAAAAGTTAATATACTTTCAAAGATAAGGTCCTAACAAACTTGGAGTTGTTAGGTTAAAGCACCAAACTCAAGTACACGAGTACCCAGGTAGGGTAATGTTTCTATATAATCCATTGATCCTGAATCATTACCTTTAGCATGACTACTGCATAAGTACTATGTACATTTGGGAATCATCTTCAGAAAAGAATGGAAGGCTGTATACTTTTTCCATCAGATAATATTGAGAGTCTTGGCTTCCTATTTGCAGGTCACATTCTCGCAACATCTGTGCCCCTTAACTAGAGGCGCATGAGAGCCTGATTCGCTCCATAGGCCTGAATATCCTGATAATGATTATAAGAGGATGAAAAGGCTGTTTCAACTGGAATTGAAATGAATGAGTGAGTGAATACTTATTTCAAGTAAATAAGTGTTTTTAAGTGTCATATGCTTAAATATTTCTGCAAAGAAAAAATCATGATCAATGAATAACATATTAAAAATTGACCTGTGCCTGTTAAACACATATTTTTCATCCAATCACAATAATTTGTGCAGTCTTATGATGGGTCACCTATGGATCATTCCAATGAAATTTGGTTGAAATCCAAAAATTAAAATTTCAACATTAACAGAATGTTTTGCACAATATACAATGTACTTTGTCCTCAAAAGTTTGATAATAGATCTTTCCGCTTTTCATTAAACACTACTCAAAGGATGTTACTTCACAATAATTGTTTGTCATCAAAACAAAAACCGCCTTAGAGTGCAGTCAACTCAACTCTTTCTACCCCACTCTGAACCTCAGTAGGTCAGATATTATTTTACACCATATGTCCTCTCTGTGCAGAGTCACCCTTTGTTCAACTAAACTGACCAATTCCCAGGGGTATTCTCAGGCTACTTTTTTCAACTAATGTTTCTATACATTTGGATTTCAACAAAGGTTTTGTTCCTTCAAATCTACAATCTTTACACCTATTCAATTTTTATAAGTCTAGAAAAATTCATCATTTACCAAAGGGTGATCAAATATCAGTTTATATGTTGAAATGACCTCAGCCAATAAAATACATGCTGTTCATCTAATAAAAATATTTTTAGCAGACTGATACAACTTTGCAGAAATAAAATTCCTATGATATTTGGTTGAAATCCACCCATTTAAACTTTAAGAAAGTTTCTTTTCCCTATATTGGACATTCCACCATATAACATATCTGAAGAAATGACCTCTGCCCATAAAAGACATATTTCTCATTTGATAACAATATATTTTTTAGACTGATAAAGGATCACTAAAGAATCATTCCAGTAAAATTTGGTTGATATCCATCATTTAAGAAAGTTTCTTTTCCCTATATTGGACATTCCACCATATAACATATCTGAAGAAATGACCTCTGCCCTTAAAAGACATATTTCTCATTTGATAACAATATTTTTTTTAGACTGATAAAGGATCACTAAAGAATCATTCCAGTAAAATTTGGTTGATATCCATCAATTAGATTCTGAGAAAATGATTTTCAAAGTTTCCACTATATAATATATAGTGAAATGACCTCTGCCCATAAAATACATATTTTTCAATCTGATAACAAAAATTGTACCCTGATATGGGTGTCTCAAGAATTTATTCTAGTGAAATTTGGTTGATATCCTTCAATTATTTTATGAGAAAAGTCACCTATTACCATATATGGAAATTAGCCATGCCCACTACAGCCATGATTTTCAACCGATTAAAATTCTTTGAAGGAATCTGATAGAGGGTCATCCAAGGAACATTCCTGTGAAATTCGATTAGAATCCATCCAGTACTTTATGAGAAGATTTTTTAAAGTAAAATTTTACGGACAGATGGACAAACGCACACATGGACGACGGACACCCTGCTATGACAATAGCCCGCTGGCCTTTTGGCCAGGAGCTAAAAACCACATTGGACTTTGTATATTAAAACCCCCATTACAAAAATTCTGGATCCACCTATGTATTGAGTTGATTAATTCTATATGGACAGTAATAATAAGGTACTGTAAATTTCTATATGCCACAGCTCTAGTTAGAATCATAGTTGTTGTGCTTTGCTCTTGTCCTCAACAAGGCTATACCAATGGGTTGAAAATCGTAGACCTGTGTTGGACAGTAGCTGGAGGAAAGGATGAAATGGTAGTAATGGTGGGTTGATGGATACAAGGAATCTGTTTTTAGGTGCTTCAGCAGCCACAATATAAGTGAAAGATTGTTGAAAGCAGCGTAAAATCCCATTCAAACAAACAAAGGAGGTACTGTCCTCTTGGTTTAAAACCTTGATTGCTAAATCTTCGATAGGATTCCTACATTTTGTAATATTTCTCCATTTTCTAAACAATGGGACAATGTTGTCCCCCTATTGTTCTCCAAATTTAAAAATATATTGGCAGATCATTAATGCCCTTCTGTCATAAGATTGAGGGGATATTAAAAAGAATCATTATACGACCAATGTTGTTGAAAAGGATTTACCCTCTTGAATTTTTTTGATATCTGGTGAAATAATTATGCAAATGTACTTAGAGTGTAAATCATGGCTATTTTGGTTGCCCTTAAAATTTCCTTATAATGCATACAATCTGATTATCATGTCTTTAAACGCACAACATTATATGTTGCACAAGCAAAATCATAACAAGAGCCATGTCAGGGCATGGCTATCCCTTATCGTAAAAGCTTGATATTAAACTGAAGCCAGCTAGATTTAGGCTTCTTGTGCACTGAGCTTCTTCTCAATATCCCCTGTGCATGTATGTAATCAGTCTATGAAAGAAAAGTTGTTAAATAATAAGCAATATGGAGTTATAAATCTATCAAAATTTAATCAAGACGATACAGCATACTATAAATGCTTAATTTCTGTAAAAGGCCATTACTCCTCTACTTATCACTACAAGAGGGCCAAGTCACTGTAGCCATACAACTAAGTTTTAGAATGGTCTGTTGCAATCATCATTTATAAGCAAATGCAAATTGAGTGCAAACAAGCCTGTATTGACCTGATATCACCTGCCTGATGACATATCAGGTATTACTATTTTTCAAACAATTTGCATATTCATGGTCTTAACCAGAACTACTTTTGCCTACATTTCTTTGATTTTGAAGGTTTTTATAAAATTAGAGCACTGAAAAATGATTGCATGATTTATAGAATAACATGTGAATGTCTTAAAATATCTATGTTATTTGGTCCTGGCCGCAAATAATTATCATGACTCAGCAAAGCCTCATTATGATAAATTCTCTCAACCTAAACCAGACAACATTGATATTTCAAGACATTAACATACCATTCTCTACATATCAATTGTGAGGGCAAATATAATTGTCAAAAAAAAACTTTTTTATAATACCAGTAATGATGACTATAGCCTCTATTATTTCTAATTCCTTTCCCTTACTAAATCAACTACAAGAGCAAAGGTGCCTTCACTCGGCATGATTACGGTTTAAAATCTAAGTTGAAAAGGTTCACAATTTGAACAACATGCATCTAAAGTAATCCCCCTAGATATTATAGGTTGCTCTCATGATTATTTGTGAGCATATGTGCCAATTTCAGGGCTCATGTTAGTGTTTGATATTTGGGAGTCATTGACTCCTCATCTAAGAAGTTCTGGCAGTCAAATCTGAATTTCAAGGGGTGAAAATGACTGAAAAAGCAAATCATAAGTAGAATTCTGCATATTCAAGAGTCACTTTAACAGTAACTTGTAATGATATTACCCAAGTATTTAATTTGTAGAACTTTAAAAAGCAATTTGTGGAAAACTTAGGTGTAAATTCATGTTTTGACCCATAGTAATTCCTCTCAAGGGGGTCAAAATGACCCCCCTTGGGAGAAATTTCTAGGGGTCAAATTAAGATATTTTTAGATTTTTTGGGGTAAAACCCTGATTTAAGGGTCAAACACAAGCCCTGTAATTTTCAAATGAATACTTTGAGTAAAAACAGAGATATCAGAAAATAACAAATTTTTCACAGGAGGAAGACAACACCAACAACAACCCCACGGCTATAGCACACCTTTGGTTTTCTCCAAAAACAGCCCAGCTAATAACTAAGAAAGGAAAACAAGGTAACAATAAAATAACATGAATATCTGAATGAGATTTCCAAATATTTCATGTGTAAGATTGATCTATTGATAGATTGAATTGAGTTTTACGCCACTTTCAACATTTTTTCAGTTATATCGTGACGGCTGGAGCACCTAAAAATGAATTCCTAGTATTTCTCTCACCAGTACAACCATCACATCCTTTCATAGCCTCCAGCTGCTATCTCACATAGGTCTACAATTATCACCCAATTGGTGAGAGACATAGACAGAAAGAATGAGTGCCTCCGTCTGGCATCGATTCTCTGGGACCTCTAGATTGACAGTCTGACGTGCTACCAACTGTGCTATGACGGTGGCTTCATGTGTGTGATGGAGACATACCGAGGTCCCTGGACAGTCACACAGTGAACTTAAAGATTCTGTGATTGTGAACAGAAACATAGTGAAAAATCAGACCAGACTGTGCAGATAAAATTGTTGAAATGTAACACAGGGGCTTTATTGAGAAAATTTAAGAGCTGGTTGAAATTTGAATAATTTTGCTAAACACAATTCACAGTGGTATTTCAATTATTAAATTGGTTAAATTGTCAAAAGAGGTAAAGAAGAAAATGCCTTTCTCCAAAAAAGTTCTCTTTTTCTTAAATTCGCCTAGGTATAAAAATTTTTAGATTACAAAAATTTGAGTTAAAGAGATAAACTGTTGCTGTCAATCAAAAGAATCAACTGACCAATAAAAACGCTACGATACATCAATCAAGAGCTGCCATGTTTCACTGTTTCCAACCCTGCATTCAGGATGATAAAACGATGCAAACAGTTTTAAAAATTTTTGACTGGCCCAAATTGAAAGAGAAATAAGTCATAGTGACAACTGTAAAGTTAGCATTCGTTTACTTGAAGTTGTATCATGTCTAAAATCTTTTATTCAGATGAATGGTGTATATTCCGGCTTTGGCAGGGGGTATAGACACAGATCAGCCTGCACATATATGCAGTCTGATCCTACTCTAGACAACCTGTTTAACATTTTTAAACCAGAAAAGATTAGGAATCATATTTTCTAAATAAATATTGACCAAAAGTAAGGACACCAGGCACTTTCAGCTCTTTGATTTTGATGTAATTTTAATTTTTAACAAAATATTGGGCATGACAAGGGTTAATATCTGAGGGGTGTGCCATGTCAGAGGTCGAGGTGCTTGGCCAGCGATCTTCCACTACATGAGTAGATGAATTATTAACAATTTAATCAAGGTCATGACAAGCTACTCTTCATTAACATTTGTAAACGATTTAGTCTCTCGTCAATTTCTGATATCTCAGCAGATCTGTCAAACATATCACTGTCATCTGTGCCTATAATGAGAAAAATATAAAAAATATGTGTTAAATGTAGAGGCATTGTAACACACAATTTTGGAATAGGCACCCCAGGCAACTTTGTATCGTTCCGAAAACCTTAATTGTTAGCAGAAATTAAAGACTTAATCAACTTTGTCAATTCAACACCTTAACAGGGTATTTTAGGCAATCCCAATATATTGCCACGTCACCACTCACCCGAAGAATCTCTAAATCGTGCGAATTTAACAAATGTGTGTTACACTGTTTCTATTATTTATCTAAAATGACCTGGCACTCATTAACTTCGGTCAGTGCCCGGGTATTCCTGCAGCGTAACTCAATTTCATTTCACCGTTTTACTTATATCATTTTACATCTTCTTTAAAAAGTGGTGGTAGTACAGTGGTTACAGACGCCTCTTGAACACGATAAGTTGTTGGGTCGAGTTCAATTCCCGACAGAGACACATGTTTTAATTATTGTGTTTATCCTTAATATATGATTTTTTTCGTTTTTTTTTTTTTAAATTACATTTCTTATTTTTATTTTGTAATTAGTTTTTTGGTCAGTTACAATTAATATTTTTTATTCTTCATTCAACTTTTGTTGTTTGACCCAACCAAAATTATTGTATTCTCATCGAGAGCAAGATTTGTTTCATACCTCAATGAAAAAAAAACATTATAAATTGTTAGTAAGCTTGTATCAAATAGCAGTCCTAATAAAGATGTCATTTGTTTCATGATATTGAATTATAAGATATGAAGAGAATAGAGTTTTTGACGTTAATAACCTTAACACTTCAACAGGAATTCGATTAATATGTTCAAAGCCTGTATATATTTTAATTTCATACCAACATAAATTAAAAAAAAAAAGACTCTCTATCTCTTAAATGGCCGCATGCACTCTGAGTTGTGATACATATTTTTCATCTTAACTTTGTGAGTGTAAGTCTATATTAAGAAACATATTTACAGACTATCAATAGGGGTCAAAAGGAATATTTAATGAGTGCCAGATCATTGTAGGTAAATAATACCTTAAGTTGTTGCTTATTCCAACACTTTCACTTAGTAAATAATAAAAGCTAAACATGTATATATTGTTTTTCGCTCACCATGCTCAAGGGTAGATTTTAGAAAACCCAGAGTCTGTCGTCCATCTTCTTCTCCTACTGAACTACTGAGACATTTTCAATGAAATTTGGCAAGAATATTCCTTGGATGACCCTCTTTGAAAATTGTTCTTAAAAATTTAAGTGATCACCAAATAGTGTTGTGATAGGGCGGGACATTCCACTGGAGCATTAAAATTCAGGAGAGTGGTTTAGGAGGATTCTGGCCCTCTTGTTAATTTCTTTTGTTGGAAAAGTGAGAAAATGTATGGAATATTCTTACAGACTCTCTAAAAAAAAATCATCATTCAAGATGTTATATATCAGAGTACATGATGGAATCACCATTTTCTTTGAAAAAAGGGATATGATGTACATTTTTTTTCATTCAATTTTGTTAACCAAGGCTCATGAAATATTACAATCTGAAATAGTCTGGTTGTCCTTCTCCCTTATATAAGGCTGCTTTACTCACTAATTCTCATCAGTAACAAGCAATTTCTTCATTCTCTTAAACATTTTCTGAAGCTTTGTAGTTCAGGGGCTTCAAAAATGTGTTAGAATGAGAAAAAATTTATACACCTAACATTTCACAGGGAGTGACTGTGTTGAATGATACTTACCATTATTTAAAGGAATGTTTTCTTTATTATTTCTCACAGATCTTGTTCTTCCATATTCAGATTCAGGTGTACTGGCTAGGGTATACAGTGTTAAGGAAAACAATATATAGCAAATTGTAAAAAACTGCAACATACAAGCTTTTCAATTAAGTGAATCTTATCAAGAAACTTGTCAAAATAATGAATTAGTCATTTATTTGAATGGAATTTGTTTATATTAACCTCTTCTGCCATAGCCATATTTTCACGTATAAATTTTGTAAATAGCCAATGGCATATACATGTATGTTTGATGAATGCAAAATAAAGTTGAGTTGAGTTGAGTTGTACATGTATAATCAAAATGCTGATTCAAAGTAACTAAGAAAGGTACTGTCTATTGGTGCCTGAGACTGGTTGCTAGATAATGGATAAAACTCCAAGGAGAATGGGGCATATGGCATATATTGACCAATGTAACCCCCCAAACAATTCAGAGTTTAAATTTCTTTGCAGCTTCTTTGTTGATAACCTGGAATATGATTTGGCTCCAAGATCCAAATCATATCTGTTAATATATTGTTGTTGTAATTCTCGAACCTTGTAACTACAGCTTTGAACAAGCTGTAGTTACAAGATTTTAGAATTTTGTCGTCAATCTGTTAAAGATGAATGCACTAATGACCCATGTGTACAAACAGACTTTAATGTTGATTAGGAGTAACAATATTACTCCTAGTACCAGGTTTCACACACAAGTTTGTTTATTCACTAATAACATACAGATCTGGATGATTATTCAGTTTCTTATGTGCATATCTTCTTGAAAATTTGTGCCCATATCTTGTGTACCATCAAGTACTATTGATGCACATGCATTTCAAAGGGTCAGTTCAAAACTATTGTAAGTGCCTACATATTTATAGGCACTTACAAAACTGTTGCACTGACCCTCTGATTTGTGTACATGTACATGTCTTCATAAAAGGATATATTTTACTGTTTTTCTTCACTTTACTTTCTGTCTTTTTTGGCTGTAAAAAAGAACATTCCATAAAATCAATAGAAAAATTTCTAATCAATACTGAAAACTCTAAGTTTTTTTTTTATTACAGATCAAAAAGCATTAAGTCCATACAATATCAGTTCAGTTACTAGAAAGATGTCTACAAGACAAAGATTCTTCACAAGTAAATGATTTTCTTAGGCAAAAAAATAGTTAAGTTTGACCAGTGACCTTAAAAAATCAAATTTAAAAAGTTCCAATCAAACAACTTCTTTCTCAATGATATATACAAAGGCTCATTTTTTTTAAAACTTCATCAAAGAATGAAGCTTGTATGGTCTAGTCAAGACTATTTCATTATATTTTTGTTTTCCTTTATTCAGAGACAATATTTGACCAATTGGGAAAAAGAGACACTCTGTAAATCAAACTTTTCAAAAAGAGATTTGGTCTAGCAGAGGTCAACAAAGTTAACAGGTAGCATATCAAAAATATGTATGTAGAAATGTTACTTTATCATTTCAAAAAGAAAGTAGAAGTAACGACCCTTATCAGCCTGCGCAAATAACACAGTCTGACTAGGGTTGCTACTTTTTCACACTTCCAGGTAGTCCTTTATTGCCTGATGGATCACAGAGCCGCAGATAGAGAGAGCCGCAGATAGAGAGGGTATTTTGAATTTCAAATTTAATTATTTCAATTATACTTTCACAATTCCTATATTGCGGGTACTCATAGCCATTGTCTTATTAAGATGATTCAAATGAGTACCCACAATATAGGGTTTCAATAAGAAATAAAGATTTTAGACTGGCATTGCCCCCTCTTATCTATACCCCTGCAAACAAAAACTCAATCTCACCACATCAGGACTAGATAAATATGCTGAGGAGATTCCACTTCTATCATTTTGCCTGGAACTTGTTCTTGAGTTAGTTCTTGGTCGACCATTTCTTTGTCTTGAGTATGACCTGCTTGAAATAACAATAGGTGTCAGTGGAAAGAAAAGATTGATTATTCTGAGTTCTTGATAGTTATATGACAGAAAGTCACTTGAACGAAAATAAAAGTATTGAATATTTACCTAGAGACTGATACATGGCAGTTGCATGTTAAACCTTAATAAACTAGAACTGTCGCAGAGCCGACTTATACCCCCCACAAGCACTTTGTCAGAATGCAAGGGCTATTAGTGCAGGATGTGTTTGTAACAAATAATGAAGTCATATGCAACATTTGCATAAAGTTTCAAGATATTTGGTCACTTGGTTCTTGAGTTCAGAGTCAAGAAACAAAAATTGACTGTGACCTTGACCTTTGACCTATGTGACACAAAAACAATAGGGCACTTCCTTGGATAAAGGAACATTTGCATAAAGTTTCATGAATGTAGGTCACTTAGTTCTCGAGTTAGAGTCCAGAAACGAAAATTGAGCAAAGGCAGACTTTGACCTTGACCTTTGACCTATGTGACCCAAAAACAATAGGGCACTTCCTTGGGTCAAAAGGAACATTTGTATAAAGTTTCAAGATTGAAGTTCACTTGGTTCTCAAGTAAGAGTCTGGAAATGAAAATTGAACAAAGGCTGACTGTGACCTTGACCTTTGTGAACCAAAAACAATAGGGCACTTCCTTGGGTCAAAAGGAATATCTGTATAAAGTTTCATGATTTTAGGTCACTTGGTTCTCAAGTTAGAGCCCAGAAACGAAAATTGAGCAAAGGCGGACTGTGACCTTGACCTTTATCCTATGTGACCCAAAAACAATAGGGCACTTCCTTGGGTCAAAAGGAACATCTGTATAAAGTTTCATGATTGTAGGTCACTTGGTCTTGATTAGAGTCCGAAAACGAAAAAGTCTACAGATGGACGGACAGATGGACACACAAATAGACATGGAAAAACCAATACAAACCCCTCTACTTCATAGGTATAATAATTCCCAAGTCTGAATAATGAATCTTTGCCAAGAGCTTGTTATTGTGGTCCCAGAATAATCTGCAAAGCTTCAGATATTTGGTCACAGAAATATGAGCAAAGCTTAAGATATTATCATAATTAGAAACCGAGACTTGCATGTAAAACTTTAAGCAAGCAAATGAATATTTTAATCTCAAAGGAGTTATAATTTTTCTTTAATATCATGCTATTACTGTCATATATCAGCCTCTAGGTAAAGAATCAATACAAGATCCAGTCATCCTATTTTTAACCGCAGGTTATATTTGAGGCCCAACATGGGGCATATGCAAATATGACCTGCAATTAAATATTGGACTCCGTCAGGATTTGAACCCGGGGCCTCTCTGTTCCATGTCTCTATAAAAGCTAATTTGTGCGGCAAGACAATCATCCTTTTTTACTCAACCCGGCTACCTACTTCCCATTGACAATTAAGATTCTTCCACCAATCACCCCTTATTCTCAACATTAAGTTTTTTTCTTTTGATGACTTTAACCATGCATTTTAAAGACCAATGACATTTAAATATCTGAGAGGTGTGTCATGACAGATGTATAAGGCGGGGCTAGAGATCCCCTTATTTACCTTCTGCCTGTGTATGAAGAATCAGACATTCCACCATCACTCATCTCACCCTGACTGCCATCTGTAAACATACACAAAACAGAAAATACATAATTAACAGAGACACAGACAGAGGGGGTAATTTTGATTTTCGATAAAAAATATTTTAATAATTATTGTACAAATCCTATGTTGTTGGTACTCATTGGAATCCTCTCACTGAGACAATTGAAATGACTACCCACAATATAGGGTTTAAGTGATAAATAACGATTTTAGTTTGACTTTACTCCCTCTTATCTGTATCCCTGAATTAAGACTCATAGTTCAGAATGTTTCTACCCAAACATTTGAATTGCTGAGAACTAGACTAACCTATTTTAGACTTCTTTTACAGACACTCTGTAATTCATAATAAGTACCCTGCATACCAATGCAAACTGTGTGTTCTCTATGTTCTGTTGCACTAAAAGGTGCCAAGAAATGGGGTTGGATGGTTAGGAGAAAGATGTTGGATAAGATGGGTTGGAGGAAAATAAGTACTACTCTTTCTTTAATGCTTTTTAGTGGATTATCAACATTTCTCAGTTGATTATCAATTATTCTATCATGGCACATGATTTTATGTCTATACAAAGCATGCAGTCACATCGTGGTTAAATAGGCACCAATCGTTGAAAAAAGTTCCGAGTGGCTGTTCCATTCCACCCATGTACAAATCTTCATTGATGTATCATTAGGTAAAGAATGTTGGCAAGGCAACCTGATCCAAAAAAATCCCTCAATTTTGTCTATATTACGAAAATATTTAAAGGCTGTGTAGGGGTATTATACTTTGCATGACTCTCAAATCAACTTAGGCGAATCATATTTTATCCATGACGTAGTTTAAAATTATGACGAATATTGTTTACACAAGTTTACTTTCCCCGGATGGATTTATAGATTAAAAATTGTACTTTACTCCACTGAGGAGTGTTTTTAGAGACAGAAACTTTGAATCTAGTTCACTTTGTGATAAATAACCAGGAAGACATTGAATTGATGTTTGCTTTTAACTTCACAACAACAAAATCGTGAAAATTAAATGGAGATGGGCGATCAACAAGAAAATCAAATGCATGCTTTTTATTCTTAAGGTATGTTAACTTTGTTTTTTAGTTTATTTGATTGTTAAATACTCTTTCTTATTTAGGTATTTGAGGTTCTTAGCCGTTAGCATTTAGGCTTTGTCCTTCCCCTTACCTACGCACCCACTGAAGTTTATGCTGTAGGCCTAAAAAATGAATCCCTGGCCCATTTGAAATTTTGGATTGAAGATAGTTGGATGGATGCATATGTTAGTATGCTAATATTGACAAAAACGAATTAAGAATAATTATCTATGTAATTTTGTTCATTTTTCTTATTCAAATTTAGGGCCAAATTTAAAAGAATCAAGAGCTTATTATTGCTTACTTTTGTGAAAAAGAATAGCCTGCATTATCAAATGAAACTAAACCGCAGTTGTTGTAGACTTGGTATCTTCGCAATTATTTCCCATGGAATAGTGAATATTTAGTCATGATAATATTATAATAACAAATTCTAACCGTTATTTATTGAAAATTTAACCACACTTCTGAGTTCTAAAGCTCAATGGATAATCCACTTGAGCTAAAATAAACAACGGTAAAAATGTGTTATTCTATAAGTAATTTCATTGCAAACCAAGTGAAATTACCTAAGGATTAAACCTGCTCTTGATCATTTCACACAATGTTTGTGCCAAGTAGGCAGGGCCCTTTAAACACATCAAATCTGATTGTTGACAGGCAATCACATGCAAAATGGCACACTTTTAGAGAGTTTATTTAAAATATTTCACATTTTGCCAATTATGCATTAAAGAAATGGAATAATTGTGTGTGTGTGTGTGTGGGGGGGGGGTTACCGTTAAGATGGATAAATCTTATGTTTCACTCTTTTAACAATGAAAGCTTTATTTTTTATTTGGAGCTCTGTCACTCATGAAAAGATAGCTTTTGTTGTTCACTCAATGATCAATCTTACACTGAAACAAGGAATCATCCTCTTTATTTACTCTGAATATGAAACAAAGTGACAAATTGTTACACTGCTGTATGTTCTCAAAGTAAGAAGAAAAAAAAGCTAGGTAGAGCTTAGATTCTTGAGCACTGCACTCCAAAATCTTCAAGGGAACATGACAGCCAAGTTTCAAGTTGATCTGACATAAGGTGACAGGGTTATATTCTAAACAAAATTATTTACATAAAAACATCCATCTTTTAAAATTTCAAATACATGTACTTACATGAGGAATTCCTGGATCTGCGACCACCATCACCTTGAAAATAATAGGACAAAATTGTAAATAAAAAAGTCGTTGGTGGGGTGCAAAACAGATATCTATAGGCAGTTACAACCATATCACACTGAGCCATTGGAGTGCCAGTGCATGACATTTCCAACAATGCATGCCCACATAGTAAAGACTTTCATCAGAATATGCACCTGCACAGTCTGATCAAAGTTTTTACTATGCTCTCATTAGATAGCTACAGATTTATTGTGTCTGTTCACAGTCCAAGAATATTTCAACTTACTGTGTGATTGTCTAGTCTGCTCATTGTCTGTCCATCATGCACATATGAATCTGTTGGAAATGTCACACACATCCTCACATTAAATTTGTTTGTATTGAGACTTGGCTAAAACTTTAGATTCTGGTCATAGTAACAGACTTGAACAAGAGCATCCCATATGGGTCCCTATGCTTGGCTGTTGAGAGCTCGATTGTGGATAAAAATCTAAGCCAAAAAAGGGGCATAATTTGCACATAATGCATCTTTGTAGTATAGGTTGCTCTTTTAATGATGATCATAAGGGCTAAGTTTCAAGTGAAAGCTTTCAGTAATACCAGAGATATAACTAAATGTATAATTATTTGCACAACGACGGCAATAACACGAAGGCTATAGCAATACCTCGGGTTTTCTCTGAAGACAGCCGATGACAATGTCAATTCAACACCAAGACTATAGCAATACCTCAGTTTTTCTCAGAAAACAGCTGAGCTTAAAATTATTTTGACAGCCTGGGAACTATTGAAGTTCCTTTAAACAGGTAAAATGTTTCTTCAATTCAAACTTAAAAGGCATCATTCATAAAAAATAATACATCATTAATAAGTATTTTGATCTAAAAGATTTAAGTTTAATCATGCATCTTTCCATTTCGTATTCATTTTTTTTATTTTTTTTCACACAAGTCTTACAAATTGTTTGAGTTAGGAGACATTTTTTTTCTCTCAGTCATTTTCTTTAAATAGCGTTGGTTTCCATGCTTTAGACCGTTGAGTTTCAATTTACATCAACTTTGAGTTTTAGACAATAGTATTTCATATCCCTTGTTTTGCTGTTCAAAGAATATTACTGCATTGGTAGCCATTTTGTTAATTGAGATTTCAAAACTTCTTTCAGAAGTAGTCCAGTTTGTCCACTTAGTGCACCTAACCATGACTTCCTTTAACTTCTCACAACAGTACAACTGCAACATTTCATCGAAGCAAAAAACTGTTCATCTAACTTAACCTTTGTCATGCTGATCCCAGAATATTCCTGCTTTGGCAGGAGATATGGACAAACATCAGCCTGCACATATGTGCAGTCTGATCTTAATCCATACAACCTGATTTTCCCTTTTAAACCAGAAAAGTTTCAGAAATTATATTTTCAAAATCAAATGCTGACTCACAATTAGAATCTCACAATTTTCAGCACTTTGATTTTTTTATTCAGCATGACAAGGGTTAAGAATACGACTTACCATTTTGCCTATTTTACCTACAGCATGTGACAATGACTTCTTTTCTCATTATGCTTGATGAGATTTTGTTGATTGGGATAAAAGACAAAGATCAGCAGTACCTTATAGCATTTCTCCTAATAAACACTCCCAGGAGCTATACATAACATGGTAAGAGAGTCATCACTTAGTATACATTTTTTTTATTTGAAAAAAAAAAACAACATTAAAATGATGTCTTTTAGGCCCTTTTCCCTTTAATTTGAAGTGAATTTCCTCTAAACAATCATATGAATGATTTTTTAGAGGAAATTCACCTCAAATTTGGGGAAGAAGTCTCAAAAAGTTCCTTAAATTTAGGCATTTGAAGTGTGTTTTCTTAGTAGAAAATGTAGGGGTGCTACTATTAGTGAGGGCGCTATTATAAGAGGAAATACTGTACATACAGTCTGATTTTCTTTCTACAATACCTTAAATTCCATTTTATTCTGTAGGATAATTGTTGAAATACCATTATTTAAATTCTATTCAATTTGATTTGAATTTGAATTGGGGTTTTAAGTCGCTTTCAACAATCTCTCAGTTATATCGCGACGACTGGAGCACCTAACGATGGATTCCTGGTATTTCTCACACCAGTACCACCACCACATCCCTTTCCTAGCCTCCAGTTGCTATTCCACATAGGTTTACGATTATCTACCCATTGGTGGAAGACAAATGTCGGAAAGGATAAGTGCCGCGGCCGGGGATCGAACCCGTGCGAATATAGACCTCTGGATTAGAAGTCCGACGCGCTACCAACTGCGCTATTGCCGCGGCGTAAATTCTATTCAAAGGCAATACTTTCATTGCATTTTGTGACCTCCTTAAATTTAGATCAGTCTATTAGTTTGAAACTCAAGAGAGGTTTTCTTACCTGATAATCTACTGTTCACAAGTCTTGCTGTAGGAGAAGGTTTGGAAGATGACACTGAAGTCCCGGAAATATTGGCTCTCTGTTGTCTCTGTCTGAAAATACAACAGATAAGAAAATTTTAAGAACTATCAACCCTTATCCTACATTCAGAACATCACTTGGCCATTTCCATAAACTACAACAGACCTCGGATGTATGTAAGGTGGATGGGTATGTAACTAAATTATGCATTTTGTTAGGCGGAAACAATGTAAGAAAAACTAGCACCTTAGATTTATATCTTTATCAGTAAATAACGGCTGAAAAATCTTAATTTTTGAGAATGACAAATCATTCTCAAAAATTAAGATTTTTCAGCTGTTATTTAAGAATCTAAAGATATTTATATAAGGATGCGATGGTTTCATGTTAGTGACTTAAAGGAGTAGCATTGGCGACATTCGAATCTTTTCACTCACAGTTTTGAGGGCTAACGCCATTTAAACTGACGTCATCGAGTTTTTCCAAGGTTTTCCAGTAATTTTTTAAAATAGTCCATCTATGTTCATCTGAAGTTGATCGTGAGATTGGCCAAGTGGTGTTCCGCATGCCTTATCCTACTGCGGGAAGTCCTGAAGTCCAAGGGGAGTCCTGGAGTCCAAGACTCCTTGTTTTCAATTGGGGACGCCTGTTATTGCAGGAGCTTATGGAATCCTGGATCATATCATAGCAGATTTTTTCATCAAACACATAGTTTTCCTTTTCAACCTTAACTGTTTATCAAAAATTTAGATCTGTTCGATACAAAAGTTGTTGAAGATAATGTTTGCTTGCATCTAGTGGTATTTTGAAGAAAAAAATAAAAATATAAGTCAAAGAAAGACAAAAAAAGACAAAATAACAGAAAAGACAAATTGTGTGTAAAATTTTGAGGTTTCAGTGTGAATTGAGTTTGTTGCAAAAGTATAAAGGAAAAAAAATATCGGAAGAATTCTAAAAGTATACAAGATGAATGATTAAAGAACCAGTTTTGACCCTTAGAATTTTCTCTCAAGGTTGACAGACTTGGAACAGGTAGGGAGTTCAAATTGTAATCCATAAGTTGAGACATGTAAACACTAACCAATGTTTTATATTTACCTTTTCATTTGTGCTTCTTTCTTTTTTCTCTCTTTATCTTTAACATATGCTGATGGATCAAATCTTGGATTACGACAACCTAAATAAGAAAAGCAGAGATGTCTGTACACAAATGAAACATAAGCACTCTCAAGTTAATCATTACTTTGGAATTAATACAGTAACCTTTTAAATGACTGTCAATGTTTAAGATATAACCAATCATGCTTCATGATTTTCTTTCTAAAATGAATAAAAATTGATCTGAAACTAACTCTTTGAAATAACTTTTTATCATAAACTTTACAACAAAATATTTCAACCTTTTAAGTGACTGTCAATGTTTAAGATACAACCAATCATGCTTCATGATTTTCTTTCTAAAATGAATAAAAATTGATCTGAAACTAACTCTTTGAAATAACTTTTTATCATAAACTTTACAACAAAATATTTCAGTGCAAAATGGCTTCATAATCTTCAAAATTGGATTGCAAAGCTGCTCTGTATTGGTGGGATCTGAACAGATTTTATTTTTTCAGGTGAAATTTCAGCTTATTCATTATTGTTGGTAGGACAAACTATCGTTAATTCCCCAAATCAAGATTTGCAAATGTCTTTATGTCTAGGCTTACATATTAGTCTAATCATTTCACATTAATTATGAAAACAACAGGTCAATGGCTCGAAAGTAGACCTATTACACAGTGGACTTATACACCAAAACAGTGCTTGTTCATACAAAATATTTACATCTAAGTATTGCAACTCGAACAACTGACATTTTCATCAAAAGGCCATTTTAATGCCATAATGTAATGGACCATAACCAAAAAAACGACAAGCATATCTTGGCTTTGTGCTGGTATTACAAATGTATCTGTGAATTTTTATTGATACATGTCTATTAGTTGCTCAGAAATTGAGCAGACACAAAAAAAGCTACAGATGGACCAACTGACCAACTGAGCACCATGCTGAGTCCTATATAACCCCTAATCATACCTTTCGAGAATATAATGAACATATTATTATATTCTGAGGACGCTAATGTAAATCACTTTATAGGTGATTTTCTTTATTTGCGGACAACTTTATCTGGACTTATTTCTTGTAAGTATAAATATTAAAGTCAAAATAAATAATCCCAAATAATATCTGATTTACAGTACCATATTTCCCCTAATAATAGCCCCCTCCCTAATAGTAGCACCCCTATTATTTTTTTACTAAGAAAACCCACTACCAATGCCTAAATTTCAAGAACTTGTTGAGACCTCTTCTCAAATTTGATGTAAATTTACTCTTAACAATCATTTATATGATTGTTGAGAAGAAATTTACCTCAAATGTAGAGGAAAAGGGCATAAAAGACATAAATTTAAAGATTCTTTAAATCAGTAATTGCATACCAAATAAAAGCTTCCTGACCATGTTATGTATAGATCCTCGGAGCGTTTATTAGGAGAAATACATAGAGGATAATCGTTTGTTTAGTGAAAGATCGATTTATATTTCATTGAGTGAACAACAAAATATATATTTTCCCACGAGTAAAAATATAGCTTTTGTTGTTCACGAATTGGAATATTAATCGATCTTACTCGAAAAACAAACAATTATTCTATTTCTTTTGTGCAAAAATGAGACAAAATGTGAAATTTCTAGGACATATTTTTGCAAAGCGCATTATTTTGCACGTGATTGCTATGCAACGTTTATTGAGATGTCATTTATTTCGCCCCGCTTAGATGACGTCAGATAGGGTGAAATGCACAAAAGCAGGGTATAAAATTTTGAAAATTCGGCTGCTTTTGTGGTGAGATTATCCAGTGATAATCTGCCGTTATTTCTCGATAAACCACAAAAAAGCATTAAAGAAAGTATGCATAATTACCTGCTGGTGAAGGAGAAGGTGTCCTACTTCTGTGTGAAAAACTGTTTTTAAAATTATTTGACCTATCACTTAATCTGCTTCTATGAGCCCCTGAAGAGGGTTTGTCCCTAATTCGGTCCCTTGATCTGTCCCTTGAAGAAAGTCTATCAGACCAGGACCCATCACGAGATAATGATCGGTCCCTGGATAATGATCTCTCCCTATCCCTAGATAATGAACGCTCCCTAGAGGAAAGTCTGTCTATTGAATTTGTTCTCTCCCTACTGTATGGCCTAGAATTTCTTGTTGTGGTTGTTTTTCCTCTGAAATAGAGAAAATAATAAACAGTTTACAAACATTTTTTTAAATATTTACATTTCCAGTATTTGCACTTTAAATCAATTTGATAAAGGATATATATTAGATTTAACAAATTGGGAGTTGAAGAAAAGTGTTGGAAAAAGATTTCTGATCATTTTACTTTTTGTGTAACCAAATAACTATACAATGGCAGATAGGTCAATAAATGTGACCAATCACGCAAAAAGGAACCATCTGGAAAATCTGTATAATAAATATTTGAAAAAGTGATTGAATCCAGCATAGATCAACCAGTCACATGAAGGTAGATTAATCATTCTAGAGTCAGAAAATAACCAAAGTGCGAAAAAGTTTCCATCCTAGTCAGTCTGCCCTATCTACGCAGCCTGACTAAGTTCAACACTTTACCCACTACCAAGATTGTCCCTTTTGTGTAACAAGTCACAAATGTATAAAGACTCCTTACTTAGATGACACTCTGCTTAACCAGAACTTAAACATGTAATGAACCTTAAGATAATTCATAGATGCATGCACTCAATAGAAATAACATGTCAATTATTTTTTCTAAACTACTTACCTTTTATACAAAGCTAATTCATTTGTTAAACTTTTTACTCTGACCCGTAAGTTTCTCTCTGAGGCTCTTATTTCTTCAAGCTACAAAAAAAAAAAAGATTATTTGACAAAAATGGAGAGCAACTTTACATACCGTAATTAAAATCAATTTCATTGTTTGTCTAAATAAACTTTACAACTTAATCCAACAACTTTGAATCTGAAGCTCAAATAATAATCTTTCCAACATTTCACCCAGATCATTCATCAGTTTTGAAAAATGCCTCACTTTCTTTTTATAAGTGACTTGTCATAAGAATTGTAAATCAGCAATATTTTGAGCAAAAATACCTTTTTATCAATTATATCAGAATTTAAGGGGATTCGGAACAGGTAGTACTGCAGAAATATTTAGAATTAATACTTTCCTGTGTTTCCAAATCTTTTTGAAGTTTGAAGCAGCATTCTATAAGTGGGTTCAATTTGAAAATATACCAAATTTTGTATTAGAAAATATATTGGGAAAACAAAAAATTGTTTGTTACAAGCAATTTCTCCCATTTCCACTTTATTTTCCCTAGGATAGAATCCAATGACTGTACGGGAAAGGGACAAAAATACCTCCTCTAAGAGTTCCCTATACTGTTGACCATGTTTACTGGCATTTCTCTGGTGTTTTGTTTTCTCCTTTAACAACTCTTCTTCCAACTGTCTTGCCATGCTCTTAAACATTTTCAGTTCTTTAACAGCGTTACCATGTGTTGTGTTCTTCATTTCACGTCGAAACTGTAGAAACTCTGCTTCAATATCTTCTTTCTCTTTGCGTAAATTATCAAACCTAGAAAAATAAAATGTAAAATGATGTAAAATTAAAAGAATTATAGGAATAAATGGATAGAATTTTTAATGTTAAGATGATTAACTTAGAATGGTTTACACTGGATCTTTTGAAATTGTTGTAAATTGCGACTACCATCTAATTTCGATAAATCTATCTCATTCCCAAAACAATTTTGATTTTAAAGTGTAGAATCTTCTTTCTTTTGTTAAGTTCATTTAGGTGTTTTTGCTTAATTCTTGTTTTCTAATAAAATGATTAGCCTTTTTCCGTACAGTCCCTTGATTTAAAAACCCTGTGTTTATACTTATGAGAAAATATTGTGAAAAAGAAAAAAAAATGCTTGGTACATACAATTTCTCCTTTCCCTACAATATTTTGTAAAATCATTACTAACATGATTTCTGTTATAAAGTGGTTTCAAATTACACCCACTTTTTTATTGTGGCCTGCAACCTCTTTCAATTAGGACTAGTCTAAAATTTCAAAACTCATGATCTTTCACCATATGAAACCAATATTTCCTAATAAAATCATTAGGAAACCTCAGTTTACACTGTTAAAGTTACTGACTTCCGAAACCTTGCAGAACTATTAAGAGCCCAATACCTTAAAACAAGTTAAAAGACTTATTATCTTTGGAAAGGATTGACTAGACCTACTCTTTGCGCAGTTTCTCTGTCTCTTTACTTTTTGACTCTGATGGACCTTGTTGTTTCAGCTGTTTAATTTCCTCTCTGAGCAGTCTGATCTGGTCCTGTAACTGTCTGGGATCAGGCTTACCAACATAGGGTAGAGGTAGAGGGTAGTGTATTCTGAAATATGAAAACACTGAGCACTTAACTAATTATGAGCGTGTGTGACACTTCCAATAATTTTTAAAACATCTTGCCAGCCTCTGAATCCACACTGTTTGACCACAGTCTCCACAATGTGCTCTGTACATAGATAAGATCTTAACTCCTTTTCATACAGTCAGTGAATTTTCTTACTGCAGGTTGTGGCTATCACTGCTTCATGATCATGTGTCTGACTATGGTCAAGACTTTAGGTAGTACCGAGATCGTACTTTTTGGACTGAAGGGTATCATATCTAGGGGTCAGCACAACACTATACTACTGTAAGTGCCGATAAATATATAGGCACTTACAAGAGTGTTGCACTGACCCCTCGTTATATGAATTTTATTGAGTTTGGTCATACTGCAAAATGCTAGATCTCACCAGAAATAGTTTTCATTTCATTTCATTTTTAGCTCGTCTGTTTTCGAAGAAAACTCGAGGTATTATGATCACCTTGGCGTCATTCGCATTGTTGTTGGCGTTGGCGTGACAAACTTTAACCTTGATCATAACTTTTGATTGATTGATTGAATGGAGTTTAACGCCGCTTTCAACATTATTTCAGTTATATCGCGGCGGCTGGAGCACCTAACAATGGATTCCTGGTATTTCTATCACCAGTACAACCACCACATTCTTTCCTAGCCTCCAGCCGCTATCTCACATAGGTTTAAAATTATCAACCCATTGGTGAGAGACAAATAGTCGGAAAGAATGAGTGCCGCCGACGGGGATCGAACCCGCAAACTCTAGATTGACAGTCCGACGCGCTACCAACTGCGCTATGACGGCAGCTCTCATAACTTTTGAATGGTATGCCATAGAGCCTTCATATTTCACATGATGATTGCTTGGGACAAGACCTTTCTGTAGGTACCAAGTTCAAGGTCATCACTCAAGGTCAAGGCCATTTTTCAAGGTCAAATTTCTTTGAAAAATTTAACCTTGATCATAGCTTTTGAATGGTAAATCATAGAGCCTTCATATTTCACATGATCATTGCTTGGGACAAGACATTTCTGTAGGTACCAAGTTCAAGGTAATCACTCAAGGTCAAGGCCATTTTTCAAGGTTAAATTTCTTTGAAAAATTTAACCTTGGTCATAACTTATGAATGGTAAGTCATAGAGCCTTCATATTTCACATGATCATTGCTGGGGACAAGACCTTTCTGTAGGTACCATGTTCAAAGTCATCACTCAAGGTCAAGGTCATTTTCAAGGTCAAATTTCTTTGAAAAATTTAACCTTGGTCATTACTTTTGAATGGCAAGTCATAGATCCTTCATATTTCACATGATCATTGCTTGGGACAAGACCTTTCTGTAGGTACCAAGTTCATATATTTGCATTTGCCCTAGAAATAATAAACAGCTGAGAGTTGGCACCCGCTTGCGGTGCTCATGTTAAAAAAAAAAATCTAACGAGGTTGGGAGAATTGAAAATTGTACAGGCTCTGCCGATTATCAATTCTCACAACCAAGTTAGATATTTTTTTCATACAATACACTGAGTAGGTATTATATTTATCTTATAACCTCTATTTGTTTTGTTTTTGTCAATGTTTCTAATAGAAATGCAAATTTCTAAAAATAACCGCATTATATCATTGTTCTAAAAATAAATATGTGATATCATAACAAGAGGACCAAGATGGTCCTAGATCGCTCACCTGAGTCTCTGTGACCCCTGGGACATCACATTAATTAGATAGGCAGATGTCAAAAAGAAGATAATTGCCTAAAATCAATACCATGGAACGTTTTCAGCGAAGAGCAAGACAGATATACCTTTTTGCTCTTTGATTCTATGTAAAAAGGGATGCACCCGGGTGGACCCAAAAAGTGACCCCAGGGTCTTGATATGAACAAACTTGGAAGAGGTCCATAAGATGATGCTACATTCTAAATATGAAAGCTGTCTGCCTTCTGGTTTCAGAGAAGAAGATTTTTGAAGGTTTTCCCATTTTCACCCATCTTGCTCAGATGAGCTGAAAGGGATGCGCCCGGGTGGAGCCCAAATATGACCCAAGGGTCTTGATATGAACAAACTTGGTAGGGGCCCACAAGATGATGCTATGTACCAAAAATGAAAGCAGTGTGCCCTCTGGTTTCGATTAAAGAAGATTTTAAAAGATTTTCACTCTTTGATTCTATCTTAAAAGGGTTGGGCCCGGGCAAAGCCCAAACATGACCCCAGGGTCTTGATATGAACAAACTTGGCAGAGGTCCACTAGATGATGCTACATACCAAATATGAAAGCTGTCTGCCTTCTGGTTTCAGAGAAGAAGATTTTTGAAGATTCTCATTTTTTTACCCTTCATGCTCATAAGAGATAAAGGGATGCACCCGTGCAAAGCCCAAATATGACCCAAGGGTCTTGTTATGAACAAACTTGGTAGAGGCCCACTAGGTGATGCTACACACCAAATATTTAAGCTGTCTGCCATCTGGTTACAGAGAAGAAGATTTTTAAAGATTTTTGCTCTTTGGTTCTATGTAAAAAGGGTTGGGCCCGGGCAAAGCCCAAATATGACCCCAGGGTCTTGATATGAACAAACTTGGTAGAGGTCCACTAGATGATGCTACATACCAAATATGAAAGCTGTCTGCCTTCTGATTTCAGAGAAGAAGATTTTTAAAGATTTTCATATTTTCACCCTTTTTGTTAAGGGTAAAGGGAAAGTTAAGGGTGGATTTCATTTATTTGAAGAACTTTGGTAGAGCTTGACCCAAGGAACATCCCTGCCAAGTTTTATCAAGATTGGCCCACTGGTTTAGGAGGAGAAGATGTTTAAAGAAATTGTGGACGATGGACGACGCACGACTGACGACGGACATTCTACGATCCCAATAGCTCACCTTGAGCACTTCGTGCTCAGGTGAGCTAAAAAAATATTATATGAGATGTTATCACACAGATATTTGTACAGTTATAAGATAAATTTCAGCTAGGCTGTTTTCGGAGAAAACCCGAGGTATTGCTATAGCTTCCGTGTCGTTGTCGTGCGAAAACTTTGACATTTTGTTATATCTCTGGTTCTACTGAGGGCCTTTACTTGAAACTTGGCACACATGTTCACCATCAAAAGAGCAGCGTATACTATCAAGGGGATAACTCTAGAAGCATTTTGTGCAAATTATTCCCCTTTTTCGACTTAGATTTTTTCCCACCATCCAGCACTCGACAGCCAAGCGTAGGCACCCGTAGGCGGTGCTCTTGTTAAAAGCTTTATTGCTTTAAAATGAATTTAACTTAATCTTAAATTCTCTCTTGAAATACCATTTCTGGTTTTCAGGATCTCGACTTAAATCTATCTCAGCATAATTCCTGAATAGTTCATATACCCCTTGTTTGGATGTAAGTAAAACATTTTTTTATGTCTGACAAACTGGACGTCAAGATAAGAGGGATTAAAACAAAAATTATTTTTTTTTAGAAAATTCAAGAGTACCCACAACATAGGGTTTACGGTATCAAAAATACATTTAAATATAATGCATTAAAGTTTAATGCTGAAAGCACTCAACTGATTGCTATATTGTGAATCTGTATTTATTTTAAAATTAAACATTTCTGATTGAATCAGGGAAATCACGAAGGTATAGACTAAGATAAGCCTTCATATATTGCCACATAAGTGCAGGCTAATCTTTGTCCCTCCTGCTAAAAAAGGAAAATAAATCAAACTATTCCAGGTTCAGCGTGACAAGTGTTAATCCAGAAATCCATTTCATACCCTCTATCTGTTGCCTTGAAAAACAGTTCAACAATTCATTACCTGTCAAACTCAACAGTATATGTAAGAATGAGATAACGTTTTGAATTCAGTGACACAGTTCTCTGAGGCGGTGCTGTGGGCTTGCCCGTACTGCCTGCCTTTCTTTGTCGCAATGATTCAAGGTCTGCATATGTTAGGAGGTCTAATGATACACTCTCACTGGCCTGCAAATAAGGAAATGATGCCAAATCAAATTGATATAAACTACATGGAACAACAATTTATAATAATGAAATCTTTGAATCCCTTCTAATACTTTAAGGTCCACTTGTCAGTGGACAAATAAATAAAAATCCATGTCAGACAGGAATTCCAGAACTGAAAAATACATGTTATATCAGGGCTCGTGTTGGGGTTTGATATTGGGGAGTCCTTGACTCTTCACCTAAGAAATTCTGGGGATCAAATTTGAATTTAAAGGGGTCAGAACGACAAAAAAAGCAAATCATTAGTAAAATATTGCATATTTAAGAGTCACTTTAACTATTTCTTGTAATGATATGAAACAAGTAATCAATTTGAAGAACTTAAGATATTAATTTGTGAAAATCTCAGGTATTAAACCTTGTTTTGACCCTTAATAATTCCTCTCAAGGGGGTCAAAAAGACCCCCTTGGGAGAAATTCTAGGGGTCAAATTAAGATATTGACAGATTTTTAGGGGGTCAATACCCTGGTTTTAGGGTCAAACACGAGGCCTGAATATGCATCAAGAGCACTACATACACACAGTCACTGTGTCGTAGATGGTGGCTTACGCTTACTTGCTGCCTTGCTGTAAGTAAAGGGAGCATGATCTGATAAAAGCCTATTTTGACCCTTAATTTTTTTATGTTAGGGGTCAATTTGACTCCTCTTATTTCCGTTCAGAAACTCATTCATGCATCCTGTGCACTATTTAAGAGATGAAAGGGTATTTGTTGATTTCATGGAGGTATGGAATCTAATCATACTGTATGAATACACAAAGCAGATTCCTAAATGAGTGTGACAATGTTTTTAGTTTCATACCTCAATGAAATCAACAAAAAATATTGTTATATTATCTTATAATTCAATTTCTTCAGTCAATGCAAAGATGAATTTAGAACCCTCAAATACATTTAATGTTCATGGAGATACTTTTGGTGGAAGCTTACAAAAAAGCTTCCTGATCATAATTGTTTTCATTACTCATCAAAATTGTTTTCATTGAGTAATGAAACCAATTTTTAAGCCAATCAGAATGAATGAATATTGGTAAAACACAACTGTCATTGAATAATAAAAGAATCTATCATATCATAATGAAAAATCTTTAAAAAAAAATCTACACTATTTAAGAGAAGAAAATAATATTTGTTCATTGAGGTGTGAAACTAAAAACCCAATCACTGATTTCTTACAGGACTACTTTTAAAAGAAGCTTACAAAACAAATTCTCAGAATTGCTTTCATTTGGAAATCAAACCAAATCCAACTTAACAGAATGCATGATGATGAATATTGTTGGACACGACTAAAATCAAATTAGAAACAATAATGTATCAGCTTACACTTCATTGTTTGTCGATTCATTCAGATACATGTAAAATGAAAAAATATAGAAAATGGTTTTTACTTAAAGTCATATGATTGGTTTCTTATGATTCTTTGAAAACAGTTTTGACTCCAATAATTTTAAATGGTAATGGGGTCAAGACTCAATAATTTGAAAACCTAGAGAACTGATGCCCATTGACTATCCAATCTCTAATTTTGGAGAGCAAACACAAGACATTTTCCTTCATTTCAATCTTGTTTGAGACTGTTTTGATCACAAATAATTTCATTTAAGGTAGTGGACGCGTAATAGTACCGCAACGTTTCGGAACATGTGATCTTTCACAATGTTGACCTAGGTTTCCTAATGAAAATCATTAGGAAACCTCGGTTAACACTGTTAAAGTTCATTACTTCTTAGACATTTCAAAATTATTACGGGTCCACTACCTTAAGTCTAAAATAAAAGCTTACCTGAATGATCCCTGACTCTAACATGCTGATGAAAATACTGAACTGTTTGAAGTTGCCTGTTTTGTGAGTAAGATCTTCTATATCTGAAAGGGACAGAAATTGCACTATGAAGCGCTACATCTTACTTCTTTTTCTTGAATACTTTATAATGCTATCATTTATAAATCTAGAATGCATACAGACTGTCGTGACCTGCAGTTGTTTTGGTTGTCCGGTGTTCTAATGACCTTTCCATGCGAGGAAAGCAAGTCTAACTTAGAAAACACAACACAATCGTCTAGACAGTTGCTGACTTTGACCACAGCTGAATCCTGGAAAAATTTTCAAAGTAATGTCGTGTGGACCACAGCCATCAAGCATTTTTCAGATCACGTGAAAATTATTTGTAATTTTCGGGAAAAAAAGAAGCATTTTCACAGCATCAATGATGATGACAAAGCTTTCCAACCTGTGGCAATTCTAATAGCATCGTATTCCGAGGACAGAAATCTGTACTAAGAGTACTAAGAGTACACTGCAATGTTTGAGCACTCGAGACTTTTACAATATGAATTATTCCTACTTGTCCATTCATTGTTAGGTTTCGAAGTTCATACAAGCCTGCTAGAAGAAGAAAAAAAAAAAGGGAAATGTAAAAATGTGAGAATAGATGTCAAAATAGGAATCGACATTATACCAACATCATTCTAAAGCTAAAGCTGTTGCATTTGCTGCTCATTCACCATTTAATGACTTTCTTAGTTACAATCGGGATCTGTATACACCTTGCGTTAAATCTGACATTCTGAACAAAGCAGTAGGAATGCTGTAGGAGTCCAGTGGTGACGTAGTGAAATTATGTAGATATGAGTAGAGTGGAAGTTTATGCGCTACTGTCTTTATATGTCGTCTTCACAATTGTTGTAAGAGTGCAGAGGCATTGCCGCCTTAGTGTGACAGGCCTTTTAAACAGGTCAATTGTTGACTGACAGGCCAAGTATACGCTTGGTTTACAATTCAAGGCCTTCCACAGTTGCTTACTGGCTGATCTATTGTCTCCTAATTCCAAAACCTGTGGGCCAGACTATAGTCAGGCAACTTCTTGTTTTTTCCAGGGAACCTTGACTTTGCTTTTCTTGTTGACTAAGGGGTGTTTTGACAAATCAAGCGAGTAAATCATCCAAGTTTCAAAGGTCGGGGTTTCTATACCAATGCCTGAACAATGCAAGTCATTGCTCTATATGTGATGGAGTATCTATCTATCTATCTATACATCCTGCATCACCCTCTTTCGAGTATAACGTGCAGTTGCGCTGTCAGTGCCAAAGTAAAAGGGGGGAAAGAGATAAAAAGTGAAAGTGAAGCTGATAAAAAGATAAAAGTGTAAAAAGTAATGTTAGTGCAGGGGAAGTGAAAAGTAAAGGAGGTTAAAAACAGTGTATTTACTTAAGGGGATAGATGGTTTATCTCACAGACTCCTTTTCTGAAGGAGAGGAGATTTTCCAGCAATACTAGGTGGGAAGGGAGTCTGTTCCACAGTACAATCGATGCAGGGTAGAAGGAGTTTTGGTAGTACATAGATGGAGTATGGATTTGTCTATATGAGAGGGGGTGCATGTGACGAGTAAATTTCAAGGGCTTCTCAAAATATGAAGGTAGTTCAATAGCAACATGGCCGTTTATAATTTTGTAGAACATGATCATACGAGCATCGATTCGTCTATTCGCTAGGGACCTCCAACCAAGCTCACTCAGTATGTCAGAGACACTATCGTAGGGAGAATATTTACCTTTGACCCATCTGGCAGATCTTCGCTGTACCATTTCTATTTGATTTATGTTTTTTTTAGTGTGGGGGGACCAGATGGATGAGCAATACTCGACTTGTGGCCGTACCAGGGATCTATATGCTAGTTCTTTGACTTTTTCATTTTTGGTTTTTACATTCCTTTTGACGAATCCTAACGTTCGGTTTGCTTTGGAGGTTATGCTGTTGATGTGCTCATTCCAGCTAAGGTCGTCAAAGATGGTGACACCAAGATACTTCGCAGAGTTCGTAGACCCGAGTATCTGGCCATGGAGAGCATACCGAGTATCAAGTGGTTTTTTGGCTCTAGTAATATGCAGTACCTGGCATTTACTCGGATTAAACTCCATGTCACAGGCTCGTTCCCACGTCTGCAAAGTATCTAGGTCAGCTTGGAGGGTGTCACCATCGTCCGAGGACCCAACTGTTAGGTAAACGGCCGTGTCGTCTGCGAATAGTCTTACCTGAGATTTAATGTTATGTGGTAAGTCGTTTATGTAGAGCAGGAAGAGGAGAGGCCCAAGAACAGATCCCTGTGGCACACCGGATGTCACAGGGACCCCCTCAGAGCTCTCCCCCTCCAGCACTACAGCCTGGGTTTGTCCAACAAGAAATGCTCTTATCCAGTTTAGGGTGCTTCCTTTCACTCCATGCTGATGTAATTTAAAGAGGAGCTTTGAATGGCTGACCTTATCGAAAGCCTTGCTAAAATCTAGGAGAATGAGGTCGACCTGCTTACCATTCATAAGTTGCCTGCCCAGGTCTTCAACAAGTTGGATAAGCTGAGTTTCGCATGATCTTCTTTCCCGGAATCCATGTTGCAAGTCATATAGAATAGAGTGCCTACATTGTCAAAATAAACTGTTTACTGACTTACATGCAGAATCAAATTCAGCTCTCCACTGATCAGCTGTTAGTTTGTCTTCTACTTCCACACACAAGGTGTTCCCATCTTTCACATTCATTGTCACAATGTACTCAATCCCCCTGAATATGTAGGGAGCTGTCACAGTTGTGTCGTCTTCCATCGTCAAATGTTAGCTTTATAATCAGTTACGATATAATGATTTTGTATCAGTAGTGAAAGTTTGAACACGGCGGGTGAAGGTGATGAGTTTGGGCAAGTTTCAAGTCACAGTGAAAATGTTCCACGACTTTGCCATCGCGGAAATATGTGTAGCCACTTAAACGAGTATAGTATTTTACAGTTTATTCGGTTGGTAACTGGTTCTGTAATTATCTACTTATTTAATTCATAAGAAAATCCAAAGTATTCGACTGTTTACGAATGAAGCGGAAATGAAACTAGGAAAGCCGCGCATGCGTGTTACAGTTGAAGCGGTGTTCCTAAAATACGATAAGGTGCAAAAAAGTGGTTAAAGGTGCTAAAAGGTGGTTAAAGGCGCAAAAAGGTGCTAAAAGTTGCAAAAAGTTGTTAAAATGGGCGAAAAGGTGCTCAAAGGTGCTTACACAGTGTTAAAAGCCATTGGCCCTGTTGAATGATCTGTTTGGGCATACCGTCCGTACCAATGACAACAGTTTCATATTTTTTCTTATGTCATATATCGTATGAATAATAGTTATGGTTTAAAGGGTAGTAAGTTGCAGTGGATTTGCTAATAAGAGGTACCTGTCCGGAGATATATACTTAATGATTATATATATGGACAGAGTCAACCCAGTTTTCCTGAGTTTGATTCCCGGGAGCGGCTATCACATTCGGCTCGAGTACTGGGGATTTTTCCAGGTAGAAGAATCGAGAGGGAGAGAGAGGGTTTGGGGTTTGTTTTTATTCATTTTGTTTTGCTTTGCTTTGCTATGCTTTGCATGTGTTGTGATTGTAAATTATGAGTTGTCTTGTATGTTGTTTGTATGTCGGATAATAGCGAAACATCGCTATAAAGTTACAATTTTTACTTTGAAACCGACACTAAATAAAATTTTGTATCATGTATCTTGGATTTAATATAAGTTGAAAGAACTTGTTCAAGTTCCCTATCGATGTAAAAATAAAAAGGTTTAAACCAATGATAGCCGCTCCCGGGAAACTAACTCTTTAAAAAGTACATGTACAATAACCTCTGTATCGTTCTTAGTACATTTTTATTTGTTTCGATTTTCATTTTTCACAGCCAAATTGTAAGGAAAAATAAATGGGATAGAATGAGTGACAGTTTTATTAAACTATTACAAAAAATGAAACTGTGATTATAATTACCACTATAAGTGTTTTTCATAATAAAAAGCTGAATTCCTTGGCTTAAATATGTACATGTATATAAAACAAAATCGGATTTTGAAATAAATGCCTGTTGTCTGGACACTATTGAAATTCTGAGTTAAGAAATGTGATAACGGTTATCTGTACATGTTTACCTATTAACCTGCAAAACAATAATCATAATGCATTAATTCATGAAAACTGTATATAAATGCTTTGCATGATCATGTAAGGATGGCAGTCGTTTCACTATTTAGACTTTTTCACTTTTGGACGTTTCCTACAAAGACGTTTTCACTACTACTTGGTAGTAAAACGTCTTAACAATAATAATCTATATTTAGTACATATAGTGCTACAAATGACCAACCTTTCATAAATTTGATGGTTATTAAATGCATTTAAAAAGTGAAATGCCTGGATATTGAAACGTCTATAGTAGAAAACGTCTCAATAGTGAAATGACTCACATTCATCATGTAATATACTTTGATCCAAACATCAGTATCACACCAAGAAGGGATTCCCGTGGCTTGTTTGAACCCATTCTTTAGGATTATCTTCTTTAGCCTAATCTTTTCATTTTTCATGGGGATTTCCCTGAAAATATTTCTCATTCTTAAGCTTGAATACGAGCTTACCGTTACAGAAATCATTGGTCTACCATTGCGTACTACTCCAATTCAGCAACAAAACGAGGGGAATTCAACATGCAGCTCTTCTTCTTCATCTTCAACACGCGGTTCTCCATCTGGACCTTGCTATGCGTCTTTAAGGAATTCGTTCAGAAGATGTTGCAACACAGATAAACAAACCGCCCAATGATAAAATGTTAAATGAATTGTAGTAAAATGTTTTAATGGGAAATGGGAAATCGAATAAGAGACGATGAGGAACACTTATTCCCCGAAACAGGAATTTCCCAATTTTGACATTGCAAATTGACATTGACCCTGCCAGATGGGACTGACCTTAATATAAAATTTAATTTCGGTAATTAATATAACATTATTTATATCGAAGACAGTTGTAAAATTAATTTGACAGGGTAAGTTTCGGTATTATGGTTAAAATTTTAATATGAGCATCGAAATATACGTTCTATTAAATGCAGGCTGATAAGATTTATCTCCAAACCAAATTTGAGCAATGTAACTTTTTTGTTAAGTTTTGGGTTAATTTTTTTACAACGACCCTAGTGAAATGTCACTTTCTGGTCGTTTGGTGTTTTAGCTGGCAACATACCAAGTATTAGAACTCTTCGTTACTTTAAAAGTAAAAAGATAAAATTTATATGAATGTGTCTGGCTTGATGGGCGAGTGGTTAGCGCGCTCGAATCGTAACCAGGTGATTGTGGGTTCGAGCCCTACCGGAGACGGGTGTTGTATTTAGGCAGGGCACTTTACAAGGAATTATGGACGTTTCGTACCATAACCGTTTCGTACCAGACGTTTCGTACCATAGGCGAAGACGTTTCGTACCATAGGAGAAGACGTTTCGTACCATAGACGAAGACGTTTCGTTCCATAGGTGAAGACGTTTCGTACCATAGGTGAAGATGTTTCGTACCGTAGGAAAAGTCGTTTTATACCATAAAATTACCATTTCGTACCGCAGGATAATCATTTTCTTATCATTTTGATACAGATTTCGTAACATATGTGTGGTTTTAGTATGACAGAAAAGAAGTCAATATTCATGTAATAATATTCCGTTGATATCTTATCATTTTATAAAAAGATACATGATACATATATACAAAACAAATAAATATTCACAAAAAAGTGGATGGATGATGATATTTTTTTTACTGTTTATTCTTTTTATTGTTGAAGATTTGTTGATAAATTTAAAAAGGTGTCTGAATTTCGTAAAATTGTTAGCATCTATACCTCACAAATCGTAATTTACGAAACAAGAATCAAAACAAAACGTTGTAACTGGAAATAAATCATACTGGTTATATTTTGTTCAATTGCCTAAATTGCTATAATTTTCTTTAAAAATATATATTCTTAATATATAGATAGTACTAATTAAACAAGTTCATATTCATTTCTTGATTTATGTATTAATTTCTTGACGACCGTGCTGCAATTGCTTGAGAACATTGAATAAAAAATCCATCATCCTCTTGTAGTCTCATAAAACGAATCACCAATATACACTCAAAAGCATGTCGTGATTTAATCAATTAACAAACTAGGCTTATTGATAATCAGTTGACAATTTTTTATTAAAGGCAAACACCAACAATTAATTGTCAACTTGTTATTACCAATCTTGTATCAAAGATGAATCAAACAACATGCCAGCCAATCAGGCTATTCATAATTTAGCCTTTACTCCTTTAATTTGTAAAATGCTATAAACTTTATAGGCTCGCAGTACAAGCAAATGCAATATTTTCGCGTGATTTTACATGGAAAAATTAAGTTATTTAAGATATAAACAATATGAAAATCGTAAAGTATATATTTCCATTTTGGTACGAAATGGTAAATATATGGTACGAAACGTCTTCGCCTATGGTACGAAATGGTCATTGTATGGTACGAAATGGTAATAGATTTTATGGTACGAAATGGTTATGGTACGAAACGTCTGTATACCCTTTACAAGCAGGGCCCAAGTCCACCGTAGAAATGGGTAGTAGTGATTAAGAAACCATTGTCTCTCTCTCTATGTGCAGGATATGATCTGGAGTGAACAATGAAAATAAGAGTCATTCGACCCTTTATCGTGTTATCCTCGAGAAAAAATAATAAAGATAAATAAGAAAATGTTTTAATTACAGGCATAGGGTTCATAACTTGACATTGAACTTAGTTAAATACCTTTCCTTATTGCTTCTTGTTTTCAGAAAAAAATTGCAACAAACAGACAGACGGATGTTGGCAAAATAATATGCCATAATCTTTAGAAACAAAAAAGAACTCTATATATCACCATTCTAAATGGCAGAAGGAAATCTTGGCGACCTAGAAAATCTACGTACTGCATTAGGCATAACAGTCAATTCACAACATAAGCAACATATACTATGTGAAGACTTTAACTGTCCCGACATCAATTGGGAGAGCTTGACTATAGATAAAAACCCAACTTCTACCATACAAGACAAAAATGTGCAAGAAAAGCTGATTGAAATTGCAACAGAAGCCAACCTTACACAAATTTATGACAAACTAACAAGACAAGGTAAACTACTGGACTTAGTATTTGTAACCAATCCTTCCCTTGTGAAGAGCTCGGTGACTGTACCCGGTATCTCGGATCATGACATAATTGTAACAGACTTTGACATAAAACCAGTTTACTCAAACAACAAACCCCGAAAAGTGTTCTTATCCAACAGAGCCAACTGGGGCAAAATGAAGGAAGCCTGCCAACGAATTAGTACTAAGATAAAATCCCTACCAACATCAAGTGATATTAATGCACTTTGGAACATCTTCAAGAAAGACCTTCTTGAATCAGTGGAGACAAATATCCCATCAAAAACTATCAAAAAGAGACATAATCTACCATGGCTAAACTTGAGCCTGAAACAAATGTCACGGAAGAAGGCTAGATACCACAAGCAAGCTAAGAAAACGGGGAATTGGTCAAAATATAAAACCTTTCAAAAAAAGTGTAGAAAACAATACCGTAGAACTGAATGGGAGTTCGTGAACAATAGTATACCGTAAGGACTAGAGAAAAATAGCTTTAAACCATCTTGGAATTATGTGAAATCCAATAACAGGACAACATAGGTGTATCGCCTCTAAAAAAGAATGGAAGCATAGTAACAGACTCAGAAGGCAAATCAAACATATTGATAGAACAATTTAAATCAGTGTTCTGTAAAACTACAGGAAAAGTAGATCCAAGCCAACTTAGTTACTCGGAGAATGAAATCCCAGCTATCCCAGACATTATTATCACCGAAAAAGACATAACAAAACTACTGCAAAACCTAAATCCATGCAGAGCCATGGGTCCTGACCAAATACCTAATATTGTACTCAAAACATGTGCTGATGAACTATCGCCAGCTATTACCTACATATTCCAAACCTCGTTAACAACAGGCTCTTTACCAGATGATTGGAGAAATGCCAACTTCAGTCCTGTCTTTAAAAAGGGGGAACGTCATCTACCTGAAAATTACCGCCCAGTGAGCCTTACTACTGCCCTATGTAAAGTTCTGGAACACATCATTTGTAAACATATGCTCAGTCATTTTGAAAAATTTAACATTCTTACAAACAGAAATCACGGCTTTCGTTCAGGATATTCCACTGAAACCCAATTATTAGTCACGATGGATAACCTACTACAATCGTATGATAAAAAACAACAAGTTGACGTAGCTATATTAGACTTTTCTAATTAAGCGTTTGATACGGTGCCTCATGATAAACTTTTACAAAAACTTGAAAACTTTGGCATAAAGGGAAGCTTACTAAAGTGGCTAACATCATTTCTGAAACACAGGGTCATGAACGTTGTTGTGGAAGGAGTACATTCGAACAGTGTTAAAGTTGACTCAGGCGTGCCACAAGGCATTGTCTTAGGACCTATCATGTTTCTTTGCCATATAAATGATTTGCCCGATTCATTGAAATCGACCGTCCGGCCTTTTGCAGATGATTGCTTTTTATATCGGACCATACAAAAAAGTGAAGACCATCACATCCTACAAAACGACTTATACGAACTGGAGAAATGGGCTTAATTATGGGGTATGTCTTTCAATGCCAAGAAATGCTATATATTAAGCATTAACCGGAAATCTAGCTTCTTCTATGAACTAAACAAAACTATACTACAGAATGTTGACACAAATCCACATCTTGGTGTAACACTAAGCAACGACTTAAATTGGACTTGCCACATCAATAATATATGCAAGACAGCAAATTCAACACTAGGCTTCTTAAAGCGGAATCTCAAAAACTGTGCACTCGACTGCAGGAAACTAGCCTATACTTCTATGATTAGATCAACACTTGAATATGGCTCAACCATATGGGATCCTTACAGTGCCAAAGACATCAACAATATCGAAAAAATCCAAAGACAATCATTACGGTTCTTTACGTAAGACTACTAATCTAGAGAGGGTGGTTGTGTTCAAAACATACTGAATAACCTACATCTCGACATCCTTCAAGCCAGACGACAACAGGCAAGACTTATTCTATTATTCAAAATCATCAGGTGTATGGGGGTACAATCGAAAAATCAAATTATTTAACCCCTATTTTAAACAAAAAGCGTATCAAACCACGACAATACTGTGACACTCAAATAAAAAAACCTAATCGAAAAATACCAAACAAATCATACAGACTGCTACCAAATCAAACAAACTAAAACCAAACAGTACAGAAATTCCTTCTTCATAAAAGCGGTGCAGGATTGGAACAGTCTTGAAGAAAGTGTCTAAAAGTGTGCTAAAACAGTTAAGAGCTTCAAAACAGCTCTCACGCATCGCGACTAGCGACCAACACTCCCAGACCGACGCATCGTTCGTTCGTTCGTTCGTTAGTTAATCTTCACCTCCCGTCAGGAAGAACCATCCAATGGATGTCGTGAATATGTAGATAAGTTCCACACCACACAAAATCACAAAACACCGTATATTTTACCCATTCACCAAACTTTAAAACTTAAGTATTTACGCAAACACAAACTGATAAAAACTGATAAAAGTGATCTTGATTATAATATATTATACACATCATAATCCACTGTTGCCCCCTCTCTGTTTACTCTTACCAATAGAGGCCAACAGGTTCAACCTTGAAACATGGATATTATTAACAAGTCTGCGGCATAGGAATTCAATAGATGCTATTTGTGAAACTTGTCTTTTAGAATAAGGTTCTTGTAAAAGATGAGAACAGTCTAGAATAATCTTTAATTGTTCCTTTCTCGTTTTATTCCCAAAATTACACTTGAATATAGAGTTTATTTCACATGTTATATCTCCTATGCATTGTCCACTTATAGGTTTAAGCAGGGTGCACTCAAATATGAAATGTTCAATAGTTTCAGGGAATTCTTCACAAAACAAACAAATTGGATTCACTTGATTTTGGTTAAAAGCAGCTTTTGAGGATTGTAGTTGATAAGTGCCTGTCAATAGTTTCAGTTTTACAGGAAGTCTACGCACCGTACACATAGATTTTACTGGTGTTGATAGAATTGGGTGGAGTTTACCAGGTATAAGAACTTTGTTCATATATAACAGTTTGTTTGATAGATTTGCAGAATGGATAATCTTCTTTTTCCAGTAGCTGTTAATAGTTCTATTGATTTGGGCTTTCCATAAGGAGTGTTTAACTGGATTCACTAGAAGTTCATCTGGTAAAGGAAGGTCATACTTGAGTAATAACTTCTTCACCGCTATAAACCAACTAGCACTGTTAGTGGTCTTAAAAGACAGTTGCCTATTAGCAAGTTGTTTTTCAACAGAGTTAGAGTCCTGATGACAGATATTGTTGAATAAAGTAACAGCACGTTTGTGTATTTGCGATTCAACAGGTAGGATGCCGGAAAGCATATAGATTGCTTCATCATTAGTATTTGACGGTAGGGATAGTATTTGTTTAAGAAGCTTCTTTTGAAATAGTTCAAGTTGATTCAATTCTTTCGCGGTTGGTAGTAATATCTCTAATCCATACAGCAGTATTGGAGTTACGTAAGAGTTGACAAGATATAGTGCCGTTTCTGGATCTAGTCCATTGTGTCCATGGAGACCACTTGCCATCAAACTATACGCAGTCCTTCTGGCCTTTGAGATATTCCTCTCTACGTTGGCTTCTCTGGTTTCTTTCAGTGTTGATGCCCTTATTATACCAAGGTGAGTAGAATTTGTTACATTTGGTAAATAGTTTCCATATAGTTCAAATTGATTTATAGGTTTTTGATGTCTACTATTTGGTCTTAAGTTCAAACTCTCTGATTTTGTGGGTTGGAGAGTGTAACGGTCTTGGTTTGCGAAATCCTCAGCTACAGAGATTAGCTGTCGAGTCTCGATAAAATCGTTAGCACATATTGCGACATCGTCCGCACATGCAATTGCATTACAGTGGATAGACCCAATATGACATCCAATCCTATTATGTTCATATCTTTTTAGAAGAGGGTTTATGTAAGTTTTATAGAGGTCTGTACTAGCAACACCACCTTGTTTAACCCCTTGAAATACACTAAATGGTCTGGACTGTTGGTTTAACCATTTCACAGAACTAGATGAATCTTCATGTAGACTGCTTATTATGCTCAGGTGTCTATCCTGTATACCAGCATGGAATAGCCTTCTGATGAGATGATTGTGGTTTACTACATCAAATGCTGCCTTAGCATCCAAGAATATAAAGTTGCAACACATAGCATTATCGACGCAATCCCTTGCTATTTCTTCAATGATCACTGCAGCATGCAGGGGCATCATACCAGAAGTAGTCCTGCGCCGTAACAATACAGATACAGATGCGGGAACAGATCAAGTTACTATTACACATATGCGTAGGCCCTATTTGACGTTGGCACCTAAAAAACTTTCAACATTTACTACATTAAGATGAGTTAAATTTTTGTAAGGTAGTTATATTCTAAAATGATCAATTGAGTGAAACAATAATAGTGTGTACAATACTCATACTTTCACCTTTACCCACCTTTTCGCCCACCTTTAAGCACCTTTTCGCACCTTTAACCACCTTTAACCACCTTTTTGCACCTTTTCTTATTTTAGGAACACCCCAGTTGAAGGGAGGCAAATCGCGTAAAAAAAATGGCGAGTGTTTGCCGTTTCGCAAGTTCATTTCACAAAATCTCTCATGGTTTACTATCAGCTCAAGCCAGACATGTTGTATCAAAGAAAGCATGCAGATTCTTGCAAACATCATCGGTTTTGAAGCTCAGAGAAGGTGATCATTCAAGAAATATTTGTCTTAAATGCCAAAATCGTTTGCTTTTGTCGATTCGTCCCCGAATTAGCTCAACCAATTGTCATATTGCCTTTTAATTGCTACACTTATTGTACTTGTACTTGTATTTTCTCATTCCATTTTTAGAAGGTTCAAATTTGACTGGTCAGCAGTTCAGGATCTTATGGTTTTGTTTACTCGATGGGAACCAGTCAAACCAGTCCAGAGAAAAAGACTAACAATATCAACCTAGGAGCTCAGATTGCCAAAATTCAATATTTATAAATATGGGTATAGGCATTTTCTCTTAAAATTTAGGGGCCAAGCCCAAAATCTAGGGGCCATGGGCAACTGGGCCCGTGCTAGTTTTTTTTTTCCTGCAGTCCCTTGTCAAACTGGCCATTATCTGGTGCTGTGTCCAGAGAATCAAATAATAATTATGAACTTGTGAAATAAGATCCAATATATAGGTGTATTTTCAAAACTGAGCTCTGACGTAGGCGTTGAATCCATTACCACAGGTATATCGGATATATTTAAAAAGCATATGATAATATGTATATGTAAAATAATTTGTATCTTTTTAGGTATTTTATTTAAACCTGTTTTATCTATTTTGACAGAAAAGCACGGGAATTTAACCGTTTAAAGTAGATTTCAAGGCTCACCGCGCAAAATCTACCTATTACAATACTATAGATTTTGTTTTCTTTCCTTTCAGTTATTGAAACAACAGAAGGCAATACCACAGTGGTAAGTGAAATCAACATTAACCCTTAACTTGCTGAACTGGGAATCCTTCCTAAGAAGGTTTAGACAAAGATCAGACTGCACATACATGTATGTGCAGTCTGATCTAAGCCCTTACCCACTGTACCATTTTAAAACCAGTAGAGTTTAAAGAAAAAAATTCAAAAGAAATACTGATATTTGAATACTTTAGATGAATATTGAATGCACCATAAAGGTGTCGACTTGACTTATTGAGATTGAAAGCAGCTGGAGGCCGGGAAAGGGTGTAATTGTAGTTCTGGTGTGACTGAGAAATACAGGAATACATTGTTAGGTGCTCCAGCTGCAGTGATATAACTTGAAGATTGTTGAAAGAGGCGTAATACTCTATTCAAACAAACAAGCAATTGAGATTGAAATTTCTTCAACTTCATTTGTTTGTTTGTTTGAATGGGTTTTATACCGCTTTCAACAATCTTTCAGTTATATTGTGGCAGCTGGAGCTTCCTACAATGAATTCCTGGTATTTCTCACACCAGTACTACCATTTCATCCTTTCCTATCCCAGGCCTCATGGGTCTACAATTTTCAACCCATTGGTGAAAGACAAATAGTCAGAAGGATGAGTACTGCCCATGAGAATGAAACCCAGGGTCTTTGAATGACAGTAAAATGGGCTATGACAGCAGCTTTCTTTAATTTGAAAGTGTAAACAGTAAACATGATAAAAACAGTACTGTTGGGTATGTACGTTATTACAGATACATAATTAAGTAGTTTAACAAGATCTCTTCGGATCAACAAAGTGCTGTGTTGCCTTGTCAAAACCATGTTATTCAAGCTTACCAATGTTGTAGTGATTTGTAAAAACGATGAATAAAGCAAAACACTCTTTTAGCATGTATTGAATGATTTTTCGTTTCTTCAAACCATTTAGCAACCAAATGCCATCTCAACAATCGTTTGGACCAAAAGTTATGCTGCAAATATGTATATCAATATGTTTAAAGTCAGTAATCAAATCTCATTAATTTCATTAGAGTACTCTATTGTAAAGGTCACTGAGTACATGATTAGTAAAATGGGAACTCATAACCATCCCTATAATCAAGAGATGAAGAGAGTTTTTTTTAATTTCATTGAGGTATGAAACTAAAAACCTAATCACACTGTATAAATATACAAAGCGGGTTCATACATGAGTGTGATAAGATATTTAGTTTTATACCTCTCTCTAATAAAAGAAATATTCTTTTCATATCTTTTGATTAAATATCATAAAGTCAAAATGGAAGAATTTCTCCATCATAAGACAGATTTCATATGGGACCAATTTTTCAGCCAATCAAAATGCAAGAAAATTTATGGAATCCAATAACCGGTATATTTAATTATTCCTTTATCAAAAAAGTCATTTGGATCTTGAAATCAGCATTGCTATACAGTAAATGCAGGACCACAAAAAGCGGTTGTTTAAGAGAATGGTCACTTGATACACATTTTATTTACAAATTAGAAACATAATTTTGATTTGAAAAGGTTTATTATTGAGAATTTCTAAATTATCCTTTGCTGTTCAAACCGATTAGAATTGTAGTTTTATCAAAGTAGGATTAATTTTAGATAATTTTTAGATGATGAATATCTACTAATTCTACTTTGTAAGATAATTTGAAATGAGGAAGGTGTTTTTGAAAATGGTTGCCAAATAAAATAGGTCGCTTTGTAGGTGAGATCAGTTGAGCAAGATTGCCTGTTAGTGGTATTTTGTCTGAATTTATAGATTATTTATAGCCTCTTCAGCCCTCATTTAGCCAGGCATTTGAACCTGCATGCAATGCTTGTGTTACCTGTATAATTGCTAGAAAATAGACTCTGTTTGATCTTTAGCATTCTACATTCAGTAGCATTTTGTTTGCTTTCAGGTTGAAGGTCGCAAGTACGAGTCTCCAAGAAAAAAACAGCTCCTTAATGTGCCAGGGCCTGCTAATTGTTTGTGTAAATTAAATTTAGATATAAAATATACGGTAAGTTATGATATAAATTGTTTCAACCTTTCACTTGATTCAGATTAGTCAGGGTTTTAGTATTTCGTAGAAAATGGGGTCCAAAGGACTCAATAATTGGGATGCTAGGGATTGTTTTTCTAAGATTTGGGGTCCCTGCCTAAAATTTAGATTATTCATTTTGATTGATAAACCTGTTTCTTTATGAATTAAGAGCTATTCTCTGATAAAAGGTACAGAAAGCATTGCATAGTATATTGTCTTTTTGGGGCTTAACTTCAGGAAAGAACTGAAGACTGTTTTAAATAGTCTTCAATTCTTTTCTGAAGCTGGTCCCAAGAGGTTCTATGGAACTTTAAGGGTCCTGGTAACTTATTTGAGGGTATCAGACTCTCAAAACCTGCATCCCTTAAAAATGTATAAATAGAGGATAATCGTTTGTTTCAGTGTAAGATTGATTTATATTCATTGAGTGAACAACAAAAGCAAATTTTCATGAAAATATAGCTATTGTTGTTCATGAAATGAATAATTAATCAATCTTACTCGAAAAACAAATGATTATTCTATTTCTTTATTGCAAAAATGAGACAAAATGTGAAATTTCTAGGACATATTTTCGTAAAGTGCGTCATTATGTGTGTGATTGCTATGTAACGTTCATTGTGACGTCACTTATTTTGCCCCGCATAGATGACGTCAGATAGGATGAAATGAACAAAAGCAGGGTATAAGTTTTTGATAATTTCACTGCTTTTGTGGTGAGATTTTCAAGTGATAATCTACCGTTATTTCTCAATAAACCACCGAAAAGCATCAAAGAAAGTCTATAATTTGTAGGCAACAGAGGGCAATTAACAGATTGCTGCTGTCAATCGAAACACAGTGCTTGTGTTTGACCCCAAATATCTGATATCTTATTTTGACCCTTAGACATTTCATGTGGGTCATTGTGACCACTTGCGAGGAATTTCTAAGAGGGAAACTGATTAAGATGCATCTGATATTATACGATACTATCTAAAATTTTACAAATCAATTTGCTTAATTCTTATCTTTAAAAGAAAAGGTCAAATGACTCTTAAACCTTTAAAATCTGTACTCATGAATAGCTCTTTCTTGTCTGTTGACCCCTTTAAAATCTGTTTTGACCCCCGGAATTTAAAGGTTAAGGTGTAAATGAATAGTCTTCCTAAAAACAAACACTAGCACAAACCCTGCATTTAAGCAATCAAAAAATTGATTTTGAAAGGGCTGACCTTTTGACCTCTGTATACTGTAAGTTGTACCTAAAGCTTGAAAAATCTGTACATGTAACATTTAGGTCGCCCACTTATAATTTCCTTTTATGTCCACAAGCATATGAATGTGTTTTGGGGGACAAATGGCATTTTAAAATATGAGTTGATCAGCCATGTTAGGGACAAAGGGGTAGGGCTGCCAATCTATTATTGAAGACCTTTTAATCTGGTTTAAAGTTCAAACTTCTGAACAGTTACTGTCTTGCATATGACAACATTTCTGACTTGTCCAGTTTGGACATTGCTGGAAATATATAGGAAAGCATCAAAGATGGATCCTGTTTATTTGCAGGATATTCTGATAATAAGCCAGTATGTTCAAGAAGATGGTAACATAGTTCCACGACAGATATCTGGTTTATGTTATGAACAACATGTCAAAATGAAGAGTCTTATAGAACAAGCTCACAGAGCAGGTAAGATATTAAATTTCAGTTATCTACCATAGATTTGGAACCTATAAGGGCCAAGAAGGATAGGGTCGTCAATGCATTATGGAAGACCTTTTCTTTAATGCTTTTTGGTGGTTTATCGAGAAATAATGGTAGATTATCACTTGATAATCTCACCGCAAAAACAGTGAAAATATCAAAAACTTATACCCTGCTTTTGTGCATTTCATCCTTTCTGACGTCATCTATGCGGGGCGAAATAAGTGAAGTCACAATGAACGTTGCATAGCAATCACGCGCAAAATGACGCGCTTTACGAAAAATTGTCCGAGAAATTTCACATTTTGTCTCATTTTTTACATTAAAGAAATAGAATAATCGTTTGTTTTTCGAGTAAGATCGATAAATATTTCATTTTGTGAACAACAAAAGCTATATTTTCACTCGTGGCTCTGCCACTTGTGAAAATAAAGCTTTTGCTGTTCCATCAATGAAATATAAATCGATCTTACACTGAAACAAACGATTATCCTCTATTTAATCAGGTTTAATATACTTAGGGCACATCTTCAAACTCCTAAACTGTCTTGATGACAACATTTCAGACTTGTCCAGTTTGGGCATTGCTTTGAAGTCCTGTTTTGTGAAATGAATTGATAGTTCAACTGGTCTACTGCCATGGTTTAAGAACTCATGGTCAAAAAAATAAAGGGCAATTGGCTCTTATCTTGTTTTGTTTCAAATAACTTGCCAATTTGGGGGACTAGTCAACTTGGCCTGCACAGGGTTATCCTATGACATTTAAGAAGAAGGCAGTTAGAGTAGGAGGGAGAAAATGTTACAATAATTTCACAAGATTTCGGATATAAAATGATTTAGCTAACATTATCTTTATAATGATTCCTAAAATGGTAAGGTTAGAAGTCAAGTCAATTGTTTGAACTGAGCTTATCCAGAACTTTTTGCCAACATAAAAGGATGAATTTAAAATTCACAATTTTTAGCTCGGCTGTTTACAGGGAAACCTGAGGTATTGCTATAGCCTTGTTGGTGTCACCTTTGTAATCACCTCAGCGTTGTTGTGTGCAAACTGACAATTTTGGATATCTCTAGTTCTACTAAAGGCATTCACTTGAAACTTGGTACTCATGTTCACTATCAAAAAAGCATATATATGATCAAGGGGGATATTATTTACCGTTGTCTGTTCGCCTCTCTGCAAAACTGAATGAAAAATCAACATTGCCAATTACTTCAAGGCTATTCAAGATACAATGCTCATATTATGTATGATGAAAGATCTTGATGATGCACAGCTACAGATACTAGGGTCAATGTGATTTGACAAGATCAAGGTCATCTGTCAAGATTAGAATTTAAGAAATACTGTTTCAGAGATATTTTTGTTTCCCAAAAACATCTTGTTCGACTTTTTTATCCACTATCCAACACCAAATAGCCAAGCATAGGCCCCCATAGGCGGCTCTCTTGTTCTCCATTATTAGTAGTTTAAGTTCAAGATTAAGATGAAAGCAAAACTTTTTTGTATAGATGCAGTTGTCCTTGGAAAACCATCTTGTTTCACTTCATAGATAGTCGTTTTTCCATTTTTTAAGATGGTCCAAATTGTTTATAATTCTTTTTCAGGTCTAATGCAGCAGCTGAGACCCCATATTTATCCTGAAGAATACCCTCAGATGGATGAAGTTCATTGGAAAAAATATAATGTTTATTTTCCTGAAATCATTGATGAATAATTTAATTTTATGTATCTTGTTAAAAATATATTCAAAGAATTTTAAAAGAATTTCTTATCTTTCTAACCTCTCTGACTCAACCAGGGCACAGCTGCAAAGCTCTTCAGCCTCCCAATCATGTATTGCTGGGTTTGATCTCAGTCACTGCAAATAGGAATATCATTTTATATTCACGTCAAAAGATGGGACGTAGTATGTGATGTGATCACCAACGGCATCTGGGTGGCATCCACTTCTTTGTTAGAAGCATAACTCTTTCACTTATTTCTGATTGACTTGAAACTAGGCAGTTATATTCTTCTCGTGAAAATATAGAGCAGTGGGAAAGAACCATAACTCTACTTTGCTTAATTATTTTAGTAATTTCCCTTTGAAGTTTTTCAAACTTGGAGATCAAGCAGCGTAACAGGTGTATCTTTTGACAATTTGACACCTTGTTAAAAAATTGACGTCTGTCAATGGATGAATAATCACAAATTTGGGGTGGGGCTACATGAGGATGTTATTTTAGAGATAGAGGATAGTTGTTTGTTTCAGTGTAAGAACGATTTATATGAATTGAGTGAACAACAAAAGCTATATTTTCTCGAGTGGCAGAGTCATGAGTGAAAATATAGGTTTTGTTTTTCACGAAATGACATAGATGTCAGATAAGATGAAATGCACAAAAGCAGGGTAGATCTATAAGTTTATGATAATTTCACTGCTTTTGCGGTGAGATTATCAAGTGATAATCTACCATTATTTCTCTAACCACCAAAAATTCTGTTTAAGGTGGCATTGAAACCCTTATGGCTTTCCAGAGGTACAGATAAGAGTGTGCAAATCCAGTCTAAAATCTTTATTTCTCAATGAAACCATATTATGTAAGTACTAATTTGAATTGAGGCAATTCCAATTAGTACCAACAACAGACGGTTTGTATATATTTAAACACTTTGATCCAAACCCCCAAATACCCGCTCTATCTTTAGCTCTGGCTTTGAAAAAATCTCTAACAATACTTATTCTTTTATAAAAAGTCTATGTTCAACCAGATTTTTACCATCATTGCAAAAAGACTGTCTGCCATGGGAACCAAGTGAAAATCTTGTCAGACCAAGTCACCATATCTTTTTTGAAATGAAACTTCAAACTTAATGAATAGTTTTGAGTTTAAGGTAACACAAGTCAAGTCCAAATCAATTACATCAAGTAAATGTAAAGCATTGCTTTTTTAGACAAAACTAATTCCATATTGATGTATCTTTTAAAGATCAAAGTAGTTAAATAATTCCAGGGGTAAGTGCAATATACTATTGTAAGTGCCTATATATTCATAGGCACTTACAATAGTATGGCACTGACCCCTCGAAATGCTGCTAGATTGAGAGAAACACTTTCTTAAATATCAAATACTTTGGTTGAAAGTATAAGGGAGGTATCTTTGTACAGTACAGGAATTTTGTTGAGTCTGCAATAGGTGAGCAAAACAGTTGTCATGCATTCATACATCTCTTTTTTTGTCCGTCCATCTGGCTGTGTCATTCATTTTTGGATGGATTGTAACTTACTTGGCACAATTTGATGGCTCTGCACAAAACATTTGTAACTTCCTATATGTTTATAGGGAGTTACAACTGTTTCACACTGAGCCATTGAATTGTTTTCCATCATGAGCAAATGTGTAGATTTCAGATAGCTCAAAGGATTGATGGCTTAGAGTGACAGTTGTAACTGCCTATAAACAGACAGGCAGTTACAACTGTTTTGCTCTGATCCATTGATATTGACTATGGTTAAAATTTGGCAGGTTTGACAGAAGTTATGCTTTGAGGACCACCTAGTTCTTACACAAATGTTACTTTCTCTGCTGATAAAAGTCTTTCATTTAATCACAGTAGTTTTTGTAGAATAATGAAGGTTCACTTGAAGATGGTTTCTATGGAATTAAGTTGAAATCCATCTTTCACTTTCTAAAAAATCACTCTTTACAATATATGGAAAATAGCTTTGTCAATAAAAGCCTTTTTTTTCCAATGAAGATTCCTTTAACAAATCTGAAAGAGGGTTCACCCATATTTGTGATCATATTTGTGAAACTTTGAATATGATAGTTTCTAAGAAGATTCTTGAAGAAAAAGGTTACAGACATCTACACATTTGACACAACACCATGAAATATTGGCCTAAGGCTAGTGACTGAAGAACAAAACAAAAATCATATTCAGTGTTTTTAAGCCTGTGAAGCAAATCAAGTGCTAAAGCGACACTAGTTGTGAAATTGGGAACAGTCTTATTATTGGCATCACCTTTGCATTCTCTGCTCTTTTTAGCTCACCTGAGCACAAAGTGCTCAAGGTGATTTTTTGGGGTTACTTGATGTCCGGTGTCCATGGTGCAGTGCACATCACCTTAAAAGAAGATTCTTGAAGAAAAAGGTTACAGACACCTACACATTTGACACAACACCATGAAATATTGGCCTAAGGCTAGTGGCTAAAGAACAAAACAAAAATCATATTCAGTGTTTTTAGGCCTATGAAGCAAATCAAGTGCTAAAGCGACACTAGTTGTGAAATTCAGAACAGTCTTATTACTGGCATCACCTTGGCATTCTCTGCTCTTGTTTTTAGCTCACCTGAGCACGCTGAAGCGGAGCTTTTAGGATCACCATGAGTCTGTTCTATGTCGTTAACTTTCTTAAAACTTCTCCTCTTGAACCCTTGGGCCAATTTTAAGGGAATTTTCCCAGCATAATCCTTGGGTGACCCTCTTGAAAAATTGTTCGCAAAATTCTGATTGGCTGATGAATATGGGCATGGCAGGTTGTGGCATTTTTTCTCTATGAAATCTTCGAACAACATCTTCTTAACCATTTGGCAGATTACAATGAAATGTTGTCAAATGTTCCTTGGGTGACACCCTTCCAAAACTGTTCTCAAAATTGTGATGGCCCATAAATATGGGGATATCAGGGAGTGGCAGTTTTAGTGCACCTAAACCCTTGTTTTCAAACCAAAACTAACAAAAGATCTTTATATATAGCTGATCTTTATATTTTAATTACATGTATACCCCCACCTACGAAGTAGAGGGGGATATACTGGATTCACCATGGCCGTCCGTCTGTAGACACAATTTTGTCCCAAAGTTTTCTCAAAGACTATTTAAGGTACAGCTTTGAAATTTAAGGCTAATGCGTATCTTCATATGAAGTTGTGCACCTGCAATTTTGAAGCCCTTACTCTAGTTGGTTGCTGAATTATCTCCCCTTGAACATGTAATTTTACCCCCCACCTACAAAGTAGAGGGGGGTACATTGGTTTCACCATGTCTGTCTGTCTGTCTGTCCATCCATCCATCCGTTGATCCATAGACCTTTTCGTTTCGAGACTCTAACTCAAGAACCAAGTGACCTACAATCATGAAACTTTATTCAAATGTTGCTTATGACCAAAGGAAGTGCCCTTTTGTTTTTGGGTCACATAGGTCAAAGGTCAAGGTCACGGTCAGCCTTTGTTCAATTTTCGTTTCGGGGCTTTGACTCGAGAACTAAGTGACCCACAATCATGAAACTTCATTCAAATGTTGCTTATGATTCAAGGAAGTGCCCTATCATTTTTGGGTCATATAGGTCAATGGTCAAGGTCACAGCCAGCCTTTGTTCAATTTGTGTTTCTGGACTCTAACTGAAGAACCAAGCGACCTTCAATCAAGAAACTTCATGCAAATGCTGCATATGACCTCAATATTTGTTACAAACACATCCTGCACTTATAGCACTTGCATTCTGACAAAGTGCTTTTGGGGGGGTATAAGTCCCCTCTGCAACAGGTCTAGTTTTCACTAATTATTTTTGTCTGGAGCATTTCTCCAACACAATTGCATGTATTGACTTGAAATTTATACATAATGTGTTTCTGCTCTTTAAGTTGTGCACCTGCAATGTTTGAGCCACTACTCTCAATAATCACTCAATTATTTCCCCTTGAACTTGCAAATTTCACTAAATTATTGTTGTCTGGAGCATTTCTCCTACACAGTTGCATGTACTTACATATGTGTAAGTATGTGTATGTTTACCTTCTATGGTTTGCTGCTGAATTATCCCCCCTTGAACTTGAAAATTAAGATATTTTGTTATCACCTTGAGGATTTTTCCTACATTATTGCTGCTACACCTTAAATATTTATAGACATTGTAATTTTCAGTGTTAACTAGTGTTAGGGAATTTTGTATGACCCTACTTATATAAGCCGCTTAATTATTTCCCCTTGAATTTGTCAATTTGTACATTATTTTCATCATCTGGAGCATTTTACCTACAATAATGCACATAGTAGTTGCCAAAATATCTCCCTTGAACTTCTAATTTTTACTCAATTTTTGTTATGTTGCAAATAGATCATGTACTGAAAGCACTTATACTCGGAAATAGCCCTTGTAGGACAAAGTCCCGTTGGGGGTATCAGTCCGCTTTGCAACAGTTCTAGTTGGTATTGTTAAAGGCTTGACCGGGAAAAAGACTGACAATTTCATCTTAGGGGCCCAGACTGCTTAAATTCAATACTTAACATTAGGGATATGAGCATTTTCTCCAAAAGTTCAGGGATCTAGCTCAAAAACTAGGGGCCATGGTCAACTGGGCTCCAGCTTGTCTTTATTCCCTTCTTGAATTCAAATACCAGTAATGTTGAATCTGCTTTTAGGACCACAGGCAAAACCAGGTGATTTTTTTGGCAGTAAGTATTGGAATCTCAAAACTTTAAAAACATCCTCTTGAAAATAGTTAAAATATTTACAATCAAATTAGCATCTAACGTGTTCATATTTGCTAGACATGTTTATCCCTCATACAGAGGTGTGGAAATACAACTTTTCTCCACTTGTCCCTGGATGTGTAAAAGTCTATTTCCTACTTGTGAAGGATCAAAATGAACTTTCCCACAAAATAAATATGAATTAATAAATTTAAAAAAAAAACATTGGTTCTAATGAAGGAAATGTTGTAACCCAACATTTTCTTCACTAAAGACAATGTTTTCTCCCCTTTGATACAAACAAATGGATGACTTTTCTTCTAGATCTTTTTAGTTCTGTATCAAGATTTGCTTTGGTATTTACTTGTCCTCAGACAAGTGGCCTTGAAGAAGCTCGTGTCTGACAAGTCGGGCATGAGAATACAACACCCCTGCCTTATAGTTTTAGAATACATTTATATGCATGATTGTGTATATTTTAAATAGTAACAAACTTTGACTGAATCAAATATAATGAAGAGTAAACTTGCCAAATTACTTGAGCCATTTCCTTGTGGGTCAGTAATACTTGAGCCATTTCCTTGTGGGTCAGTAATAACACAGAATAAAATTCTTTTAAAATTGTCAACTTAATTTACTAAATATCTTGAAACTAAACAAGTGTTCAAGGCATGATGATTTATATGGAACATGGTGTCAATTCAACAATACAATGAACAAGTTAAGTAAATACTTAATTGGTACACAAAATTGAAATAAATCCCAGCAAAAATCGGCTGAGGCATTTAGATATGAAATATAGCTAATTCAATATAGTAATTTCTTATATTTTTGTCTTGTTAAGTTTCCTGAAATTCTCATTCTTTCACAAAAATATTTTCTTTTCTTCTAATGAGAAAAATTTACTAAGTTTGTGTTAAAATGTCCTCTTTTTAAAAATATTTCCTTTTTTTTAAATATCACATAATATAAATAGAATGCCAATTTCACTACAACATGAATGGGAGATCTGCGTTCTTCTCTCCCGTCCCAAAATAAACAGATCCAAATTTTCTTGTTCCAGGTACATGATAGGCTACATATCCTGCCCAGAGCATACTGCGCAGGGTCACTAGTCCACTTCCTCGTTCAAACTGGAGACTCCAAGATCCTGAAATTAATGGAAAAGCATGTTGACTTTTCTCAAGCTACTCATGACATATACAAAGCTTTGGCAGACAGAATAGTCTGAGTCAACAGTTTTGTTGTCTTGTACTGGCTTAACCATTTTCCAGCCGTACACAAACCTTTAGACTAAAATATAAGACTAAAATATATGCCAGCACAGACATGCAGTCTGACCTTAGTATATACTGCTTGCTTTCTACTTTATAATTCAGAAATCCTTGGGCAACATTGGTTCAAGTGTCTGAAAAATTGGCAATAAAAATGTTTGAAACAAAATTTAAAATCAGCTTGATAAGTAATTATAATTCAAGTTCACAATCTGTTCACATCTTCCACTGTATACATACAGTCAACCTTGACATTTTACGTACTTTCTGGAATTTGAACTATGAAAAAGAACTTTTGAAACCATTGTCTAAAGTGAAGAAATTGCTTGAAACATTAGTAATTTCTTTATTTTCTACAAGTTTTTATGCAAAGAAAGCCAAAATAGTTTACAAATTTCATGAAATTGTCATCTCCAAGTTCTTTCCATTAGGATCAAACCAAATTTTAAGCATCTGATCATTATCAAAATCAAGATTATTATGGTATACCTTTTGGGATATCATCTTCGACTGTATCCATGAAGTCAATAGATTTTTCCAAATTGGCTTTCTGAAGTAGAGTCTTTTCAATCAACAGTTTTGGTTCTCTGAAGTGCATGTACGAGCACAATTTGGCGCTTTCTGAAACTGTCAGACCTGAAAAAGATAGATATATTTCTCAATGTTTGTGAAAGAACCTAGAGTGGGGGAATGAAATAAATAAATTGAATATTGAAGGTCAATTGAATGATAAAATTGCCTTCAAGTCATCCCTGAAATCCGCAGGTCCTGCGCCCAAGAACTAGTGTTAATGTCTATCCCTGACAGAAAAATCTCCTTTCAAAATTAAAAAAAAAAAAATCCTTTAAATCACTGAACTGTGAAAAAGGTTGCTTAATGAATTTAGAATCTTAACAATGGTGGTATCTCTAACTAAATAATTTGCACCTACCATCAAAACATCTGTTTGGTGTGACGAGGCCGGTTGGTGTTTTAATGAAGGAGGCTCTGGGTACAATTTTAACATCTTCATCAATCTCAGCTATTACCGAGGAAAGTCTGTCTTCTTCTTTAATTGTTATCTAGAACAGATTGGTTGAATGATTTATTGAATGTGGTTTAACACCGCTTTTTAGAATTTTTCAGTCGTATTGCGCAGCTTTAGCTCATAACCATGGGTTCCCGGTATTCATTTCACAAATACTAACTACAACTGCATCCCTTCTGAGCCTTAAATAGCTAACCCCTCATAGCAGAGGTACAGATAAGCAGGGCATCGTCAGTCTTAAATCTTTATCTCTTAATGAAACCATATGTTGTGGTTCTCAATGGAATCATCCTTATAAGACGACTCCAATGAGTACCAACAACAAAGGGTTTGGGCTGTTACAATTCAAATACTTTGTACTAACATGCAGAAAAAACCCTCTATCTATAGCTCTGCACTTATATTCTAAGATTATTAACCCATTGATAAGAGGCAATAAATGGGAAAGACAAAGGAATTTGTGCCAATGTTATAAAACCTGAAACCCTGTGATAAGGAAGCCAAATTCTGCCATGGCAGCGGCTATCTACAATGAAGAAATAATGGTAAAATACTACTTGGATTAAACTTATTTATAATTTACATCCAAAGATAGCTTGAATAAAGCTACAGATGCAACATTTTGTTTGCCAATAAATTATCTATTGTTCAAACTTACTGTTTCCTCTTCCTCCGTGGCCTCTTCCCCTTCACCAACTTTCTTAGTCTCGATGTGTTCAAACTCAAATGAGGGATCTCCAGTGAAACGTCCCTTTGCTAGTTTGCTTTGATCTCTCATTGCTTTAGTTGCTGGTTGTAGAAGGCCCCAATGGACACAGTCTTTGCTGAAAGAAATATAAAATAAATAAGAAAACTTCTGTTGCAGTAGTCAAAAATATTTTGTTAATTCAGCAAAAATTGCTGGCAAACTGAATGCAATTACACAGAATTGTATGTAGGCTATAATTTATGTGGTTCGAGAAGTAAAAACATGGTTATATGCAAAAGTGAAAAATGGGAAAGACAAGTTACTTTTCTAACTTACTTGTCCTGCAGGACAAGTTGATCTTGAAGGAATTTTCAAGCCCTAAAGTTTATTTGTTTTCATTTTGTTCATTTTATGCATTTGAGCTCCAGACAACAACAAGTGTCTTGAAACCATAATTCAAACACAAATATAATTACTTTGTTCTAATCATCCATTGAGTTGAAACTTTTTTTAGAGTTGATATAGTCTCTATGAGTAACTACAGTCATTTATAGTTGCTAATGTTGCTAATCATCAACTACCCTCCCCGTTCTCTCGGATGTCCCTCAAGGTTCAGTGCTCGGCCCTTGTCTCTTCTTAGCCTACATAAATGATCTCCCAACCTGTATCAAAAGCAAAGCAAGGCTCTTTGCTGACGACACAATTGTCTATCTAAACAACATCACGGTCAAGGCCAATAACTCCCTTAGGTTCATTAGAAGAAACATCCGCACATCAAACTAACAAGTCAAGACCAAAGCCTATACAACTTATGTCCGACCCCAACTTGAATACTGCTCTTCTATTAGGCACCCCTGGCAAAAAAAACCCATTCCTTCAAATTAGAAAAAAATCCAAAGGGCCGCCACACGGTATGTCTGTAACAACTACGACTTAAAAGCAGTATGCTACAATCCCTAAATTGGAGGACCCTCCACCAACGGCGTATACACTCCTCACTCATATACTTTTACAAAATAAAGAATAGCCTAGTATACCGGTACGTGGACCACAGCCATCTAACCCCCAGTCGTTACCTAAATTACCTTTTTCCACAGTCCCGTACCCAATATCATTGTAACTCATTTTTGCCCAGAACAATCCGCCTGTGGAACTCCCTACCATTTGAAGTTGTCTAGTCCAAACCTTGACATATTCTCATCAAGGTTGGACTCAGCAACATATATGTAGTATTTTCGGTCCTGTTTTTATCCTTTTATCATTTTGTCCTTTTCCACTAATCTTTTATCTTTTTAGCGCAAATTCTTTACTAACAATGACTCGGTGGTAGGTGATCCCTCCCATTAATAATCAGCATTGATTGCCTGGGAGTACCAAGTACCGTAGATGTAGCCGCCACCATAGCGCAGTTGGTTAGGCATAAGACTTCCAATCTGGAAGTCATGAGTTCGATCCCCGGTGGCTGCAAATATCCTTTCCGACGTTTGTCTTTCACCAATGGGTAGATAATCGTAAACCTATGTGAGATAGCAGTCGGAGGCTAGGAAAGGGTGTAATGTTAGTTCAGGTGAAAGAAAATACCAGGAATCCATTGTTAGGTGCTCCGACTACCGCGATATATCTGCCAGATTGTTGAAAGCGGCATTAAACCCAAACAAACAAACAAACCAAGTAGATGTAGATGTAATGGAGCAAATACAAATTTAACGCTTGTCATGCTGAACCCGGAATATTCCTGCTTTGGCAGGAGCTATAGACAAACATCAGCCTGCACATATGTGCAGCCTGATGTTAGTCTAAACCACTTGTTTCTCACTTTCTAACCAGAATTCTAAATAGATTTAGTTTTTCAAACCTATAGTTTGTGCCTTCAGTGCTTTTTCCCGTGATTTTGATGCAAATTTTTAGCCAAAATTTATTCAGCATGACAAGGGTTAAGTGACGCCCTTAGAAAAAAAGTTAAATTCTACATATGATAGTACATGATATAGGACAAATCAACTACTGAGCTCCACCCTGTTCATATACTCATCAGCAACAACCCAAAGGACCTAGAGCTCTACTGGCTAGAGACCAATTCTCGCCAAGTACCAGTTCTCGCCAACTGAACATTTTCACAGTCAAGACGCAATATTCATTCACAATAAGTTATGTTCTGATTAAAAGAAGTGCTCGTCAACAAAGGTTGTAATTTTAAAGGGTTTCCTGTCCGTCTTCACCGTGAAAAAGGGGTGGTGGGGAGTACTGGTACTTGGCAGGTGGTCTCCAACCAGTATCTAATGATTTAACCAAGAATAAGCTAGTTGGTCAGCAAGCAGATCAAACCCGTTTGAGTGTCAAGCACCCAATTGCTATACTTCACCTAAACAAAATATTACCTGTAAAATGTTCTTCTTTCTGCCATTTCATCCTTGCCAGTTCCTTGAGCAATAAAATAGTCATCTTTGATTCCAAGAATTTTTCCCCAGAAATAAACTTTGTTGAATTTATTCTCACTTTGTAGAATTATCAAAGATGTCTGTAATGCAGCTTTCTGTTCGGGGCTAAGAATGATGCCACTACTTCCAACATAATCGATGTTTAAATGAAGACCTTCGCTATCCATGATTTATGGTTGGATTTCTCAGATAAACTATTTTTCTTCAACAAATGTTGTTCAACAATCTCAGTTGTCACGGTTGCTAAGTAAACGGCGCATGTGCTGTAATTATTTCCTGTTGATTGTAAACTTCCGGTTCTCAACGTGTAAACAAGGAAGTGACGGGTTTTCGGCTCTCATACCCGTTTCTATTGCTTTAAAGATTTGTCACGGCCTAACCACATAATATTTCACTTCGATTTTTAGAAATCAATCTTTATTAGAGCAAAAGTGCATGACTTGTAGATACTATTAGTTGATTAGTTCATTGTAATTGGTTTTCGCGTATCGCAGTAAACAGTCGGACGTCTTTTATCTAAATACTTGCAGGGGTCACTCTTGAAAGAAAATTCGATGTAAAGGATAAATCACTGATTTTTAATATTTATGAGATCTAATAAAAAGTACAAATACTTTTTTAAGTAAATTTGCCCAGATTTCAGTAAAAGGCCAAGCAAGATTCTCATTGGATTAGAAAGACCTATCAACATTGAATTTTCTAACCTGCAACTTAAATGTGACCCTCCACGTCAAATAGGACCACCTGGAAAGTGTTAAGTGTTGGCCCTTGTATGACTGCGTAGATTTGGCAGATTGACTAGGGTCGAATCCTTTGCAACTTACTAATTTTCAGAATCTAGAATAATCAATCAACCTTCCTGTGAAAGAATTTTTTGAAATGCAACCTCTGTTTATCCTGTACTAAAACAAATCTCTTTTCAAATTTTTATTTCACAAGTTCTGAGATGGTCCTTTTTCGTGTGACTGGTCATAAATATTGGTCTCTGTCAGGATGCAAAAGGGACCTTTCGGTCCCAAAGGAAATGCTCTACCATGTCACTATTAAAGCTAGCTTGAACAGCAAGACAGTAAAAAAATCACCCTTATACACATGCAGTCTACATAAACCACCTTGGTAATTAAGAATTTTTCAAAATTCTTTTGTTTTCAACATGTCCTATTCATATACCCACAACATCATGTGAGTTATTTAGGATGGATGTCAAAAATAACCTGCAAGTTAACATTTGGCTGGATTGAAACTATGGAGTGAGTTCTCTACAATAAGGGTATAAAAGCTAGTGTGTATAGCACAGCAGTACAAACACCAATTATACACAACCTGGTTTGGGATGAATGGCCTTCTTTTGACACATGCAATTAATAAATTTCTTTTGGAAATGCAGAATACTATTTCTTAAGCAATATCTTGTGCTCTGTCATTCTGAATGCAAGTCTGCATACCGATCCCATATTTTTTGTTTAGCTTAATATGCGGGCTTTGAAAATATGTCCCGGATGCTCAAGGATCCTCAAATTTTGGGAGAAATTCCATAAGTCAAAGTAAGGAAATCCTTGCTTAATTGAAGAAAGAGTTCCTTGATTATCCAGAAATCTTCATGGTAATAAGTAGGAATTCCTGCAGAACCCTGTCAACCCCATTGAAAAACAGCCAGTGTATGATATGTATCTGCAATCTTAAATCAGGGCTTGTGCTAGCTTTATAAATTTGGGAGTCATTGACCCCTTGGCCATAAAATTCTGGAGGTTAAAACAGGTTTTGTAGTGGTAAAAAAAGAAGCATTCATGAGGACTTATCAGTCTTTAAATAATCTATATAATTGAAAAAACATACTGATGCATTGATCTCGATTTATCAAGAAGCTCAGTCAAGTTTAGGAAATGTTAAGGAGACTTAGGATAGTTTCAAAAACAACTCATTCTATTAAACAAGGTCTTAATGGCAATCTTCTGTGCATCCATAAGCTGTTACTGTAAATATTGTCTTTGAAAATTAGTTGATGAACTAATTCATAAAGAAGAAGTCTTTGTAAAGCATTTATGCCCCCTCCAGAACAGAATACTGGCATATGCCATGTCAATTTCTCTTGTGCACTAAGAAAAACATAAAGTATCAAATGAAAAAGATTTAAATTTAATACTGGGAAATAGCTCGGAAAATATGAAGAGTAGCGTTACAGTGCTCTGCACTCCTCTTCAATGAGAATTATCCACCACGATTCTTGATTAAATTTTTTTTTAGATATGTTCTAGACAAAAAAATCGTCTACTCACTTAAACCAATCGACAATTACAAATCAATATACCTGTACCCCCTCTTCTTCAAGGGGGGGGGGGGGGCATAATTGATACTCAAATATTTAGCCTATGGCTAATCACATCCAGTTCAAGATGAAGATACCATCCCGTTCTTTTGCTGTAAATCTCTAGCCATATCTTGTTATTAATTTTGAAATTTCTTATAAATTTCTGCAATAAGAAGACTTAGAGTCTTGGGTGTACCCAATGAGGTCTTTCAATGGGTGTCCCAGTTCTGCTGACTGTCTGAGAAGTTGAAACAAGGAAAGAATATTGTATTCATTGTCAAATTTGATCATAGAAAAATATCCAATATTAATTTTGTTTGAATATTGCAGGGACTGACAAAGTTTTGCTGAAGTAACAGATTCTAGAAGAGCCATACAATGCTGACATCAGTCAATTCCCTATTGTATGCTACTAAACATAAAGAATTGACAACCCAAAATGACCTTGAAATTAGACTGGATGAAAAGTTTAATCGTAAGAAAATTCCAGATGATGGAGAAAAGGTTATTGAAGATATCTGGCAGGATAGATTGAAGACTCTTCCAACTTTATTCAATGGTACAAAGTTTAGGTTGGACTCGGTTGAAGAAGAAAACTCAAAACTGATATTAAATATAGGGGTAACTTGCTACAAGGATTTCCAGGGTACGAATCTCAACAAAGACGTTTTGGATTTACAGAGTAAAGGACTTTGTGATCATGACAATTCTCAGGCATACATGTCAGATGCTCTAGGAGTTGGAGCTCTTGTTCTAACTAAAGACAATTTTGTAGTGCTTTTATTCCGTTCCAAAAGATGTGGCGAGGACACAGAACTCTGGGATAGACCAGGTGGTCATCCAGAACCAAAGGTAGTTTGCACTCATGAACTTAAACAATGTTGACTGAGGTTTCCTAATGAAAATCATTAGGAAACCTTGGTTAACATTGTTAAAGTTCATTACCTCAGAAGCAGTGCAAAACAATTAAGGGTCCACTGCCTTAAACTGATTTTGGTCAAAGATCATTCAAAATTATTGATTGATATTATTTATTATTTAATTTAACGTGATGCAAAGAATGTCCAGAGAAGTTGATAAAAAAACGTTTGAACTAGAAAAGTTAAAGCTGAAACTTAAGATGTTATTAGCTTGATGTCATTCATAGGCATAGCATTTGGCCATCTATTATAGTTATCCTATTGTACCCTATTTCCGTGAGTGACCATATTTCCGTGAATTGTCAATTAGAGTTACTTACTGTTATTGCAGTAATGTTTTCACTATATTAAGATAAAAGATATAGAATAATGAATATCTAAGAAAGAATTAATTTCAAATTACCATAAATCACACAAAATAGGTAAAACTCTAAAATCCTTTAAAATTCCTTACTTCAAAGTACTTGTGTTGTTTTAGGAAACTGTAAATAAAAAATTTAAGAAGCATTCACTTAGTATAGACTAAGATCAGACTGCACCCATGTGCAGGCTGATCTTTGTCTATACCTCCTGTTTAAGAAGGATTATTCCTTGTTCAGCATGGCAAGGGTTGTTTTTGACATTTAATTAATTGTTAAACATAAAAGTTATGTTCTAGGTTTTGGTTGGCTCCTTGTCAGCAGATGAAATTGACCTCTCTTTGATGGACCCTAAAGCTGTTGTTAAGGAGTTGTTTGATTCGGTTACTAATGAAGTCATTGATGAAGTCAACATTCCAGATTACAGTCTCCAGAAGGCAAAACTTCTTGGTCTGCACAGGAGTAATCTCAATGGTGGAAAACCTAACGCTGAATTTCTAGTCAAGTATGATCAATTTATTTCTCGACAAATTAGTAATAAAAAAATCACCCTGATCAATGCTAAAGTATATCTTTAATAGGAGATGTAAAGGTATAACTAAAAAAACAAAGTTGGAGTAAGTGCAAGACTGTAAGCATGGAAGTTTCTGAAAGCTTGACAACCTTTAAACTTGCCCTTATTGTAGCTATCAAGCAAGATAATTAGTAGTAGTCATTACTTGAAATTTGGCTGCCATGTTCACCATTTCAAGATCAATCCTTAATATTACAGAGGTTATCACTAAAAGTAATTTCAGAAGAATTGTGTTCTTTATATGCCCCTGCATAGATAAAATGATTGGCATATTGTTTTACCATTGTCCATTTGTAGGTTGGTCTGTCTGTTGATCTGTCTGCAAAACTTTACAATGTCAATTACTTCAAGCTTATTCAAGGTACAATGTTCATATTGGCATGAAGATGGATCTGAATAATACAAGTGCATGTACACATCTACTGGTGTCAATGTCATGTGACAAGGTCAAGTTCATCTGTCAAGGCCAAACTTTCGAAAAAAAAAGCTGTTTTGGGGGCATTTAACATTAACAAACACATCTTGTTTCTACTTAGATTTTTCTCACTTTAAAGCATCTTTAGCTAATCATGGCATTTGCTTGCAATGATTTTGTTGAACTAACTGTTGTATTTTTGAAATGACAGATGTAGTCTCACAGCAGATGAAATAAAATCCTTGTATAAAGAAGGAAGTCAACAAGAGGCCTATGAGTCTGAAGACATTAAATTTGTGCCATTGGAGGAGGCTCTTACAGCCGAGACTGCCCATCCTGAACTGTGGAACAAAATGGCTGCAGGTGCAAAGGGTGTGCTAGGACTATATAACCTGTACAAACACAGATTTCTGAACAATTAATCTGTCTCTACAGAATTCCCAAATTTTAAAACCCTTCAGCAAATAAAACATGAAAATAGTGTGAGAAAAGGATACATTGAAATTGTTTTCTAAAATGCCTATCCTGAACTGTGCAACAAAATGGCTGCTGGTGCCAAGGCTGTGCTAGGAATTTATAACATTTATGGATTTCTGAACAATTAATCTTTGTCTTGCTGAACCTGGAATGTTCCTGTATAAAAAGGTGGTATGGACAAAGATCAGCCTGCACATATGTGCAGTCTGACCTCAGTCTACAACACCTGTTTATCCCCTTTCCAGGAAGTGTTGTTTACGAAATTGAATATCAAAAGAAAGATTGCCTGATACTCTTGGATTCTAGCTTATTGAATGCTGCTTTAGTTTAAGAGTTCTGCTCACAAAATATATAAATCTGAAAACTAAAACAGAAAAAAAAGAAAAAAAAGAAGGAATCTCCCAATCCTGAATCTACAAATAATAAATAATAAGAGAGTGTAAACATACAAAATGTATAGCTACATGGCATTAATCCTCTTATTAGCATGATACAGGTTCATCCAGTAAAAATATCAAGTTAAAATTACCTGGGACACTTAAAAAACAACATATTTGTGAAGGTAAGAGAAACGTAGGTAATTTGTAAAGGAGATGTACTTGTTAATTAATGACCTTGGCAATATGACCCTAACCAATGACCTTGACTTTGGTATCTGCTCAAAGGTCTGGTAACGAGTAATAAACATTTGAAATATGAAGGCTGTATTACATTACCGATAATGTAAAATTTAAAAGGTGGCTGGCATCAGATTTCTTAACCATTGACTGTTTCTTATAAAGACAAAGTAAATTTTGCTCACTTATTTTAAGTGAAATATTTTAGTATGGTATTTTAAGTAAACAATCTTAAATAATGATAAACATCACAGTACAAAAGATAAGAGAAAAATACAGCTCTAAGCTGTGATTAAAAAACTTTAGATGAATTTATGAAATAATTGTGAATTTTTTTTTTGTTTTGTTTATTTCATTGTAGGTTGATGTATGTTAAATATTCAATTTTTTTTTAGGAAAAAAAGTTCAGATTTAATCATAAGGTAGTTGACTTGAATAGTTCTGTAACATTTTGGAACACATAATCTTTAACAATGTTAACCGAGTTTTCCTAATGAAGTCATTAGGAAACATCAGTAAATACTGTTAAAGTAAATGACTTCCAAAACATTGCGGAACTATTTCTGGTCCACTACCTTTAGGTATCTGGGCTTGATATGTAATTATTAGTTATATAAGTAAGAGTTTTTACAGGACAATCAATCCAGGGATAGGAAATTTCCATGCCTGACTTATCTGGCACGGTTTTTTCCACCTGCATCTGTGGACAAGTAAATACCAGGACAAATATCAGAATGGTATAAAACAGATCTAAGAGATTGATAATCATATATATCAAAGGGTAAAAAACATTGTTTATTAATGAAGAAAATGCTGGAGTTCAGCATTTTCTTCCTTAAAAACAATGTTTTTTCTCAAAATTGATCAAATTTCTTTTTTGAATGACATGTTATATTTGAACCGGACAAGTAGACAATCATCCTTTCCTTGTCTGGGGACAAGTGAAGAAATTTTGTATTTCCACATCCCTGAATCAATTAAGATAAAATAAGTTTTAAAAAATTGTACAAAAAGGCATTGTACAAAGGGTATACATTATAGACATTTCTTGCATAATGCTTTTATTTCCTTTTTTCTAGCATTCATTTATCCTTATTTTTATATTCTTTTAAATTAAATTATTTTGCTTATCATGTTTAAGATGGTATTACATATTATTTTGTAAATATTTTTTTTGAAACTGGCATTAAGTATTAAACTCTTTTAAGTTTTATAAATATTTATTATTCTTTACTCTCTTTAACCCACAATTCTCCTTTTTAGCTTTTTAGCTCACCTATGCACAACATGCTCAAGTTAGCTTTATGATGACTTTTTGTCTATGGAGAATGTTCCTTGGTTGACCCTATTCAAAACTTGTTGGTGAAATTTTAATTGGCCAACAATTGTAGTTGTGGCAGGGCAAGACTTAGTTTTTAAATCTTAAAACATCTCCCAAACCAAAAGGATGTTTCAGCCTATACTAGTACAATGTAGTCCATTTGACTTCTATATGGGCCAACCTTTTCCTCAATTACATGAAATTGCGTTTGAATGAAGGATTTGTATGTGGTAAAATCTAACTTTCATCTTCATACCATTCAAAAAATCATTAGCTCAACTGGTCAAAGGCCAGCGAGCTATTGTCATGGCAGTGTGTCCATTGTGTGTGCGTTCGTCCGTGTGGGTAAACTTTTTCTTTAAACATCTTCTCCTCCCAAACCATTGGGCCAATTGTAACAAAACTTGGTAGAAATGATCATTGGATCCTTGGATGACCCTCTTCTAAAATCTTTTCCTCCCAAACCATTGGGCCAATCTCAACAAAACTTTGCATAAATGTACCTCAGATGACCCTTGACATTACTTGTTCAAGAAATTTTGACTGAACCCTCAATATGGGTCATGGCAGTGGGAGGCTATTTTTCATATTTAAATTTCTTCTACCCTCTCTTTGGGACAATTTTAATTAAACTTAGCATCAATATTCCTTAGGTGCACTTTAACTTAAATTGGTCTAGAAATTTTGATGGGCCCCTAAATGTGCATGTGACAGGGTGGTACCAATTTCACTTGAAATCTATAAAAAAAACTTCTCCCAATCATTTGGAAAAATTTAAATGAATCTTGGTATACACGAACTTAAATTGTTCTACTAATGAATGGTCTACCAATTGCAATCACCTTAATGTTTGTAATAAGAAGGGTAAATGGTATGAAGGTAAATGATGATTATTGAGTATTTTGGTGCAATGTTGGCCAGACCCAGTAAATCTTTTTTATAAAATAGTTCTAAAGAGATTTCAAAATGTGTTTTTTTCAGTCAAAGTAAGCTTTGTTGAATAAAAGTCTATAGATTTTAAAGCCATTGGAGCGATACAGGCCCTCTTGGGCCTCTTGTTTGTTTTGAAAATGAAATGATTTTTTAAATAATGATTTTGTCTATCTGACTAATGTTAATATTTTTGCATTTTCCGCTATTAAACACGAGGGGTGACAGAGGCTGTTAAGTAGTAAGAAATGGTAAACATATAGTTAAAACATGGTTCTTTCACAAACAGATATTTGCTATAAAACACAAGGGGTCACAAAGGCTGTTAAGTAGTAAGAAATGGTAATCATATAGTAAAAACATGATTCTTTCACAAACATATGTTATACTTTTGGACGTAAAAAGGTGAATTGAGAAAGGTATAAGATAAAACAGAGTAAAAACAAGTCTATAGATAGATTTATTTCCAAGACTCCTAACATGAAAGAATAATCATTATCATGATTAAAAACAACAGAGAGATACATTTGAGTTTTGAACTTAATTTCATCTACCAGAATTACATATAAACAGATGACATAATTTTAGACTGGTTCAATCTAAAAGAAGTATAAGACAGCTATTTGAGAAGACTGTCATGCAAGGTAATTCTAGAATAATGTAGGGAAAAGCAGCTTGTTACTACCTGCACCCAGTTGTACAAAGGTTTATGGTTGGTTAATATTCAAGTCTTTACAGCAATTCAGGTCTGTTATTTCCATTGGTACAATTGAAACAACAGACCAGAATAACTACATGATGGGAGCTAAATACTCGAGATCAATTAATGTAAGCGCATATAAAGAGGCTTACTAAGCACTTGTTTTGACAAACTTCAAAATTTGATGAACATTTTAAAATTTAAATGTTATAGGGACAAGTGTCTTTTTCACTGTTGGGAGTATAAATTGCAATTGCCTTAGCTCATGGCACATTAAGCCATGAAGGCAATATGTTTCAGCCATGTGCTAAGGCAACTGTACCTTACATTGTCAAATTGTCAAGTAGGTATGTTATGGTAAGGAAGGGAAATGAGGGTCTTTCCAGTTCCTACAAAACAAGTCTTGCAGATTGGGGGTGGATCCCAAAAGACTTGTTGCATTTTATACAGAAATAAAGTGCAACAGATTTCCCCATGAGATGTGATTTAAACCAGTCAAAATTCTTTATTTTATTGGATTGCTATTATACATGTATAATGGGATTTGCATATTTTTCAGTACTAGATTTACTGATATACATTGTACATGATGAATACACAGATCTGTAGGCATTGAGACATAATTGCTAGACATATTTGTTAGTAAATATTATGATACACAACATGATTGTTGAACTTAAGCACTTTTGCAAACAAACAACAGATTAACATAATAAAAATGTGATATATTGTAAAAATACACAACAGATCTTTCAATACAAAATGAAACAAGAGCCATGTCATGCATGACCATCACCCGCCGCAAAAGCTTGATAGTAAACTGAAGCCTAATAAATAAAGGATTCTTTTGTAGTTTCAGAAATTTACCCCCTACAAAAACTAAGTCTTTAAAATAGCAAAGGGCAATAACTCCAGAATTACGCAAGCAAGAGTTGTAGTTCCTATGTACTGCACTTCTTGTCCATGAGATCTATCCACCCATGAAGTTTCAAGTTGATAGCTATGATAGCCTTAGAAGATATGCTCCAGAAAAAATCTAAGTCTTTAAAATATCAAAGGGCAATAACTCGAAAATAATGCAAGCAAGAGTTGTAGTTCTTGGGCACTTCACTTCTCCTTCATGAGATCTATCCACCCATGAAGTTTCAAGTTGATAGCTATTACACTTTAGGAGATATGCTCCGGACAAAATCTAAGTATTAAAAATAACAAAGGGCAATAACTCCAAAATAATGCAAGCAAGAGTTGTAGTTCTTGTGCACTGCACTTCTTCTCCATGAGATCTATACACCCATAAAGTTTCAAGTTGATAGCTATTATACTTTAGGAGATATGCTCCAGACAAGTTTAGTGACGAGACCTCGGAACGAGGGAATGCTGGACGGAGACCATTAAAATGTCCCCCTCGCCGAAAACAGCTGGGGATTATAATGGTAAAGATCTTTCAATACAATACAAAATTATGGTTGTGATTAAAAAATATTTCTATTCTTTAGCATTTTAAAACAATGTGGTTTTGTTTGGCAACCAAAATATTCAATCTCATTAAAATCAGATCTGCCATAATTATTACCTACTGCTACGCCCCTGCCTGTAATGGAGAGGTAGCATAGTGGTTTTGTAGAGATGATTTTAATGAGATTGCCAAATTATTGTGACTGCAGTTTGAACAAGAAACATTTGTGACAAAGCTTGATAGAAAATTGAAGCTAGCTAGAATTAGGATCCTTGTGCACTTCACATCTCATCAATGAGAGCTATCCACCAATGAAATTTAAAATTGATAGCTATTTTACGTTAAGATATGTGCTCAGGACAAAATCTTTAAAAGTCTTTAAAACAAGAGGGCCAGAATGGCCCTAAACCACTCACCTGAATTTTATTTGTCTAGTGGATCTCATCCAAGTCACTTTCTGACTAAGTTTCATTCACATTTGCCTATGAGGAGATGTAATTCCAAGAATTTAAAATGAATAAACCCTGCCCACCAATTCATTACTGAGAAGACTCAAAATAAGCCCTGCCCTGCCATGCCAAAATCAAAATTTTGCAAAGGAACATTCTGGTAAAGTTTTATTGAAATCACCCCAGTGGTTCAGGAGATGTCGTTCAAAGATTTCAGCGTAAAATAAACCCCGCCCTGCCACGCCCATATTAATGGGCCAATCAAAATTCCGCCGACAGTTTTTGAAATGGGTCGCACAAGGAACATTCTGGTAAAGTTTCATTGAAGGCGAACCAGTGGTTCAGGGGGAGATGTCGTTCAAAGATTTTGGGCTCAAAATAAGCCTGGCTGTGCCACGCCCATTGTTATGGGCCAATCAAATTTCTACCAACAACTTTTGAAAAGGGTCACCCAATGAACATTCTGGCTAAGTTTCATTGAATTCGGCCCAGTGGTTCAGGAGGAGATGTCGTTCAAAGATTTCAAAGTTAAAAAGTGTTAGGCCCTACCAAGTCCATATTTATTTGCCAATCAGAATATTGCGAACAATTTTCAAAGAGGGTCACCCAAGGAACATTCTGGCAAAGTTTCATTGAAATTGGCCCGATGGATCAGGAGAAGAAGAAGTTTTCAAGATAGTTGATGATGCAGGACGGACACGGGGAGATCCTAAAGGCTTCCTTGAGCATGTTGTGCTCAGGTGAGCTAAAAACAGAAAGGGTAATAAACCCTAAATTATGCAAGCAGGAATTGTGGCTGAGAAGCTGTAGTCGCAACATTGTTGCTTCTCAGCCACAAATATTGTATTTCTGAAAACATATTTCCACCATAATACCTGATACTTGACTATTGCATGTTTATTACGGGGAAAATTTGACCCATTAGCAGATAAAGGTGTGATTTTAATTCAATGAAGAAGTAGATTACAATTTATCCATAAATATTCTGCATTCAGAATGACCAAGATAAACTTGTTCATTTTGATAAAAATGTCTTATCTCCTTCATTGAAAAATTCAAATAGCAAAAATATAAGTTGAGTGAATAATGATGTGAGGAATTTGTGTCAGAGGTCGGTGCAAAACTATTGTAAATGTCTATGAATTTAAACACACAATAGTTTTGAAAAAACGTTTAATTCTCAATAGATATTAAATGTTGGTAATAAACCCCACTCATTTTAATTTCTAGCGCTTCTCAATGAAATGTGTCCACCTAAGAAGTTTCAAGTTGATAGCTATTAAATTATACTTTAGGATATATACTTCACACAAAATCTCAAAAATAACAAAGGGTTATGACTACAATTGTTAAAGCAAGAATTGTGGTTCTTGGGCACTGCACTTCACCTCAATGATATCTATCCACCTATGAAGTTTCAAGTTAATAGCTATTATACTTCAGGAGATATGCAACGGAAGATTAGTGACAAAAAGACAGACGGAGACAATTACTGTATCCTCTTTGCCATAGACCATTACTATACTTTACCAAAATAGCAGGGGTAAATAAAGCTGCAGCCACAACCTTTTTGCCTCTTAGCCAAAAATATTATATCTCATAATTTCTTAGAATTTCAAAATTGTCTGAATTTCCTCCAGAATGCCAGTTACTGGGCTGTTCCGTGTTTATTACAAGTTTAACCCATTAGCAGATAAAGATGTGATTTAAATGAAAAGAAGAAGCAGATGATAATTCATACATCATGTGCAGGCTAATCTCTGTTTAACCCTTTCCTGTTTTACAAAATTTTGGACCTATCCAAATCCAAAGGTTTTGCAGACCAAAATTAAAAGTGGGTTTAATATGAAAAATAAACATTCAGTAGGGTAGAAAACAGTGTGGAAAAAGAAGAAATTACTTGTCGGAAGCAATTTCTTCTTCTTTCACAATGTTTTCTCAATCATAAAATCACAGGCACGTAAAAAGTAGGGATTAAACAGCAAAGGGTTAAACAGAAATATACTTCATTTAGAATGACAAAGATGAACTGATACATTATGACAAAATATTGTCTTATTTCCTCCAAAGAAAATAACAAAATGTATTGGCATATAAGTAAAGTCAATAATGAAATGAAGAATTTGTGTCGAGGGCCCAGTGCAAAACTATTGTAAGTGCCTATAAATATAAAGGCACTTACAATAGTTTTGCAATGACCCTAAATTCTCAATAAGCATTAAACGTTGGTAATAAACACTGCTCATTTTAATTGAATTTTGAAGGGTCAGCACAGAACTATTGTTAGTGCCTGTAAATATATAGGCACTAACAATAGTTTTGTGCTGATCTATCAAAGTCAAGTCAATAGTAAAGGGAAGAATTATTATGAAATAATCATAATGTTGATAATGGACAATTACCAATTCCAATGCAATTTTGAGGTGCCAACGCAAAACTATTTCAACCCTTGTCATTCGGAGACTGGACTATTCCTACTTTGGCAGGAGGTAGAACCAAAGATCAACTTGCACAAACATGTGGTCTGTTCCATATTCTACTACCAATATTCCTTTTGGAACAAAAAAAGTTAAAAAATTATATATTTACACAATAAATACTGACCCTAGTACTTTGATTAGACTGCAATCAGAGCTTCAAGTACTTTGATTAGACTGCAATCAGTTCTTCCGGTACTTTGATTAGACTGCAATCAGAGCTTCCGGTACTTTGATTAGACTGCAATCAGTGCTTCCAGTACTTTGATTAGACTGCAATCAGTGCTTCCAGTACTTTGATCAGACTGCAATCAGAGCTTCCGGTACTTTGATCAGACTGCAATCAGTGCTTCCAGTACTTTGATTAGACTGCAATCAGTGCTTCCAGTACTTTGACTAGACTGCAATCAGTGCTTCCAGTACTTTGATTAGACTGCAATCAGAGCTTCCGGTACTTTGATTAGACTGCAATCAGTGCTTCCAGTACTTTGATTAGACTGCAATCAGAGCTTCCGGTACTTTGATTAGACTGCAATCAGAGCTTCCGGTACTTTGATTAGACTGCAATCAGAGCTTCCGGTACTTTGATTAGACTGCAATCAGTGCTTCCAGTACTTTGATTAGACTGCAATCAGTGCTTCCAGTACTTTGATTAGACCGCAATCAGAGCTTCCAGTACTTTGATTAGATTGCAATCAGAGCTTCCGGTACTTTGATTAGACTGCAATCAGTGCTTCCAGTACTTTGATTAGACCGCAATCAGAGCTTCCAGTACTTTGATTAGACTGCAATCACAGCTTCCAGTACTTTGATTAGATTGCAATCAGTGCTTCTAGTACTTTGATTAGAATGCAATTCTAACAAGGATTGATAAGGGTTAAGTATTAACAATAGTATTGCGCTGACCCCTTCATTTGTTCTTTGGTATGCTTGAGCTGCCTTGACATCCCCTTATCAGTATTAAGGTAGTGGAACCGTAATAGTAATGCAACATTTCGGACCATATGTTCTTTTACAATGTTAACTGAGGTTTCCTAATGAAAATCATTAGGAAACCTCGGATAACACTGTTAAAGTTCATTACTCCTGAAATGTTGCAAAACTATTACGGGTCTACTACCTTAAGCCAAACATTTAATTATTGACAAAAAACTAAAAGCCTAAAGCAACCAAACAAGAAAGATGGCTCAATAGCCTCTTATCATATGAGAAGGAAAAGTAAAAATTTCTGATGTTTTTAAATAATTATTACACATTTATATACATGTGTATGCAATGCTTTGTATTTATGTTCATAATCATTTTAAAAATAATTCCATATATAGTTGAGAGAATACGGTTCTCAAATAGGTCTGTGTAAATAATGCTATAAAATACAATAATAAGAGATGTTGAGTGCATAAAATGCTCGAAAGGCCTGAACTCATTAAAACAGGGAATAAGGTTTTAACAATCTAATCCATACAGGTTACAAAATGAATTATAATTGAGCCTGTGCGTGCCATTTCCAATAATTTGAAATGTTGGTGAGGTGCAAACATTGAACAGCATAGACAGCCACATACTGTAAATATAAAGTTACCTGATTGTCTTTATGTACATTGAGACCTACCTGTCTACTAAACTATTTGTCTCCCACCAATGGGTTGATAATCATAGACCTATCCAAGATTATAGCTGGAGGCAAGGAAAGGATGAGATGGATATACTGGTTTGAGAAATCACAGGAATCCATTGTTAGGTGCGCTCCAGCCGCTGCAATATAACTGAAAAAATATTGAAAGCAGCATAAAACTCCATTCAATCAATCAATCTATCTACTAAACACATAGTGAAGACTGGTCAGACTGTGTGGATGCAAAGGCTGGTCAGAATCTTTGCTTTGCACACATTTGAAATTGTTGGAAATCTCACGCACAGGCTCAAATTGACATTTTTGAAAAGAATCTATCTGACAAGGATCTTTCATGTGCATGTACAATTTGGTTGAAATTTAATCTCCCACTTGATTACAATGTTTTTCCTTGGATTCAAATTTCAAGCATCTATTAAGGGTCACTCAGATGACTTGTAAATGTGGTTTAGAATTTATCTAGCAGGTTCAAAGAAAAATTTTTTTCAAAGCTTCACTACAATATCAACCAATAAATTTTCTCATCCCATGAAAGGCCTTTTTTAATGTTATCCATGGATTCTTACAATGGATCTTGCCTGTCAAACTTAGTTAAAATTCATCAGATAATTTTTTAACGCACTTTTGATACACAGTTTATTAACCCTTGTCATGCTGAACCCGGAATATTCCTGCTTTGGCAGGAGCTATAGACAATCATCAGCCTGCACATATGTGCAGTCTGATGTTAGTCTACACCACCTGTTTCTCACTTTAAAACCAGAATTGTCAATAGATTTAGTTTTTCAAATAAAAATTGACCTACATTGGTACTTTCAGAGCTCTTTGCCCTTTGATTTTGATGAAAATTTTGAGCCAAAATTTATTCAGAATGACAATGATTAAGATTAGACAGATGGATTGAGACAATGCCACCATGTAGCCTTCAGCAAGTGACGCTTATAAATTTGCAAAATTTGATAAAAATTATAGTTCTTGATATGACAAGGATATGATTTTCAACAGGAATTCTATTAATGAATAAGTTTAGCTATATTTTCCTATTCAAATCACTTTTATTTCTTTTAACCCTAATATTAAGAGAAATATGGAAGAAAAGGAAGCAGCTGATGGTTGTAAAATTGACAATTTCTAAGTATTTTCTATATAATTCTCCAATATTGTAACTACAGCTTGATTAATTTGTGTTTATGAGGTTATGGAATTACAACGACAATGTGTATCTATTATCTACAATAATGGAGGTTTTATTTGACTAATTGAAAATTCTGGGAAGTGTTTGGTTCAAAGCCATAACATATTATGTTCAGGAAGATCTAAGACAATAACAAAGATCATTTGGAAGGCTTAGGTTTTAAGGGTTGTAAGTTGTAATAGTTCCACAACATTTAGGAACTTGTGAACTTTCACAATGTTGACCGAGATTTCCTTGTGAAAATCATTGGGAAACCTCGGTTAACACTTTAACACTTTAAGTTAATTACTTGCGCAACATTGCGGAACTATTACAGGTCCACTACCTTAATAAGCACCAACAACCTTGAAGCTCAGGGACATATAGGGGATAATCCTTTCTTTCAGTGTTAGATTGATTTATATTTCCATTAAGTGAACAGCAAAACATATATTTTCAAGAGTCATGAGTGAAAATATAGTTCTTGTTGTTCATGAAATAAAAAGCAATCTTACAATTTAACAAAGGATTATTCTATTTCTTTAATGCAAAAAAAAAGAGACACAAAATGTGAAAATTTTAGGACAAATTCTCTTAAAGTGTGTCATTAACACATAATTGCTATACAACAATTATGTTGACATCATTTATTGGGCTCTGCTCAGGTAAATGAGCAAAAGTGGAGTATAGGCTTCTGATAATTTCACTGGTTTGGCGGCGAGTTTATCAAATGATAATCTACCAGTATTCCTCTAAAATCCACCCCAAAACCCTGAATAATATGATAATGGAAAGGATGAGATTAATGATGAATCCACTGGTTTTAGTCATTTATGCTGGATACACATTGACAATTGCAGATCTACACAAATTGGATTTCTATCAAAATGTTTCGTCAGAGTGATGCATAGACGCATTTGACGCACTAAAGAAACTACCGTACACATTACGGCTTTCACCATGATATGAGAACTGTTCAAAGTAGGGCATTTCGCCGTCTTCTGCAATCGAGCTTAAATGATGTTTTTGACTTGATGGTGACAGATCTAAGGATTCACGAGCAAATTCATCGGGGATATACTTTGTGTCCCAGGCATTCTTGACATCTGGTTTCCATGGTGGCGTCATCTGAAATGAAAAATATATGAGGGTTCATACAAACTGATGGCTGGATTGAAAAGGGTTTGAACCCATTCAGAGGGGTCAGTGCAACATTACTGTAAGCACTAATATATAGGCACTTACAATAGTCTTGCACTAACCCCTCAATTTTCAATTGACCAAACTACGTACAGACTGGTCCAGAATTAAAGACAACAATTCACAGTTAGTGGACTTAAGGTAATGGACCCGTAAAAATTCCGCAATGAGAGCAATGAATTTAAGAGTGTTAACCAAGGTTTCCTAATGATTTCATTAGGAAACCTCTGTCAACATTATGAAAGACCATGAGTTCCAAAATGTTGTGGAACAACCTAAAAAAAATCTGTTTTTTTTTCTATTTAGAAAGAAGCCTGCCTAGACAAGCAGTAAATATGAGGAGTAAATATGAATCTTTACAAAATGTAGGCCATTCCTAAGCCAACAGTGGGTTGAGGACTGTATATGTCTGTCTTAATTGAAGTATTTTTAATTGAATTTTTAAGGTCAAAATGAACAAATTGATTTGTTAAGTGACAGTTTAGTTATGCCTGATACACTACCGGATGTCTAAGTCAACAACAAATTTTGGAAATAGCTAAGAAGTTAAGGTTTTTGTGCACTGCCCTCTGTAATCACGAAGGAACATAACTGCCAAGTTTCCAGTCAATCAGACTCAAGGTGACAGAGTAATGCTACATACAAGGAGGTGGATGCCACTTTTCTAGGCTGAAGGGCGTACTACAAACTGTTCCAAATGCAGGCTTATTACTATTTGCTAATATAATGAACAAAGCCTTGATTCCTTTTTAAAGAAAATAGAGGAGGTGAATTTTCAAACACCATAAATTGGAATCTTCCTGGTCTGTCTGTCCATCCTGTAGTCCATTTCTTGCAAGTAGAATTTCCCTTCAACCCTTTGCTGTTTAATCCCTGCTTTTTACGTGCCTGTGATTTTATGATTGAGAAAACATTGTGAAAAAAGAAGAAATTGCTTCTGACAAGCAATTTCTTCTTTTTCCACACTATTTTCTACCCTACTGAATGGTTATTTTTCAAATTAAATCCACATTAAATTTTTGTCTGCAAAAGCTTCGTATTTGGTCAGGTCCAAAATTTTGTAAAACAGGAAAGTGTTAATCATAGACAGATTTACATGAAACTTTCACAGAATGAACCTGATCAAGGGACCATACACATATGAGCCTATGCGTTTGAAATATGCGTAAGGTCTAAACATTGAGCGGCATAGACACCCACATACTGTAAATATGAAGTTACATGATTGTCTACAGACAGCGAGACGTTACCTGTCTACTAAATGCATAATGAAGACTCTGGTCAGACGGATGCACAGACTGGCCACTCTTTGCACTGCGCACATTTGAAATTGTTGGAAATCTCACACACAGGCTCATATATTTTTGATTTTCTAATACTAAGCTATATCAGTGTTTAAATTTTCGGAACTCAGCATATATTACGACTCTGGCACTCTTGTTCATAAGTGAAATATCTGGAACTCTTGTTTATAAGTGTATTATCTTGCACTCTTGTTTATGGGTGTGTTATCTGGCCCCTTTGTTATAAGTGTGTTATCTGATACTCATGTTTAGAAGTGTATTATCTGGTACTCTTGTATATAAGTGTATTATCCGGTTCTTTGTATATAAGTGCATTATCTGGTACTCTAGTATATAAGTGTATTATCTGGCACTATTGTTTATAAGTGTATTATCTGTCACTCTAGTTTATAAGTGTATTATCTGACACTCTTCTTTATAATTGTATTATCTGGCACTCTTGTTTATAAGTGTGCTATCTGGTACTTTTGTTTATAAGTATATTATCTGAGACTCTTGTTTATAAAGGTGCTATCAGGTACTCTGGTTTATTAGTATATCATCTGGCACTCTTGTTTATAAGTGTGTTATCTGGCACCCTTGTTAATATGCGTATTATTTGGCACGCTTGTTTATAAGTGTTTAACGACTTGGCTATCTTTGAAATAAGCTAAAGGGGAAATCTTAGATTTGTCGCAATAGCCAGGGTTTGCGAGTCTGAGATCACATATGTAAGAGGGACCCTCAAAACTTTCAGGTATGAGCCCTTGGACCCTCTGAGCATCAGCTTAAGAAAAGAACTGAAGACTTTCATCAGACTTCAATTCTTTACTGAATGGTATTATCTATTCAATATCTATTGTAGCTTAATTCAGAGAATATTTCAATATTTACACATGAATATGAGGCTAGCTAAAAAGAAAAAGTCTGAATTTTTAGCAGGAATGGGACCCCCAGTCCCTAAGCTTGGACCCCAACGAACCAAACAATTGAGTCCTTGGTACGCAAATTGGTTGATGTCATACTAAAACCCTGATAGTAACGAAGAACCAAATACATGTACCAGGAATCCATGGTTAGGTCACTTAGGTGCAACAGCTTTTTCTTTAATTAGGCTCAAAGAAGTTGGTAATATTAAAATATTTGGATAAGTTTTCATAAACACAGAAGAGAACAGTAAAACATTACACCCCAGATCTTCAAACAAGAGGCCCAAGTATCCCTGTATCCCCCCGCTGGCTTTAACATCTTTAGACTTTTATTTTATTTGGTTTGGGTGGAGAAAATCTTTAAAGATTTCAAAGTGAAACAAGATGTGTTTGTGAAACACGAATGCCCCCGTAACAGCATTTTTTTTTAAAGTTTGACCTTGACAGATGACCTTGACCTTGTCAAATGACCTTGTCACATGACCTTGACTTTGGTGTACAGCTTTGTATGTCAAATACTTTTGGAGAAAAGGCAAAGGTTAAGTTTTCGGGTTAAGTTTTTGGACAGACAGACGGACAGACAGACAGATGGACGGACAGACAGACAGACAGACGGACATGAGTAAAACAATATGCCCCCAATCTCTCGATACGGGGGCATAAAATGCCATGCCCTGACACGTCCCTATTTGGGGGTCAATCATTTTTTTTTTTAACAATTTAAGAAGAGGGTCACCCAAGGATAGTTTATACCAGGTTTGGTTAGTTTCCCCCATTGTTTTTGGAGGAGAAGATGTTTGAAGAAAAAGTTTAGGTACCAACGGACGCACGAAGGACACTCCACCATGACAATAGCTCTCTGGCCTTCGACCAGTGGAGCTAAAAAGGGGAATAAACAAGATGTGTTTGTGAAACATGAATGCCCCTCAAACCCTTTTTTTACAAAACTGACCTTGACAGATGACCTTGACCTTGTAACATGACCTTGACACCAGCAGATGCGTATCATTGAGATCTATCATCATACCAAATATGAGCAATGTATCTTGAATAGCCTTGAAGTAATAGGCAATGTTAAGTTTTTAAGTTAAGTTTTGCAAACAGACAGACAGGTCACTAAGGTCAATATGCTCGCAATATGCTGTTAAAGTCAGTATGGTGGAACCTCTGATCAGACTGTGCATATCGGAATCTTTTCTTGATGAAATGTTATCCCATACCCTTTTAAACAAATTGTCGACTTTCGGGACATTATAACAGCTTTGGCCTACGTTTCTTCCACAACAATGAAGTGAAAGTAGGCACTGTAGCTAAAATTAGAATGGACATCTGTGCAGACTGATCTTAGTCTACACTGTCCTGCAAAGCCTGTGTATAACAAAAATATGTCGTAAATAGTATTAGGATTAAAATGTTGGAAATGATCCTACTCATTTCCCAAACAATATGGTCATATAAATAACAAAAATTTTGAGTAAGACATTCAAGTTTATTTACAATGTAATAAACAACAAATACTGATCCAATACATGTATTATACTAAATCTTAACCTGGCCTCAAGTCCCTGACACTGTATACATACTTTAATATATGTGACCCGTCACATGGAAAGGTACAATTTGGAAACTGCAGAAAAGTATGAACCCCAGTAAGACTGCAGTGACTGACTACAGAAAAAAACGTTCGCACTTGGTTGATTTTGGTAAACATGAATGATCATTCTACTTTCCTGGAAAAGATTCTTTTTTAAATATGACCTCCGATTGATCCAATCTGGATCCAATCCATTTATCAAATGTTCATTTTATGGAGTTCCCAGATAGCCCCTACATTGTGACAGGTCACATTTATAAACAGATTGAATTATTCTACCTGATAAAATGGCTAATAGTGTTATCACTTATGCTAAATTAGAATAAAAGTGCTGCAGACAGGAGGTATATACCAAGATCAGCCTGCACATATGTGTTGTCTGATTTTTGTTATATACCATCTGATACAAAATTTTAACCCCCCCCCCAAAAAATAAAATCATTTTTTCTTCAAAGTAAATACTGACTCACAATATTAAGGGAATCCAGTGCTTTTAGAACTTTGATTTTAAAGCAATTTTGCCTAGATTTTTATTTAGCATGACAAGGGTTAAAATTGTTATTTAGACTAAATACAATGCTTACCATTGTAGTCTTTAAACAAAGGTCTTTTTTTAAGGCTGAATACAGCCTGTAAAATTAAAATCCTTTCCTATAATTTGTTTGTCTATGGTTACCTGTCATTCACCAAAATCAGTTTTGTTTTTGAAACACAAATGAAGCCTAAACAGCAGATCTTTTAGAAAATTGACCTTGACAGAATGACCTTGACCTTGGTATCATCAAATACATATCAATGAGATTATAGTTCCACAGTTTAGAGTGAGTGATCAAAGGTCAATTTTGTCTATAAAGGTATAGACAATATTGACCTTTGATCACTCACTTAAACTTGTGGGTCTATAATTATGATGACAAATATAAGAAATGTATGCAAGTTTGAAGTAATTAACAATCTTAAGCTTGAGACAGGCAGACAGATGGATAATGTTAAAACAATAAAGGTTGATCTTTCGATGTGGTTACAAGAAAATTTCTTTAACATTTAATTTTTAGAATTGTTAGAAATGTTAGATATATAATACCAAAGACCGTGTGAATGGGAGAGAAATCGAAACAAAAGTAGAAATTAAAATTTCTCGATTTCTTGCTTATTTAACATAGACCTCGATACACAAAATCAAAACAATATTTGAAAAGGAAATTGTTTGCAAAAAGATTTTTCCAGAATAATTTTGACAAGATATTGTCATTTTCTGCTTTAATTTTGTAACTTCCTTTGGTTCAGAGTTGTAGTTACAGGTTTTAACAGAAAATTGACAATAGTTTTATTTCATTGTTATTCATTAAACCAATTCTCAAACAGTCCAATTTTCCGGCCAAAAAGACAAAACTGTGGAAAATGAAGAAATTGCTTGTTATAAGCTTTTTCTTCATTTTCCACCACATTTCCTTCCCAATAATTTCATCAAATAAAATTAATCTACAAATTCTTTACAATTGAGCCAGTTTAACCCTTGTCATGCTGAACCCGGAATATTCTTGCTTTGGCAGGAGCTATAGACAAACATCAGCCTGCACATATGTGCAGTCTGATGTTAGTCTACACCACCTGTTTCTCACTTTCAAACCAGAATTGTCAATAGATTTAGTTTTTCAAATGAAAATTGACCTACAGTTGGGACTTTCAGTGCTTTTTGCCCTTTGATTTTGATGGAAATTTTAGCCAAAATTTATTGAGCATGACAAGGGTTAAAATTTTGCTGTCTGATAATGTATTAATTGTCATTTACAACCTCTTTCATGTCTTCTCAGTTAGCATTCTACTGTCTGTACATGTTAAAATATACCTGATTTTTGTCATGATTATATAACAAAACCTGATTATTTATTAGAGGTAATACAAATTCAATCAAAACAAGAACACCAACAATAGATGCCATGGTTTTCTGCAGGTGCTGAACGGCATACTGGTTAAGCATTCGGAACATCACTCGGCCATTCCCGTAAACTGAAACATACCTCGGATGTATGTAAGGCGGATGGGTATGTAACAAAATCATGCATTTTGCTAGGCGGAAACAGTGTAAGAAAAAATAGCACTGTAGATTGATATCTTTTACAGTAAATGACAGCTGAAAAATCTTAATTTTTGAGAATGATTTGTCATTCTCAAAAATTAAGAATTTTCAGCCGTTATTTAAGAATCTAAAAATATTTATATAAGGATACGATGGTTTTGCGTCAGTGACTTGAACGAGTAGTGTTGGCAACGTCAAATATTTTCACTCAAAGTTTTAAGGGCTAACGCCATTTCAATTGATGTCATCGAGTTTTTCCAAGGTTTTCCCGTAATTTTTATAAATAGTCCGTCTATGTACATCCGAGGTTGATCGTGAGATTGGCCGAGTGGTGTTCCCAATGACTGGTTAAGACAAAAGCACATAATGCAAGTGTGAATGCTCAGCTGCAGAAACTCCAAGTCCAAAAAGGGCACTAATTTTTATGAAAATGATTCAAGATTGTTTTCCTTGACAATGTAAACACACACATTCCAAGTTTCAAGTAACTATCTTCAATAATAATGGCAATTCTAGCATATTATCAAATTCTAAAGCATTTTTTAACAAGAGCTGTCACTGTAAGATGACAATGCCCCCGACACCGCTTTGATTTTAAATTATGGCCAATCTATGTTGAAGGTCAAGGTCATCCAGGGGTCAAGGTCACCAAAGTATGTGCCTACAGAAAGGTAATGTACCAAGGAATGTTGTGGTAAAGTATGATGCGAATATGTTAAGTAATAAGGAAGTTATGGCCAATGTTAAAGTTTTTGGACGGAATGACGGACGGACGGACGGACAGACGGACGGACAGACAGACGGACGGACGGACAGACGGACGGACGGACAAGTCAAATTTATGATGCCTCCCTATCGGGGGCATAAAAATCTATGTCGTAAGTTTTTACTGGTTGGCAAATTGATTTATGAAACAAGATGGTTTTTTTTAAACACTTAGCCCCTGAAAAACAGCAATTTTTTCATAGTTTGACCTAAATTAATGACCTTGACCAATATCCTTGAAATTTATTGATGTTTATAGATGAAATTTACCTACAAGCCAAATATGAACATTTTATCTGAATTACTTTAGAAGAAACAAGAACATGTTAAATCTACAGGTCATGTATTTGGATAGACAGACAGCTGTAAAACATTGTTCCCCCGGATCTATCAATCAGTGGCATGAAAATTTAAATGATCTACAAATTTAGATATCAGACCAGCTGATACTGTATATAACAATGTGCAAAAGAGCTTGAGATAGATTATTATTCTAAGTTAAAAGTTCAAATATTTCAACAGTAATTGTATACAGAACACAGAGTATTTACACATAATGTAATGTGTGTATACATTAGATCTGTGTCATTGGGATAATTCTAATGTGTACCCACTGATAAGGGTTTCATTGATAAAAACAATTGAAAACTTTAATTAACCCTTTGCTGTTTAATCCCTGCTTTTTACGACCCTGTGATTTAATAATTGAGAAAACATTGTGAAAAAAGAAGAAATTGCTCCAGACAAGCAATTTCTTCTTTTTCCACACTATTTTCTACCCTACTGAATGGTTATTTTTCAAATCAAATCCACTTTAAATTTTCGTCTGCAAAACCTTTGAATTTGGGCAGGTCCAAAATTTTGTAAAACAGGAAAGGGTTAAATCCCTCTTATCTACAGCTTTAAAAATGTTGCCTTTTGAAAACATCAACAATAGATAAGATTACCAGTGTACATTATTTTTGGAAATAAGCCTTTTATGTTTTGACCATATATTTTGCAGATAAATCATAATATAACATAATAGGCTTATTTCCAATCTGTTAGTTATGGGTAAAAAAAGCAAATCCATTTTCTGATCATTCGTCTTTCAACTTTTGGTCTAATCATACATGGGCAAACATACAGCCATAGAAACTCTATTGCTATCACCTACTCAAACCCATTTCCTCCAATTACGGCTTTTTGTACATGAGAAAGAGTTCAAATGGGAATGAGGAAATGACTTGTAAGAAGTAATTTCTAGATTTTCTACATTTTTTGTCCACAGGATTGCAGAATATCGAGGTATAGATATAGTATAGGAGGGTATTTCTGGTCTAAATTCTTTCTCTCATTAAAACCCTATGTTGTGGATACTTATTTGAATCGTCTTCACCATTAAGTATCCACAATATAGTGTTAGAATGAGCATTGATGAATTAAATATGAAAGCCAAAATACCCCCTGGGCCTGTTTTACTAAACATCTTACGATCATCTTTTGCATAAGTCAAAAATTAAAGTTCCTTCTACAGTAGTAACTAAATATGGAATCCTGCCAACATCATCTCATCGGAATCGTCGGAGACGATTCCAATGAGATATTGCAAGGCAGAATCTAACAATTAATGAAAACACAAGGTACTATTTGAGATTTTGACTAATGATTATTTTTCATTTATGATTTTGTAAGAAGCTTAGTAAAACAGGCTCCCTCCTCTCTCTGTAGCTCTACAGAATATGAAATTCTATCAATCACCATCTACAACTTCTTTCAATTCATGTACTTGCCTAGAATTTTGTTTTCTGGGAATGGGTTAATGAGAGGAAATACAGATTTGCACCAAGAGGTGAGAATAGCTCTATCATACAAGAGTGTCGAGACAAAAACGGCAAATATTTTGGTTTCATTGTGCTTTGACATGATGAATTTTGCTGAAGCTGTGACCCATGCAGTCTGTCTAGGTTTGACGCTTAACATACTGCCCAGATGGTCGCTTTTTGATGAGTCACAAATATCATTTATGGAGTTCCAAGATGATCCCTTATCGTGTGACTCACCACGTATGTATCTATCAAATTGATGTATAGACCACTTAGTACTATCTTATCGTTACCAAGCAAACAAGAGATGTTTGTAAAAAATTTATGCCCCTAATAAAAGCAGGTCAATGGCCTACTCTTTGTCAATCAACAAAGGGCAATAACTCACAAAATATGATGAGTAGAGTTATGGTTCTTGTGTACTGCACTTCTCCTAAACGAGATCTATCCATCTGTGAAGTTTTATGATTTTAGCTTGCATACTTTATGAGATATGCTCCGGACAAAAAATGGTCTACAGACAGACCGACCGACTGACGAGTGCAAAGCAATATACCCCCTCTTCTTCGAAGGGGGGCATAATTAATATGCGACCTGACAAAAAGAAACCATCTGGGTAGTGTTTAAAGTATCGACCCTGGTCAGACTGCATAGACTGTGTAGGCTGACTTGATCGTAACTAAGCACTTTACTGATTTTCTAAATATAACATAATTTGTTTTTCCCTCCAATGATAGAACTTTTGAAATGCAACAACTAGTTGAACTACACCAGGACCAATCAATTTTGTCAAATGTTTTTGTGACAGTGTTCCCCTTTTGTGTGACCCACCACATATGTATATATCGATGGCTTAGTGCGAAACAGTTGTAACTCCCTATAAACATATAGGGAGTTACAACTGTTTCACGCTGAGCAATCGATATTACATTGATGTATAGACACTTAGTACTATCTTATCCTTCCCAAGCAAATTAATATATTTTTCCATTTCTTTTTCAGTCAACATGAAATCAAATGAGGACAAGCAAACAATGACAACAATTGAGTCTGTGTGCAACATTTTCAAAAAAATTCATATTGAGGGGTCAGTGCAATACTATTGTAAGTGCCTATATATCTATAGGCACTTACAATAGTGTTGACCTGACACATCAACATACACAGATAGCAACACCTCTCCCCAGTTTGTGCATTTGCACTTCATAATGCACCCCGTAGATCGATAAGTTCAACACCATTCTTCAAGTGGTAAGCCAATATTCTTACCGCATTATGTGGTTTTCTAGTCTGCTCAAAGTTTGTGCCTTGCGCACATAGTATGATATTGTAGAAAATGTCACACACAGGCGCTGTTAATGAATAACAATGGTAAAATACACATTTCATGTGAAAAACATGTGCCTATTATTGAATTATCACCTTTTTCTTCAATGATACAAGTTCATCTACTAAAACACATTTTATGTGAAAATCATTTTGCACCCAACCTTAAATTAACAATTCTTTAAAATGATTTTATATTAATCTTACTTCTGCAAATAAATACCTTGAATGACTGATAAGGTCCAATAGGAAAATTCAGTGTTCAATTTAGTCTGACTGCAAACTTGTATCAATCAGTTAAGTGTCTGTATTTATGAAATGTAGCAGGGGTGTGAAATTCCCAGGCCTGACTTGTCTGGCATGGGCTTTTCTACCTGCGGACAACTACATTTTGCAAGGCCACTTGTCCATGGACAAGTAAATACCATGGCAAATCTTGTAATTGCATCAAAAAGATCAGAGAGATTAATAAACTTATTGTTTGTATTGTAGTGTAGAAAAACACTGTTTTTAATGAAGAAAATGCTGGGTTCCAGCATTTTCTTCTTTTAAAACAATGTTTTCTAAAAATCTATCTTTTCTTTTGAGGGACAAGTTCATTTTAATCCTGGAAAATAAGAAAATCACACTTTAATTGTCCAGGGGCAAGTGGAGAAAGTCAAGATTCCGGTCAATAATACCGCGCTATACATACTGTCTAATATCATTCTACACTGCCTAATAGACAATGGTCAACCCTGTTCATGCTGTTCACGGCATATATCTGTGTAAACATAGCTTGAACAGACAGCAAAGACTAAGATCGGCCTTTACTGGTGGGCATTAATCTCAGCCTACTTTCTAAAATATCAATGTGGGGATGGCTTCAGCTAGGCTGGTTGAAATGTCCAAAAATTGCCAATTTGTTGGAAACAAAATTTAGCCACTGTCATGCTGCCCCGAAACATTCCTGCCTTGTCAGAGGATACAAACAAAGATTAGGCAGCACATGTGTGCAATTTGATATTTGTTTTCATGCTGGAAAAGTTTAAAGATGCCTAAGGTGACTTACAATAAGTACACCCAGTGCTTTCAGCACTTTGATTTCAGTGCAATTAGCCTTGAGGTTTTCATTCAGTATGACAAGGGTTCAATTCAGCAGGATAAGGGCCAAACAACTGTCAAAGAGTGTGCCATTAAGGTTGGGTACAAAAGAAATAACTAAGTTATGAACAACATTTATCAGTCTTAACACACATTTTATCAGGAATTATCCATAGAGGTCATTGACCAGGTAGTCTCGAAGCTCATCACACTCGATGCTAAACTCGCCTTGCTCCCGTGAAAAGAAAACTTCTCGAAATATGGCATTCCTGTATCCATGACCTCCTCGTCGATTCGTTCTAACGGCTGAGAATGGGATGGTGGTGTGAGTGAGACTGGCTCTTGTGTAAATGTATCGTCAAAATACCGTGTGTCCGTCTCTGAGGTCACCTGAGGCTTGAATGGAGGTTGGACCTATGAGTGAAGGAATTAGAGAGGAATGATTAGGAAAGCAATGATATGTTATATAGATGGCTCAGTAAGAAACAGTTGTAACTGCCTATATACATATAGGCAGTTACAACTGTTTCACACCTAGCCATCTATATTGAGTTAGAATACAGAAAAATTAGTATGTTTTTTAATTGGGTTTAACACCATTTATACCCCCAAGCTATGTGATATTTATCCTTTTGCCACAAAAAATAAAACTGAACACCTCATAGAAATTACACAATGTCGACACAATGCAGTTCTAAAAGTGGATTGTATAAGTTTGGTGTTTATGATGAATATGTACGATAGTGATAGCGATATGTGTATAGTGATAGGGAATATCATGTAAGGGTGATTATATGGTTATTCAAGGAGGTTATTTATCATAAGATGCCCAACTAAATATCTATCCCCACACCATTTATTCAAGCTGCAATGACACAATTTTGGTCATTTTTATTTTGCATTTACTAAAATTTAAGAGCTCAAGATAAAAGGAGTGATTCTGGTTCAATGTGTTAAAAAGTAATCATTATCAACAAATTGTTTTACTAAAATTGTTTACCAAAAATTTTATGTCATTAGTACCTCCTTGCATAAATTATGCTAATAGGTATCAAAATATCTGCTTTTGAATGGTAGTAGGCCAATAAGTAGCCAAAATGTTAAAACTACAGATTAAATTGAAGCTGAATTGTCATATTTAGATTGCCCAATAATAATTAACCAACAAATTTTCATTTTATCTGTAGCTCTAGAATCTATTTTTTCCAATAACCACTGAAAGTTAGTATGCATATGCATATGATGCTCTCCAAGCAATATAATTATTCATGACAATATTCTATTCTCTTTCCAAATCTCATTAATTTTGGGATCATAAGACACTGAATCTCAGTCAAAACACAGCCAAACTTTATTTTTCCAAAACACCTGTTTGTCTCTATTCTAGTTTTCTTTTTGAATGTTACAAAATGCTTTCTACATCTCATGCAACAAGAATATTAAACTATTTTCCTTCAATGTTTTATAAATTCAGTATGTTTGCTTCAGAATTCAATATATCAATTATGTTTCATTGAAGCCAGAATTTGAAAATTGTAAAATAAACTCAGATCCTTTAAAGATTTATTTCGTCATATTTTTTTTTCAAATACAGAATGGATATGAAAGTCTACACTACAAGGGGTTTTAGTTAATGAATCAGGTGACCTCAGAGCAGAACATAACAGTAACAGCCGTACTGTTTTTGTCGTCTCCTCTTATCTGTATAATGTATAACTTCAAAGCCTCTTCTTGTAGTCAAGGCTGTGACATCACATCAAGATACTTCCTCTTTTGTTGCGAACCATCTTTCTTCAATTACTTGTAATTATCAGTCTTGATCATTTGGTTATGACTATACATTCTTCCCTACACTGCTAAAACATCTCATGAATTATCACTTCGAGTTTCATACTTTAAATTCATTTCATAAATAACGAATTCACTATCATCGTTGACACAATCACTTTGGAATTCACCCGATATCTCTTATACTTCAATAGTAATTTTGAAACCATTTAAAAGAAGATAAGTTGAATAATTTAAATGTAACTGTTTGATGAATCTCTCTCAGACTTCTCAAATATCAAACTTATAAGAATTACAAATCTTATATCGAAGTTGTTTTGTCAAACAGACAAACATATTTTCTATACTTTTTAACACAAAGATTCCAAGCAACATGCCATCTTCATGCAATGAGAGTAAAAGCAGTAAATATACAAACAGGGTATTGGCCATACTGATTTTGAGGACAAACTGTTTTAGACAAAAACTGATTACAGTTTTGGATGGGCCCCACTTATAATCTATCCATATCTGATGCTAATTTTGATCTAGGATAGGTATTAAGGATTCTTGGGACCACAACATTTTCCTAATGGCCCATCAATTTTGCAGATTGCCCATCAAAATCTTAGATTTTACATGTAAATGAATGGGACATAGGTCATTGGCCCATTTAAATGGCCCATCATGAAATTGACCCAAAAGTATTCCTGACAAACTTCTAGTACATATATTAGCTTATGATGTAAAATTCTAAATTAGTCAAAGTAATTATTCCTCACATCAAAATGACAACTTCTTGTATAGCTTTTTTATATAAATATTTTTTTTTTCACAAAAAGAAATCCCCACATGCATTAAAAGTTTTATTCTTAGAATGTTTATTGCTTGATATACTTCATTGCCATTAAATTTATTTGTTTAAATGGGGTTTAATGTCGCTTTCAACAGTCTTTCAGATGTATAGCCTTGACTGAAGAACCCAACAATGGCTTCCTGGTATTTCCCACACCAGTACTACCATTACATCCTTTCTTAGCCTCCAGCTGCTATCCCACGTAGGACTACGATTATAGACCCATTGGTGAAAGACAAATAGTAGGAAAGGATGAGTGCCGCAGTTAGGGATTGCACCCAGGACATCTAGATTGACAGTTGGACACGCTACCAACTGTGCTCTTATGGCGGCTCATTAGCAGTAAGCAATTTTTCCTTTTATTTCCCCATGCAATTTGTTTTAAGTAAACATGCCATGCACAAACAATGCTTAAAAGTAGCAAAGAAGTTTAATCAGGGTTTGGACTCTTTCAATTTTAAAGAGAATCCTATTAAAATTATGAATTAAAAATAATTCAGCATTGTCTTTCCGCAGAATCATTGTCTATAGATCTCAGTAATAAATTAAGATAAAAGGATAAGGGAGGAATGATTATTGCAAACCCATGTTTGCAAAACCTTAGACTGGTCTATTTTAAAACAAAATTGCAGAAGACAATTTCAAGGTGAACAAAGAAGCATATCGTCACAAGCATGACTGTTTCACTGCTGGATCTCTAAGATGAAAACATCAAAGGGAAATAACTCAAAATTAAGGATAAATTTTGGAAGACAAACTGACACACCAGAATAACAGTATGGCCAGGATCTATCAATGTGGGGGCATAAAAATGCTTTTGCCTATTGTGTGCATGGTACAGGCAATGATAATCAAGGGTGCGGAATTCCCATGCCCGACTTGTCTGACATGGGCTTTTCTACTTGCGGGCAAGTACATTTTTCTAGGCTACTTATCCATAGACAAATAAATACCAGAGCAAACCTTGAAACAGCACTAAAAAGATCTAGGAGAAAAGTCATCCTTTTGTTTGTATCAAAGTGGAGGAAAAATTGTCTTTAATGAAGAAAATGCTGGATTACAGCATTTTCTTCACTAAAAACAATGTTTTCTTCAATATTTATTAATTCATTTTTTGTGGGCAAGTTCATTTTGATCCTAAACAAGTAGGAAATTCACATTTACTTGTCCATGAACAAGTGGAGAAAAGTCTTTTCCACACCCCTGATAATGCAGGGCAGGGGGAAACAAGATAGGGAAGACTAGCTGTGGACAAATGGTGTTAAACCCAATGTTTAAGTTCAGTTATGCTACAAAGTTATGCTATAAACAAGATCTGTAATTGGAAACAATTTAATTTTAGATAATTCCACTGAGTTTCGTATGTGCTGATTAATAGAAAAACTGGTTTTATTTCTCGATGAAACAATTTTGAGTGCGCACTTTTAGTGGGCACTTTCAAAAGAAGTAGTCCCATAAGAAATATGTTTCATTATTGACAAATCTTTACACTTTTGCTTCATTACATTAAATCGTAACATATGAAGAGAAAATTAATTGATTTCATTGAGGTATAAACTAAAAACCTAATCATACTAATGTATGAATCTTCTTTGCATATTCATATAGTGTCATTAGGTTTTTAGTTTCTATGAAATCAACAAATACTCTCTTCATCTCTTGAATCGTTTTTTAACTATATCATTGATTGATTGATTGAATGGAGTTTAACGCCGCTTTCAACATTATTTCAGTTATATCGCGGCGGCTGGAGCACCTAACAATGGATTCCTGGTATTTCTCTCACCAGTACATCCATCACATTCTTTCCTAGCCTCCAGCTACTATCTCACATAGGTCTACGATTATCAACCCATTGGTGAGAGACAAATTGTCGGAAAGAATGAGTGCCGCCGTCGGGGATCGAACCCGTGACTTCTAGATTGACAGTCCGACGCGCTACCAACTGCGCTATGACGGCGGCTTAACTATATCAATTTCCTCATAATGATTTACACAATTCTCTGCAATTTAGCAGCTAATATTGTACTCATGTCAAGATCACCAAATTGAAAGGGGTTATAAAAGACTCCTTAGATCCCTTCTTGCTGGAGTAAACAATGCCACTTAAAGGATGGAAATAAATTCAGAAATGGATAATTTGATTATGAAGTATTTTTATTCCTTTCCCCCTAGAAGATAAATAAATTGAAAGCATATGGGTGGGAAACCAATAAATCAACATAATTTATCTTACCATAGCAAAAGTAAGCTTCACGCTTTATTTTGAAAATTTCATTAAATCTTTCTTTAAGCAAAGGTTAAAATTAATACAACAGCACTCGGTTATTAATCCATTACAACACAATCCTGCATTATGTGACACCAAACAAATTAGAAACATGTTGTTGTCATCTGGTAATGGATTAATTAGGTAGGATCCACATACCTTTTTCTCTCGTAGATCCTGCCAATTAATTTCTTTAAAGAACGGATGAGATACTATTTCTTTAACATCCTCTTCACTTCCTCCAAGACTGCAAAATATAAGGAAAGAGCTTCAGGAAATAGGAGTGGTTTCACTTTTGAGAAACCCCATGTTGTGGGTACTCATTGGAATTGTCTCAACAAGACAATTCCAATGAGTACCAACAAATAGGGGTTTCAAAGAGAAAAACAATATCAAAATTTTCATCAATTCCACATATGTCATTTTCTGTGCTGGAATGCCTTGCTGTGAATATGGGAATCAAATTCATAATCAAGAGTTTATGATTAAAACTATGAAATTTAACAAATGCAAAATATACACATCTTTTGAAATAGTAAAATCTTCTTGTTTAACAATCTCTATTAAGTCTTTTTTAAACAGTTATACATTATATTATTTTTTCAATTCTTACAGATAATTCATCACACATTGTTTATGAAAATTAAATAGCTAAAAATTCATTGAAAAAAACTCAATCGCATAAAGCATGCAAGGCACATGATACAACTTAAAAACTCTTGAAAAATAGCTGATGAAACTTACCGCTCCTTAGGATTTTTGATAAGCATTCCACCGAGTAGATTTTTAGCATCTTCAGAGAGAGTTCTAGGAAATTTAACCGGTTGTAATAAAATAAGTTCAAAGAGGACATCATGGTCTCTGTTATAAAATGGTAATCTTCCACACATCATTTCATACATAACAACCCCTGTACCCCACCAATCTACTGCTCGTCCATAATCATTGTCCTCTAAAACCTGTAATCATAACATCATTGATGACCAAACCCTCATACAAACATCAGCCTGCACATATGTGCAGTCTGATGTTAGTCTACACCACCTGTTTCTTACTTTCAAACCAGAATTGTCAATATATTTAGTTTTTCAAATAAAAAAATGACCTACAGTTGGTACTTTCAGCGCTTTTTGCCCTTTGATTTTTATGCAAATTCTTGGCCAAAATTTATTCAGCATGACAAGGGTTAAACTTCAGTAAAATCAAGTTGAAAGATTTTGGTAGCTAATTAACAACATGATTAGCTTTTGACTCTGCTTTTACCAATTGAGAGATTAGGAGAGTAGATTATATTAGCTTTAAAAGGACATTAAGAAAAGGGTTGTTTTGAAACTATTAGAGATGAACAGAGACAAAAATTTCAGTGTGGAAGAATTAAACTAGAAAGCCATGAATGGCTTGTGTCGCTCCACAGGCTTGAAATTATTGTAAAAGCAAATAAAAGTTTTGACTAGTTTTTTTTAGATATTTTGGCTTCTAATGATGTTGAAAATGATTTTCAAAGTTTCAACTAAATAACATATAGAGAAATGACCTCCGCCCATAAAGGACATATTTTTCACCGAATCAAAATAATTTTTGGCTGCATGATAATGGGTCAACCAAAGCTCATACCAAAAATGTTTGTTTGAAATCTATCAGTTACATTCTGAGAAAATGATTTTCAAAGTTACCACTAAATAACATATTGAGAAATGACCTCCGCCCATAAAATATATATTTTTCATCCGATCACGATAATTTTTTGTAGGCTGATAAAGAGTCACTAAACAACCATTCCAGTGAAATTTGGTTGATATCTATTAGTTACATTCTGAGAAAATGATTTTCAAAGTTTCCACTATATATATAACATATAGAGAAATGACCTCCGCCCATAAAATGAATATTTTCCATCCGATTACAACTATTTTTTGAAAACTGATAAAGGGTCACTCAAGGATCATTCTAGTAAAATTTAAGAGATATCCATCAATAAGATTCTGAGAAAAAGGTTTTCAAAGTTTCCGCTATATAACATATAGAGAAATGACCTCCGCCCATAAAGGACATATTTTTCACCGAATCAAAATAATTTTTGGCTGCATGATAATGGGTCACCCAAAGCTCATACCAAAAATGTTTGATTGAAATCTATCAGTTACATTCTGAGAAAATGATTTTCAAAGTTTCCACTAAATAACATTTTGAGAAATGACCTCCGCCCATAAAATATATATTTTTCATCTGATCACAATAATTTTTTGTAGGCTGATAAAGAGTCACTAAACAACCATTCCAGTGAAATTTGGTTGATATCTATTAGTTACATTCTGAGAAAATAGTAAAATTTAGTTGATATCCATCTATAAGATTCTGAGAAAATGATTTTCAAAGTTTCCACTATATAACATATAGAGAAATGACCTCTGCCCATAAAATGAATATTTTCCATCCGATCACAATAATTTTTGGTAGACTGATAAAGGGTCACCCAAGGATCCAGCATGTAAAATTTGATTGGTATCCATCTATTAGAATCTGAGAAAACTCACTTTTTACCATATTTGGAAATTAGCCACGCCCATTAAATCCATGGTTTTCATTGGATCAAAATTTCTTGAACAACTTTGAAAGAAGGTCACCCAAGGATCATTCCTGTGAAGTTTGGTTGAAATTCATCCAGTAGTTTCTGAGGAGAAGATTTTTAAAGAAAAAGTTTACGAACGGACGCACGGACGCACGGATGCACTGACGCACGGACGGACGCACGACGGACACAACGCCATGACAATAGCCCCAGTGGCTTTCAGCCAGTGGAGCTAAAAATGGCTATGACATTGACAACACGTCATCTTACATAGCAACTAACTGGATCATTCTTTATTATATAATGCCTTCACTTTATTTTTGGATTATCTAGGGTAGAGAATCTAAATATTTTGAGAAGAGACTTGGAAACCTCAAGCAATTTTAGTTGGGTTTACAAATTTGCTGCAATACATTTCTTTGAAAAAATACCCAGATTATCAAAATCTCTAAGATGAGCTAGAAAGCCATGAATGGCTTGAGTCGCTCCACAGGCTTGAAATAGCAATCTAAGGTTTGACTAGATTTTAAGATATTTTGGGTTTTACTGATGATGAAAAAAGATTTTCAAAGTTTCCACTATATAACATAAAGAGAAATGACCTCAGCCCATAAAAGACATATTTTTCACCCAATGACATTAATTTTTTGCTTCATGATAAAGGTTCACTCAAGGATCATTCCAGTGAAATTTGGTTGATATCCATCAATTACATTCAGAGAAAATAATTTTGAAAGTTTCCACTATGTAACATATAGAGAAATGACCTCCGCTCATAAAATACATATTTTTTCATCTGATCACAATAATTTTTGGTAGACTGATAAAGGTTCACTTAAGGATCATTCCAGTGAAATTTGGTTGATAATCCATCAATAATTTTCTGAGAAAATGATTTTCAAAGTTTCCACTATATAACATATAGAGAAATGACCTCAGTCCATAAAAGACATATTTTTCATCCAATCACAATAATTTTTGGTAGACTGATAAAGGTTCACTCAAGGATCATTCCAGTGAAATTTGGTTGATATCCATCAATTACATTCTGAGAAAATGATTTTCAAAGTTTCTACTATATAACATATAGAGAAATGACCTCCGCCCATAAAATGCCTATTTATCATCCAATCACAATAATATTTGGTAGACTGATAAAGGGTCATCCAATGATCATTCATGTAAAATTTAATTGGAATCCATGAATTAGAATCTGAGAAAACTGACTTTTTACCATATTTGGAAATTAGCCACGCCCCTTAAATCCATGTTTTTCATTGGATCCAAATTTCTTGAACAACTTTGAAAGAGGGTCACCCAAGGATCATTCCTGTGAAGTTTGGTTGAAATTCATCCAGTAGTTTCTGAGGAGAAGATTTTTAAAGAAAAAGTTTACGACCGCACGCATGGACGGACGGACGCACGACGGACACAACGCCATGACAATAGCCCCAGTGGCTTTCAGCCAGTGGAGCTAAAAACAAAACAAAATTGAGACATTGTCAAAGTTGCTTAATACCTATGCTAAGTCATACAAATTTGAGTAGGATTTGCCAAGTTTATATTCATTTGGAACTCACAAATTTTGTTTGCTCAATGAGATGTAAAATATTCATTTGTCCAAACAAAATGATGTTCATTGGCGTCAAAGTGCTCCTACACCAAAACCATGCTAAAGCAATTAGACTGTCCTGGTACAAATGTTTATTTGTAGAGTACGTATTTATCTATACTTTGGTACCAAAATTATTTTGAAATACAGTTCATGACACTATTATTTTCAGTAGTCCAAGAACTATTGGACTGTACCTCATACTTGTAGAAATATTGTAGGGAAAAAAAATGCTTTTAATTTTAGTCTTTTTAAGATAGTGGACCCATAATGGTTTTGCAACATTTGTGAATACATGATCTTTCACAATGTTGACCAAGGTTTCCAAATGAAAATCATTTGGAAACCTTGGTTAGCACTGTGAAAGTTCATTACTTCCAAAACATTGCAGGACTATTACGGGGCCACCACCTTAACCAGATCCAAAACAATCCCATGTTTTGATGCTCCTGAAGAGAAAAAGTTTGGAAAGCATTGTAGAAAATGAAGAAATACTTTGTTATAAGCAATTTCTTCACTGTAACAATGAACACTACAAAAAGACTTCTGCAAAAGATAAAGATGTTCAAATTTACATAAATTAAAATTTTCATCTGCAACTATTTTTAAATTGAACTAGTCTAATTTTTTAGTCTGGTATGGGTTGATTCAATACATGTGGTTGTTGAACAAACAAAGCCTAGCCTGGTTAGCTCAGTTGTGCTGTCGATTCTGGGATCTTGAACCAAAGCTTGACCAACTCTATCATCTAACATTTGACCAAAGTCATTGTGACATGCTTCATTTGTCTCCCACCCAAAGACAAAAGATAGATTGGATGGGCAGCTGTTGGCTTGGATAAAATGCATAAACAATAGAAAACTAAAGAATATTGCTCCAGTGGCCACAATATAACCTCGGTACTGTTGAAAGTGGTGTTATTTCAAAAACAAAATCTTACCTCAGGAGCTAAATATTCTGGTGTACCACAAAAAGTTTTAGTGCTGGCCCCATAATACATCTCCTCTTTACACAAACCAAAATCTGCTATCTTTATATGTCCGTCTTTGTCTAACAACAAGTTTTCTAACTGCAAGATTAAAGATTTAACATACAGTCAAACTTGCTCAAGCGACCAAGTTTATTAAGCGACCATCTTTTAATAAGCAACCACTTTCAAAATCACGTTATGTTAAACAAAATATCCGAAAAAGAAGATAATACTGGTCTGAAAATTTTGGAAATGCAGAAATCCTATGTTGATAAAACTCATTAGAATCGTCTCCTTGAGACAATTCTTTTGAGTTATAACAACTTAGGATTATCAAGAAATTAGCAATGACATACACATTCAATAAAAAAAATGTTAATAATTTTCAGACATTACGTGCACTAAGTGACTATTCTCTTTACCGATCGCTTTTTGGTGGTCCCATTAGTGGTCGCTATATACAAGTTTTAATGTATATGACACTCCATGACAGCATCATGACATGGCAAAACATAGTTTGTAGTAATATCCATAAATGAAATACAAAATCCTCCCCAATTAATCATACAAAGGTACAGATAAGAGGAGGTTCTCCAGTCTAAAATCTATATTTTCCATTAAGACCCTATGTTATGGGTACTCACTTGAGTCGTCTCGACGAGCCAATTCAAATAAGTATTCATAATGCAACCTTCACGCAAATGGCGAATAAAAGTTAACTATGGCTCCATTTTTTTTCAATTGGCAAAAATACATGGCGCAAAAAGAAAGAAAATCCATCTCTTGAGACCAACCTGAATTTTTCTCCAAATATAATTCTGTTCTGTTCTGTTATAATCCTCAAGTCAAGTCATTGTCAATCGAGTCAATAATGTCATCAGGTCTGACACGCGACAAACACATTTTCTTATCCAATTAAAGTTTTAATTGACAGCTAACTCAATGACATAAGGTAAACAAGCAGCTCATTGGATGATCGCCGATATTAATTTTCGTAAGTGGGCGTGACTAAATTATACCACATCCTCGGCAATTTGTTATGGTAGGATTTTAACAGAGTAATTAATTCAGACTCGCAGACACATATTTGCATTATTTATGTCGAAAAATTATCACACTAGTCCCCATTTACATTTTTCTGACCAATATATTTATCTAAATTGGTCTAAAATGCTCTGATTAATTTTGATAGTCTCACCCTCAGCAGCAGTTCCGCTATTCAGAATCCGAAAAATTCTGGTAAAATTGTATTCTCATTAAGGTAATGTTGAAGATTCTGCAAATGATTTTTAAAGAATAAAGAAGAATTTATCTATTTTCACCCAAAACGTACAGTTTTTACTGATGAATAATCACACAGATGAAATTTATTTTCTGTGCATTTGTACCCAAAAAGTTTCGACCCATCAGATTTAAAAACGAATGTATCTATATTAACTCTATGCTAATTTTAAAAATATAAGTGTTTTGTCAATAACACTTTCTTCCCAGACTCTTTCCAAAGCACTGAAGTTACTGATGGTTACTGATGGAAGAGGACACAATCCAGCTTTCTTGATTTAAACAAGAGGGCCATTGGCCCTTAAGTGCTCACCTGAGGCATATAGTTTACAAAGGAACAAAGTGCCAACACTACTTATTTGAAATTCATTACTGGCTTAACAAAAGTCGAAGATATCAAGACGACATACATTTGAGTCAAAAAAACTGCCCCTAGAGTGCACACAAGGTTTTTCTAAAATTTGACCCCTTGACCCCATTTTTGACCCCACTTGACCCAATTTCGAACTTGACCGAGATTTGATGCAGACAAACATTCTGACCAAGTTTCAAGACATTTGGGCCAAAAATGTGGCCCTTAGAGTGCACACAAGGTTTTTCTAAAATTTGCCCCTTGACCCCATTTTTGACCCCACTTGACCCAATTTCGAACTTGACCAAGATTTAATAGAGACAAACATCCTGACCAAGTTTCAAGACATTTGGGCCAAAAATGTGGCCCTTAGAGTGCACACAAGGTTTTTCAAAGATTTGACCCCTTGACCCCATTTTTGACCCCACTTGACCCAATTTTGAACTTGACCGAGATATAATGGAGACAAACATTCTGACCAAGTTTGAAGACATTTGGGCCAAAAATGTGGTTTCTAGAGTGCACACAAAGTTTTTCTAAAATTTGACCCCTTGACCCCATTTTTGACCCCACTTGACCCAATTTCGAACTTGACCGAGATTTGATGGAGACAAACATTCTGACCAAGTTTCAAGACATATGGGCCAAAAATGTGGCCTCTAGAGTGCACACAAGGTTTATCTAAGATTTGACACCTTGACCCCATTTTTGACCCCACTTGACCCAATTTCGAACTTAACCGAGATTTGATGAAGACAAACATTCTGACCAAGTTTCAAGACATATGGGCCAAAAATGTGGCCTCTAGAGTGCACAGAAGGTTTTTCTAGAATTTGACCCCTTGACCCCATTTTTGACCCCACTTGACCCAATTTCAAACTTGACCAAGATTTAATAGAGACAAACATCCTGACCAAGTTTGAAGACATTTGGGCCAAAAATGTGGCCCCTAGAGTGCACACAAGGTTTTTCGAAAATTTGACCCCTTGACCCCATTTTTGACCCCACTTGACCCAATTCGAACTTGACCGAGATTTGATGGAGACAAACATTCTGACCAAGTTTCAAGACATTTGGGCCAAAAATGTGGCCCCTAGAGTGCACACAAGGTTTTTCTAAGATTTGACCCCTTAACCCCATTTTTGACCCCACTTGACCCAATTTCAAACTTGACCGAGATTTGATGCAGACAAACATTCTGACCAAGTTTCAAGACTTTTGGGCCAAAAATGTGGCCCCTAGAGTGCACACAAGGTTTTTCTAAAATTTGACCCCTTGATCCCATTTTTGACCCCACTTGACCCAATTTCGAACTTGACCGAGATTTGATGGAGACAAACATTCTGACCAAGTTTCAAGACATTTGGGCCAAAAATGTGGCCCCTAGAGTGCACACAAGGTAAAGTTTGACAACGGACGACGGACGACGGACAGCAGCCCATCACAATAGCTCACCTTGAGCACTTCGTGCTCAGGTGAGCTAAAAAACTATATGGTATTAATGTGACATTTTAAATTTTATTTTGGAATGAAATTATTCCATGACTTTATTTAGTCAAAACCATTTAAAACAAAAGGAAAATCTAACTGATTTACTAGGCACATGGCCACAACACAATAACTGACAAAAACAATTAAGTTCTTATGATAGTCAGAACAAACAGAAGCCTAATTGAACTTGGCACATAGTCTCATCAATTTGGCCCAAACTATGATCCATTTGGCCCCAACTTTTTTCATTTGGCGAAAATGATGGCGACAACTTTTTTCAAGCCAGGGAGAACCCTGATAATGTAGGACTTGTGCATGTGTTTTTGAATATAATTGTTTGAAATCCAAATACCCCCTCTATCTGTATCTCTGATGATATATGCAAGAACCAGTATCAGCCAAAAAAACAGCTCTTCCCTTGTAACCTAGAGCTGTCGCAAAGCAGACTAATCATTAAATCATTAGACTTATAATTAAAGTGGAAATTTTAGCAAGCAGGTAAGACTAGCATGCACACTGGTTATCATTACAATAAGGAACTTAGTTACTGAGGTTCTTCCCTTACTTACAACAAAAATTTGTGTCAAAACTTCCTTACAATATCAAGGAAAGAAACACTTAAGGCATGTCATTAAGGAAATTGCTAATTTCCTTATTGATGCAAAAACGAGAAAAGTTTCATTCATAAAATTAAATTAACCGCATGCTGAAATATTTACATTAACAAAATAGGCAGGAAATTGAAGAGCTTTAGGTAATGGATGTATAAATGTTGAATATCTACTTTGAAAAAACAAAACTTTTTTCTTTTGAAAAGAAAATCAGGTGGTATGCACTAAGATCAGACTTTACATAAATGCAGCCTGGCCTGTGCCTATGCCTTCTCAAAATGCAGAAATATTCCAAATTCAGCATGGGTTAACCTAGGAAAGTCTCAGATATAGTAAGGAAGCAGAGTAAATCTATATTTCTAATCAAAACTCATTGTTGTTGTTGGCATTCATTGAAATAGTTTAGACAAGTTTTCTGGGTTAAGAATCTCACTTAAATGGGGTAATGCCACTCTAAGAGTGTTTTGGTGACAAATACCTATATTGTAAGTATTAATTGAAACTATCCCAAAATGAAAATTCAAGTGAGTTCAATGCAAGATTTTATTAACCTTTTGTAGAAGATTTTCAGCATTAAATCAATTTAAACCTCTCTACCTGTAGCTTGTTAAATACAAGCAGAGCTACAGATAGAGGGGGTATTTTGGATATCAAACTTGATTATTTCAAATATATTTGCGCAAATCCTGTAACATTAGTATCCATTCAAATCTTCACATGCCAGGTTGCAATAAACAAGAGGTCTATTAGATGATGCTACATACTAAATATGAAAGCTGTCTGACTTTTGGTTTCAGAGAAGAAGATTTTTGAAGATTTTCATCCATGCTCAGATGAGTTAAAAGGGATGTGCCCGGGTGGAGCCCAAATATGACCCCACAATATTGATATGAAAAAACTTGGTAGAAGTCTACTAGATGATGCTACATACTAAATATGAAAGCTGTCTGCCTTCTGGTTTCAGAGAAGAATATTTTTGAAGATTTTCCTATTTTCACCCTTGCTCAGATGAGCTAAGAGGGATGTGACCAGGTGGAGCCCTAATATGACCCCAGGGTTTGATATTAACAAACTTTAGCCCAGCTGGATCCCAAATATGACCCCAGGGTCTTGATATGTACAATCTTTGCAGAGGTCCACTAGATGATGCTACATACCAAATATAAAAGCTGTCCGCCTTCTGGTTTCAGAAGAATATTTTTGAAGATTTTCCTATTTTCACCCTTTTTGTTAAGGGTAAAGGAAAAGTTAAGAGTGGATTTCATTTATTTGAACAACTTTGGTAGAGCTTAACCCAAAGAACATCCCTGCCAAGTTTCATCAAGATTTGCCAACTGATTTAGGACGAGAAGATGTTTAAAGAAATTGTGGATGATAGATGCGGGAAGCCAGACATTGGATGATCACAATAGCTCACCTAGAGCACTTCATGCTCCAGTGAGCCAAAAATAGTGTTACCAAAATCATACCTTTAAATCTCTATAAACAATGTTGTTTTCATGAAGATAACCCAGTGCTGAGATAATTTCTGCCCCGTAAAATTTAGTCCTTTCTTCAGAAAATACCCGCTCTCTTGACAAATGAAAGAATAACTCCCCACCATTCACATACTCCATAACAAAACACAGCCGGTCCGGGGTTTGAAATGAATATTTCAATTGCTGAAAGTAGAAGATACAAGACATGTTTATTAAATTTCAATGACCACTAAACACAATTTGCAAGAATAGAGAGTTCCAATTAATGTAATTAATAGATAAAACAAAAGACGTTTGTAAAACATTTATGCCCTTCACATGAGCAGGTCAATGGCCTATTCTTTGTCAATAAACAAAATGCAATAACTAAATAAATATGATAAGTATATTAATGGTTCTTGTGTACTGCACTTCTGCCCAATGAGATCGAACTGCCAGTGAAGCTTCATGATGCTAGCTTGCATAATTTTTGAGACATGCTTTGGACAAAAAAAAAAATGTCGGATAGACAGACCTACAGGCCAACCTACCAACTGACAAGTGCAAAGCAATATACCCCCTCTTCTTCAGAGGCGGGCATAATAATGCCTCAGTTAGTTACTCATATTTTGTTCTGAGACATCCATATGTAAGCCTATATGTGACATTTCCAACCATTTGAAATATCCTTGAGGTGCAAACATTAGGGTCGTAGTATTGGTAGAAAGCCACAAGCTGTATATCCAAAGTTATCTGATGGTCAATAAATACTTTGGGACCTTATCTATCTGCTAAATGCATAGTGAAGACTCTGGTGAGATTGTGCAGATGCACAGGCTGGCCAGAGTCTTTGCTTTGCACATATTTAAAATTGTTGGAAATATCACACACAGGCTCATGCAATGTTTTTTTTATTTCTTAATTAAGATTTAGCATACTTCTAGTCCTCAACGTATTTCAAAATATGCAATGAATTATTTATCCCCTGACAAAGAGACCTAAGTTTAAGGTAGTTGACCCGTAATAGTTCTACAACATTTCGATACTCTTGATCTTTTACAATGTTAACTGAGGTTTCCTATTGAAATCATTAGGAAACCTCCATTAACACTGTTTAAGATAATGAAGTCCAAAATGTTGCGGAACTATTACGGGTCAACTACCTTAATATAGAATCTCTATCAGGATTTCAGATAGAGGGAGAGATGTCAATCAAAATCTTTTATTTCTTCTATCAATTCTCATTCGGAACATCACTCGGCCATTTCCGTAAACTGCAACATACCTCGGATGTATATAAGGCGGATGGGTATGTAACAAAATCCTGCATTTTGTTAGGCGGAAACAGTGTAAGAAAAACTAGCACTGTAGATTTACATTTCTTACAGTAAATAACGGCTGAAAAATCTTAATTTTTGAGAATGACGAATCATTCTCAAAAATTAAGATTTTTTTCAGACTTTATTTAAGAATCTAAAGATATTAATATTAGGATTCGATGAATTCACTTCAGTGACTTAAAGAGTAGCGTTGGCGACGTTGATGTTTTCACTCACAGTTTCGAGGGCTAACGCCATTTTAACTGACGTCATCGAGTTTTTTCCAAGTGTTTCCCGTAATTTTTATGAATAGTCTGCCTATGTACATCCGAGGTGATCTTGAGATTGGCTGAGTGGTGTTCCGAATGTATCATTTCTGTGTCAAGATAATTCGTAAAGTAGGATTTGATTTATCTAAAATGAAAGGTTCATTTTGAAAATCAAAATTTAAGTCCTGATTACATACCTGCATATTTTCTTTAAAGGGAGGCTATTAATATCGCTAATTTTGTTCACCCTGAACAAAATTTGCGATACTCAAAAACCTCCCAATAAATTCACTAAAGACTTGCTCCACACACTCATTCCAAAACCATATGAGAAACAATACTACAAATACAGTAAAACTTGTTTTTAGTGACCACCAATGGGACCACCACAAAGCACTTGTTAAAGAAAATGGCTGTTAAATACATGTTTTGTTTACAAATAAGAAACACATCTTTTTGTTGAATATGCGAAATTGCGAAATTCTCAATAATCCAATGTTGTTAAAGCCATTGTTCTCCCCAGGCCCTTATGACGTATCAGCCCCGATACGCCTTCAAGAAATTTAACAGATTGCCGATACACCTTAAGAACCCCGATACGCTTAAATTTGATCACCGATACAGCTTAAATTCTTTCTGAACAAAGGGTCAAAACGAGCAATAAAACTGATAGCAGACTCGCGATCATTACATAATCGCTTTCTGGGAAGTTGTATACTGTCAATTACACAGTGGCCCTAATTGATAAGACCCTTGCTAATTAGTGATTATCGATTTTTTCTTCACGGTTGGTTGATTTTCACTGGCTCCACACTTCCAGTAACAGAGAATAACGGATGGGTACACGGTCAGTGTAATGTCCACTTCATTTACCGAAAATTGCCAATTTTTACCGAGATCCACCGGAAACAATGGAAAAAATCGTTTTCACAACTATATGCTCAAGTCAAACTAGATTTACTTTAAGGTTCCAGTGTGAATTTTGATTATATCAAACAAAAGATCGGCAAGAATATGCAGTTTTCGCAATCTTTCTACTGCCGAAAATTAGGCGAAATAAGACACATCGCAGTCTATACGTTCAAATTCACTTACCCCAAGCTTACTATCCAATTTATATGGACATTACATCTAATTTTAGTTAGAAAATTGAAACAAAACTTTGTTAATTCTCCCCAAAGACGCCATTTCTTAACTAGATTCGTACCCTGATTGCTGACAGACGTAGGCCTATAGTCATAAAGAATGAGTGCCGCCGTCGGAGAAACACGGAATCCCAATATTGACAGTCCGATGACAGGGACGCAATTGGACACCGAAAAGTCTAGCTCGCATGCAATTAAATCGAAGTTAATAAATCTCAGAAGAAGCCGTGTTTTCGCAAAATAAGCTTATCTCGTTTTATTTTCTCAATTCTTGAACATTTACCGCTGTTGACAAACGTTTCAAAAAGCGACTCGCCCCTTACCCAATTTATTGGTTTATTACCTCCCTTTGCCAATCCCGTTGAATTTTCTTATAAATATTACGTTTTTTTGTGAATATATGATAAAATTTTGTTTCTTTTTTATTAAACTTTTTCATATTATAATCATGTTTTAAAATTCAAAGCCCAAATGAATTATTATCGTTGATTCCTATCTCTCACTAAATAGACAACTTTATTCAGTTTTAAACAGGAAGCTCTATATAAACCTACATTTCCCGCTTGCCAGCATCTAAAACAATGAACCCAAGGATGACGCGAAACTAATGGTGACCGCGTCGCTTCGCTTGTGTCTGGACTCTCTTTTCCGACGATCTACTATCAGATAATAAAAATTGAGAAATGAAAACTTGTCAAACCAAGGTTTACGAACATTTATTACTTATACGGATTTCGAGAAGAAGCTTTCGATATCCCTTGACTCGTGAAGATGATGTATTAAATGGATTAGCTTATCTCCGCAAACCGGCGATCCAAATGTCTTAGCTACAGATTCATTTAATTGAATTTACGGCATTTTTTCTCGCTCATCGAAGAATAAGGTCCTGCACTTCGAGAGATTCGATTACTTTGGTATAGTTTCGATCGGACGTAGGGTATTGTTTATTTTGATTGCGAAGATAATTATGAGATTCGTTGATCTTATGAAACTATATGGATTTTTCTATCTTTACCCTTTTGAGATCGTCGTTATCGGTGTTTCTCAGCTGCCGGGTGGGAAGGCCCGAGAAATCGGGATTCAGAGAACTAAGAGGAGTCTGCGATCGTTAAACCCTACAAACTAGATTACTTTATCAAAGATAGTTTTGTTCAGGTTAGGGACAACAAAACGATCTTAAAATAAAAATTACCAAAGTAATAAACCGCGTTTGTTCTTCAATTCATTGCAGAGTTTTAAAAATAAAAAATACGATGGCAAATACGACCGCAGGAGGGGGGGGATCGGCGGCGGCCGGGGGGTACAGTGTTATAGCAGATGCATCCACTTCTTCCGCTGTTTCATTTCTTGGACCCCGACCACAGCGTGTGAATGGAGTTGCAGTGTATATTCAACCCATAACATCTTTTTTTTTTTTTTTTTTTTTTTTTTTTTCATTCCAGAAATGAAATTAAGATGAATTCTATTATTCTAAATAAGGTCATAGAAATTGATATGGGAATTAAATATTTAAAAAAAAGCTGAAAAAAAAAAAACTCCTTGTAAAATCAAAGTGCTAAAAGTCCTGTCACTGGCTTTTCTAAACAAACTTGTTATCAACTCAACTCATAAATTCGTTAATGGTCATTGTAGGATAAAATAATGCTCTTGGAGATATTTTTTGGGGGAAATAAGATATTGAGAAGGCTTTGTGAACACAAAAATACTGTAATAGAATCTAGCTTTACCTATTACAAGAGAAGGGCCTTCCTCAGTCATAAAAAGGACTTCCTAGGATTTTGTAAATTCCGTGTATACATTATTAAATAGAAACCTATAATAGTTGACAATACATGCAGTGCTGTCCTTGGAACTCTCAAATATATGAGCATAATACAGTCTAAGTGCAGTTGATTTACTATTTTCTTTGACTTTTTCATTGAATTTTCTTAAATGTTCCAATTTTCTTCATTTCTTTTGTAATATTCTTTTGTACACAATATATTCTATTAAAGGGAAGGGATACAATGGGGAAGGGGGGGAGTTTAAGCCATCATGCAATATTTTATTGAAGACTTTGGGGTTAAGTTATTTATGTAAAGATGCTATAAAGGTGTCAAAGAAAAAAAAAGTTCAAATCAAATTATATATTCAACAAAACAGAAGTTCTGCTTCACAAATATAAAAAGCCTTATCCAGTTAAACCACTGTAATCATCCTTTATTATTAACAGAAATACAAAGTAATCAGACAGTATAGCCGCGGGCAAATGCCACTACGCCTTCAGAATTTTCTGGGGAGAACCCTGAAAGCTCAATGGAATCGTCTCGTTGAGGCTATTCTGGTGAGTTTTTACAACATAGGATTCATTTCCAATATTTTTGAGACCAACAATGACTAGTATTTTGATTGTTGAATATGCGAAATTGCGAAATTCTCAATAATCCAATGTTGTTAAAGCTCAATGGAATTGTCTCGTTGAGGCTATTCTGGTGAGTTTTTACAACATAGGATTCATTTTCAATATTTTTGAGACCAACAATGACTAGTATTTTGATTCAAAGAAGGTAATTTTGAAAACGGTTTCTTAATATAAATGGTTTGCTTAATAGACATGGTTGCCTGAGCAAGATTGACTGTTTATACTTACAGTTAGGAAAGGATGTTTAGTTGTCTGTAATACTCTATTTTCTGTTAAAGTATGAGCAACTTCATCCTGAAATAATGATTTATCAAGTGAAAATTTTACCTTCTTGAAGACTTTTGTAGAAGAGTTTTGAAAACACATAATTAACCCTTGTCATGTTGAATAAATTTTGGCTAAAAATATTCATCAAAGTCAAAGGGCAAAAAGCACTGAAAGTACCAACTGTAGGTCAATTTTTATTTGAAAAACTAAATCTTTTGACAATTCTGGTTTGAAAGTGAGAAACAGGTGGTGTAGACTAACATCAGGCTGCACATATGTGCAGGCTGATGTTTGTCTATAGCCCCTGCCAAAGCAGGAATATTCCAGGCTCAGCATGACAAGGGTTAAAAGCATCTTATTAAATAAATTAAATCTTCTTCCGGCTATGGAAGATAATATACAGGAAGCATTTTTCATATAAAATACATTGGATCATAATATGAATCAGTGTTTCATCATGGCACATCAATAAATAAGTGGAAGTATAGTGCTCATATATCTAAGCTTGTCTTAAAATACTCCTTTTAATATTTTGTTTCATGGATTTTTTTCGGTATCCCAACACACAAATGTCTCTAGGGTCTTCAAAATGATATGCAACAAGCGACAAAAGAAAGAATAAATCAATTTGGTAGTCTGAAATTTTAAAATCACAGGATCAATTTTATCATTCTAATGACAATCAAGAGTTGTGCTTTCTAATTTGCTAAAACAAATGGTTTCACTACTCAATGAAAACATTTTTGAGTATGTACCTATTTTGTAAGCTTCTTCAGAAAGTAGTCCCAGAAAAATATCTTTTCATGGCTAAATCTTTACATTGTTACTACACAGTGTCAAATCATAAGATATGAAGAAATAGTTGGTTGAATTTCTTGGAGTTATGAAACCAAAAACCTAACCACACTTATGCATGAGTCTGCTGTGCATATTCATACAGTGTGGTTATGCTTTTAGTTTCATACCCCAATGGAATCTACAAATATTCTCTCCATCTCTTGAAGAAATAATATTTTCTTTTGTCAATGTGTTACCTTTTGAATTATCACAGCCTTCTTAAGAATTTTGATTGCATACAGGTGATTTGTAGCTTTCTCTTTACACAGGATCACCTTGCCAAATGTGCCTTTACCCAGCATCTTTAAAAACTGGAAATCATCCAGAGACTGAAACACAATCAAAAACATAAAATATAGGCACTTACAATAGTTTTGGGCTGACAACATTTATTCCCCCCATTAAAGCAGGTCAAAAGCCTACTCTACATCAATCAACAAAGGGCAATAACTCACAAAATATGATGAGCAGAGTTATGGTTCTTGTGCACTGCACTTCTCCTCAATAAGATCTAAATTCTAGCTTGCATACTTTTTGAGATTTGTTAAGACAATTAATATGAGTACCCACCACAAAGGGTTTCTTTCTGAAATACAGACTTTAGACTTAGCTTAAATTAGTCCAAATAGTAAGGCCTTGTTTAAAATCAATTTAAAAGAATGTAGGTTTGAACCAGGAAAGAAAAGAGAATCTTCTCTTTTGTTTTATTTCTTAAATTTTTACAAATGATAGTTGGTCACATTATTGACATTTGTTTTGATAGAACTTTGTCAAATGTGGAGAAATAGAATCATTTGTGTTTTACTTTTTCTTCTTTCTTCTGAGCTCCCAGATCAAGACGCTGTGACCCTCAATTATCAGCTTTTTGCCACAGATCGGATCGCGTGTATCCAATCCCCTCATCAGAAAATTTTCTCCAGTGGTTTATTTCTTGACTTAAATTTTTTACAAACTATCCTTGGCTTTGCAAACAGTGCACCATTCAAGTGACTGTGACTGTAATCACATGACTTGTGTGAAAATTAGTGTTGTAACGATAATCGGAAATAATCGATTAATCGTCACTGAAGTCCGAGATCAGCGACAATCGATTCTTGCTTCGAAAAATCGATGTCGCTACTTGTTTTCCTTTCTGGTAGTTTTCATCTGTTGTGAAAATAAAGGGACATCACTCTTAAACTCAAATTGAAAATGGCAGACGATGGAATAGTGCTTCTATGTCGGATACTTTTCAATATCCAGTCATGGCGAGTGACCTTCAGACAAGGCCGAAACGAAAACCCTGGGTCGGGTAAATTTTACCAGATTGTCAGTCCGAATGTCTGTCACTATTTTCTGGGCAAAATGCTTCTTAAACTGAAAATCCATTCTAATGTTTATGAAAACGCTAAAAAGGTGAACTTTCTCACGAAAACCAAACATCAATCTTAAGATTGACTATTGGTTAACAGACTTTCTACGACTTTCGGCACCGCTAGAAAAAGCAAATTCTATTTTACAAATCACATCAATTAGGAGGCCTTAGAACTGATTTCAGGATCCAATTTTTAAAGAATTATTGGTAGCTAGTCTTTTAACCTGATTTTTTTTGTATGTTTTCAGTTTCAAAAGCACAAACACAATGATAATTTTCTGCTTATTTGTACCCAAGAATGTTCCACCCATCAAATTATTTCTGTTATTTTTATGAAAATCTCAAGTGCCTGTATTCTTCTGAAAAGACATTTCTTTTTTTCAACTCTTGTAGATGTAATTTCGGCTTTAAAATCAAAGCACTAAAAACACTGACAGATTAAGAGAAATTTTACCACCTACCTAGGCCTGAAATGTTATTGCTATAAAGTTAAAAGTTTTCTCTCTCAAGTTATATGCACAAAGGCATACGCAAACAAAGATAATTCAACATCTGATTGTCTAACGACTTGCTAGTTGCAACCATAGATTGTTAAGTACCGATTAAGTTCTTAATTTTTTTTTTACATAATGGTGTGTCAATTACAAATATATGTAAATGATGCATGTAATTTTGGATTTGATTTGAATTGGGGTTTAACGTTGCTTTCAACAATCTCTCACTCAGTTATATCGCATGTAATTTTGGAATAATTATTGATGTCAGCAATTATATTTTTTGTTGTTGTTCTTATTTTAGACTAACAAAAAGTTAGTGAGAAATTAAGGTTTAAAAAAAAAATGGTAATTATCTTCATTTATTTAACTTTCAAAGTGCATTAATCATCATTTTCTGAAACAAAAAAACACCAACTTGGAAGTAACTTGATACTTTGTTATCCCATCTTAGTATGATTGCTAAATGAGATTACATTATAGAACTTAAATTTGAAGGCTCTAATGATTTTCTGTCTCATATATATTTCTCCCCAATATTTTTTATCTTTATTATTTACTTGTACAGTTGATTTGAATTCCATTTTTAGCTTGGATAACAATAACTGTTGATACTATACAACAGATGACAAACTTGAGCCTTTTGAGGTTCTAAACAACTGCATCAGTCAACAAAGAAGTACTTATCTAACAAAAATGAAGTTTTGATTCTAAAATCGATAATTGAATCGAAAACAGTTTCCGATACAATTTGATTATCAATTCTGATCCGAGTCCGATTTTACAACACTAGTTAAAATATGTTCAATATGAGGGCATTGGTGCAAAACTATTGTAAAGGCCTATATATTTATAGGCACTTGCAATTGTTATGCACTGACCCTGAAAACAAATAGAATCTTAAGATTAAACATAATTTCTCACACTTACAACTTTTTTCTTCATCTTTTCTAAACTCCCAGATCTAGATGCTCCATCTTCCTCCTCAATTTTCAGACTTTCTGCCACAGATCGGATGGCTTGTATCCAATCTTCTCTCTCCTCCGCACTCTCTACGCAGAACATTCGCTCCACGATGGTGGTCCATTGCAATCCTCGAATAAGGAATGTGTTGGCTCGGGGTTTCTCCTGTTTCATAAGCTGACATTCTGCAAATTCAATGAACTCAGAATTAGTGTTTGTCTTCAAAAAAAATGAAACCGCACATAATTTGGATTTTATGACATAATTATTGAATAGGCTTACCATAATTATGCAAAGTCTGATCTTAGTCTACTCCACCTTATTTTCCTTTATAAACAAGAAGTTTAAAGTTAATAAACATAATATTTTCAAAATAAACACCAACTATTAAATAGTGCACCCAGTGCTCTGGTGCTCTCAATACTTTGATTTTAAAGAAATTTACATGAGTTTAATACAGCAATAAACAACTTAATATCTGATAAAATGTGACTTAATTTCCAGATAAACGCCATTACCCACCTCTCACAGTAAAATCGTTTAATGGGTCACTGGCTCCATGCTCTGGTTTGGCTCGGAATCCAAGAAATGATCCATCCTTACGTAAGATAAAGTAACGCTTTCTCCAATTCTTTATGTGCTCGCCTATGGAAAGAATTTAATTAATTAACCCATTTACAACTAATAATTCTCTGTTATGCCATAAAGAATCTCGGAAAACATTGTGGAAATAAAGAATTTATTAATGAGTTACTAGAATGCATAATGTTACATGTACCAAGTCTAAATTCTTAGAATAGGATGTAAAATAGATAGGACCTATGATTATCTATCATCTGAATCAGCACTTTTGCTATTTCTAGGAAACCCAGTATTATCATGATAATCATTATCAAAGGCAAAATCTAGGATACGGTAAATTCAATTTATTGATCTATGTTCATATATATTTACACACCTTATGAAAAGGACTTTTATGCCTAAAACTTGGTTGTTGGGTTTTGGACTATTCGAGAAAAAGTACACCTGGTTCAAAAAGGTGCATCATTCAAAGACAAAGAAAATAAACATGAAGAAAGAAGCTTTGTAAAACATCATAGAAACTTAAAATATTTTATTGTTTCAACTTCCAATAAATGTGTTCAATTTCCAGGGTTTTTTTTTCGTCTGAAGACACGAGAAAATATGATTGCACACTAAATTAAACCTCCTTCCATCTAGACAATCCATTTTTTTTTAAATTTTAATTCTTGTCATGCTGAATAAATTTTGGCTAAGAATTTGAATTTGTATCAAAATCAAAGGGCACTGCAGGTCAATTTTTATTTGAACAAGAGCACTGCCTATGGGTGCCTACGCTCGGCTGTCAAGTGCTGGATGGTGGGAAAAAATCTAAGTCGAAAAAGAGGCATAATTTGCACAAAATGCATCTAGAGTTATCCCCCTTGATAGTATACAAAGTGAATGCCTTCAGTAGAACAAGAGATATAACAAAATGTCAAAGTTTTCGCACGACGACGACAACAACACAGAGGCTATAGCAATACCTCGGGTTTTCTCCGAAAACAGCCGAGCTAAAAAACTAAATCTATTGACAATTCTGATTTGAAAGTCAGAATCAGGTGGTGAAGACTTACATCAGGCTGCACATATGTGCAGGCTGCTGTTTGTCTATGGCTCCTGCCAAAGCAGGAATATTCCGGGTTCAGCATGATAAGGGTTAATAGGAAAAGTATTTCCCACTTACCTCTTTTCCATAGGTATCCTTCTTTTACCACATCCAGTGCATCAGAGGCACTCATGGTGCCCCTTTACAATCTGAAATATAAAATAAAGATTCTAATAGCAGGGCTCTTGTTTGACCCTTAAACCAGGGTTTTGACCCCCTCAAAATTTGTAATTATCTTAATGTGACCCCTAGAAATTTCTCCCAAGGGTCACATGTAGTAGTGGAATTTTCATTAATTTTGATGCATATAAGAAAAGATTTAACTATAAATTCTTAAAATTTAATTTCAAATATGGGCCCCTTTTCTTGTGAGGCTCAATCAAGCAGAAATATTTCAAAAGGGGGTCATTATTGTGATGATACAGTCATTCAGAGTAAATTTGAAGACAATCTGATAAAAACTGTGGACTTTCAAGTGTTAACAAAGATTTTCTAAATATATATTGAAAAGGCTTCAATCCCATGACACTTTAGGGATCTGACCCATGTCGAAAGGAACGATCCATGTGATTGTCCAATCATCCTGAGAAAGTTTGAAGACCAACAGATAAAAACTGTGGACTTGTGTTAACAGGCAAAGGTAACGGACAGATGGACAGACGGACGGACACGGGATGGGAAAACTGGTATTGCAATTCCTCTTCTGACCTTTGGTCAGTAGAGCTAAAAATTCAACCTTTTATACTATGTCCTTACCAAGGCTCCTGTTTGACCCTTGTACAATAGTTTTGACCCTCAAAAATCAGAAAATATCCTATTATGACCAGGGCTCTCACTAGGCTAATAAGAGTTGGGTTCCAGGGATCCAATGTAGGAAAAAGTTGGATTCCGGGCAGAAAAAAAGGGATTCCAGCCTGATTGGGCAGGCTTTTCACCCTAAATGCAATTCCACAAAATCTTTTTTCAGTACTTTCTTTGTTGAAAATATTGTTCGAAAGGGAGATACATTTAGGTACATATATGCATTATCATATTTTCTAGCCAAAAAATATTGTTTGCATCAGTAACATGTCTGATCAAGTTCATTTGATCTTCAGCAAATTCTGTAAAAACAGTTATTTTAAAATCTAGCTAACCAACAAAAAAATGTGAAAATAGAGAAAATGATAAAATTATTCAACATGTGTAATTCTTTTTTTTTTAGATTTTTTTCCTTTGGCTAAGAGCACAAAGTAATTAAGTCTCTCTTAAATTGGACTTCATTTGCTTTAGCAGGAAGTAAAGACAAAGATGTGCACTCTGATCTTAGTCTATACCCCATAATTTTCCTGCTTAAATTGAACCACTTTAAAAAACAAATTTTCAAAAAGAAAAAAAGTGAAGCACAATTAGTCCATCCAGTACTTTTTACAACACCTATCAGGCTATCACTTACATTTTTTCACTAGACCATTCCAGAAAGCTTGATGTGGGATTTTCTAGTGGAACAAACTAGGGCATATAGAGGTGTGATCCATTCAGAGAAAAGGAACCTTAACCCTGAATGGGTCGACTCTGTCTACATAGATTACCATTGGACATTTATCATCAGACAGGTCTCTCTCATTTGCATATCCACTGCAACCTACCTCCCTTTATACTGTTTTATTACCAGAGCTCCAGATAATTTTTTGAGTCTAGGGGTATTTACCACTTATAATTTTTTTAAAAGGGGTATTTTTCAATAAAGCTTTCGACAGGCGGGGTATTTTCCTCTTTATTAATCTTTTACAAAGAGTTTCCTTTTAATTTCAGGCATTAACTTCTACAAGTGAATAGAAAAAGGTCTAAATTAACAAGAGCTGTCACTGTAAGATGACAATGCCCCCGACACCGCTTTGATTTAGAAGTTATGGCCAATGTTAAAGTTTTTGGACGGAATGACGGACGGATGGACAGACGGACAGACGGACGGACGGACAAGTCAAATTTATGATGCCTCCCTATCGGGGGCATAAAAAGAGATGAAGATAAGAAAATTGGAAGAGCGTGGTAATTAAAAGAAAAATATAGAACATCGGAGAGCACATTTTGGACTTTTTATGCTGGTTTTATTCATTTTTTTCACTGACAGGGATTTTTTCCTAGAAAGAGATTTCGCGAAGCTAAATGATTATCACAGGCCAAGATTAATACTGAAAGAAATTACTTTGACTTGCATTTTCGAACACAGAGAAAATATAATTAGCCAAAAATATTTGAAATTTACTGAAAAGTCACCGAAGATAAACAGAAATCTTCTATTCTCTGAAATGCGAGAGATTTATAACTCAATACTGCTCTGCTAGTGAGTAAAATCTATTTTAAACTCCTTAGGTATCTGTTGTATTTTTGTTCTGACCCGTCTTTTTCCAAACTCTCTAAGTTAAGATAAACAATGTGTTTTTACAAATTTTGATGCGTATCAGTACGGATTAATAAATATCTTTGTGAATTCTAGCCAATTGGTAGCGTAAAGTATGAATTACTGCATTAAGAAAACACAATGGTGCCTCTATTCATCACCGGATTGTGTAATTTTAGTGACATTTTGTTCCAGATAGAATATCTTTTACATAACAAAAATGGTAAATGAGTTCAGTTGTGTATTGATTTTTGTGTACAAGCGATATCTTTACAGAAAATTTGTCTTTGAATTTCTTAATGCCTAAGTTTCAAACCCTTTTCAGTCAAAATAAATTTGTTGCAAGTTTGCCAGGAATGCGCAATCATCTTTTTTTCCCTGAGTTTTCGCATGCATCAATTGACAAGAGTGAGAAAGGAGGTATGGATCTACCTGAAATTCATATTCACAATTTAGATAGCCAGAAATACAACAGGTGCTTGAAAATGAGGAAATATGCACATTAGTGGTCCCGAATTCTCAAGATCTTACCCAACCTTAATCCAATCGATCATTTGTCAGTCATGTCAAAATGAAAGAATACTCACCTTACTTTCGATACGTGCTGTTGCCAAATGTCAATAATAGCAAATGTTGTGGTAACCTTGTCACAAAAAATCTAAATAACAACACTTTTCCTTCGGATTAGCAGAATTTATCAATCTCGCCTTCAAAGAGATTCTCGTTTGTGTACGAGATTTGACTGAATACACCCTTAACACCACAGAAAATATGTTCTCGCTCATATTAACAAAAGAATGCAAAATAAATCGAAATCTTAAAATAACGAAACAGGTGTACAAAATGAAACAGGTGAACAATTTGCTTAGAAATTATGTTCTATCGACAAATGCACATGACCTTTGGGAAGTTAAGAAACGAAAATAAAAGAAATATTTAAACTGTGTCAAGGGTTTCTTTTTTTTTACGACATTCGAAATTTAAATGCATTACTTCAATTGCGATAATTCAACGAAAAAAGGAAAAAAAATATTATTTTGAAGAAAATGTATGGCGTGTGGAACGTTGCAAAATTCGATAAATATTTTTATATGATATAATTTTATATTTATATTCAATATTTTTTTTATTTATATTCTAAAAATATTTTTATGTGATATAATTTTATATTTATATTCTATAATTTTTATTTATATTGTATATTTTTTATTTATGTTCTTAATTTTTTTTTATGTTCGATAACGCCAAAAAAAATTATGTGATATAATTGTTTATTTATATTGTATATTTTTTTATTTATGTTCTATATTTTTTATTTATATTCGATAACGCGAAAAAAATTTATGTGATATAATTTTTTATTTATATTCTATATTTTTTATTTATGTTCTATATTTTTTATTTATATTCGATAATAGTGCGAAAAAATTTATGTGGTATAATTGCATCATGGGATACTAGTGACATTTGTAACAAACGATTTGATTGGACAACGGATTTCACAACAAAGATGGCTCAAAGAAAGATCAAATCGTTTGTTACCAATGTCACTAGTATCCCATGATGCAATTATACCACATAAATTTTTTCGCACTATTATCGAATATAAATAAAAAATATATAGAATATAAATGAAAAATTATATCACATAATTTTTTTTCGCGTTATCGAATATAAATAAATATATAGAACATAAATAAAAAAAATATACAATATAAATAAAAAATTATATCACATAATTTTTTTTCGCGTTATCGAACATAAATAAAAAATAAAGAACATAAATAAAAAATATACAATATAAATAAAAATTATAGAATATAAATATAAAATTATATCACATAAAAATATTTTTAGAATATAAATAAAAAAATATAGAATATAAATATAAAATTATATCACATAAAAATATTTATCGAATTTTGCAACGTTCCACACGCCATAAAAATGAAATTCATTACTATATCTTTCCATATTTCTACCGAATCTTATAATGTCGCAAAACATTGACTTGACGGAAAGTGTGAACAGGAAGTAGACTTCTGCATAAAATGCTATCCAAACTCTTCATATTTTCCGAAGTAAATGGTTTATTAGTCGATAAGCTTTGTATCCCTTTACATGTTGAAGTATCGTAAACCCATTTCCAATGGCCTTACTAATCGATTGTCTCATACAATACTAACTTTAAATTTTCGAGAATTGTTCAAAATTCGGATAGCAGTGTTTTTTCGGATATTTATTTTCTAAATCTTGACCATTGTTTTAAGGCATGTTGATTTGAAACTGTTTTCAGTCTTCCCTTGTAAATCTTTGGTGACTGGTCAACTGGGCCCATTGGCATCTCGGCCAAAAACATTATCTTATTGATTACTAATTAAGTATGATAATTACAAATACAATATTATTCAATTTTCATTCAGTTATAAGGAAATTTACATATGCATCATCCTTAAAAAAAAGTTAAATCAATTTTTAAGAATCATTCAATCAAAGAATCTTAATATTCAAACACTGATAAAGATATTATATTATCAAAATCACAAAATACTATTTTCAAAATGATAAAGATAAACAATGCAGTTTTTTTTTTCCCCCTGGAATTTGGGAAGAGGCCTTAGCCTATTCATTTTGGGAAATTCATGTGCATTTTTCAGAAGAATTGGGAAACATAAGACTGATAAAATAAAGTATTTAAAGTACAATTCATGTATCATTTGCAAAATTTCATGATATACAACTTCTTTTTGGTCTTTTCAGTCATAAAACTTATGTAAATATCAAAGAAAATGAATTTTGAAAAAAAAAAATAATAATATAATTGAAATATTATCCCTCATTTTGGGAAATTTTTCTGCCACCAAAGGGAAAAATAGAACCTTTTTTGAATTGGGAACTCAATGGGAAGTAGCCTTTAATAAGCCTCTGTTAAAGAAAGAAAAAAAGCCCTGCAATGTAAGGTATAACTGCATCATTTTATACAAAATAGATCATGTTGCTATAGGCTATATATTTGGGCTGAATTGATTGAGCCAAGTTGACTGGAAAACCAAATCTTTCATGAGTGTTTACCCTGATAATTGGATAAACATGGGTTTGCCTGATAGATTATATAAAAAAAGGTGCTTAGCAAATTCCTTAATTTATTAACTTTTTTTTCAATTTTTTATTTATTCTTATCTTTTTTTCCCTCTTTTACAAGAAATTTGAACAGTTTATTTTGTAAAGGACATACATGAAAACTTAAGATTAAGGAGTCTGGAGGGATAAATGACATGCATGTAGTCTGACAGATTATTATATCAAACAAAAAATATTATTTGATGTTGGTTATAGTTGGTGAGTATGTTATAACTATAGCTGGAACAAAGCTTTATGAAAGATATTTTGTGTGCCCAGTGACTGAACATAGGGGGATGGGGTTGGGGTGGTCTAGAGCATACCTCTTTTGATCCATGGATGAATGAATCGCAATTTATAAAAGTTTTCAAAAATCTAATTTGAGGGACTGTTTTCATCTTGTGTCTAAATGCCTGTCACTATTCATGGGGTTTTATTTATTTTATTATATTTTTTGTTTGTTTGTTCACATTTCAAATTAGGCATTAATTCTATTCTGTCTTAAGGTAGTTGACCCGTAATAGTTCTGTAACGTTTTGGAAGAATTGAACGTTAACAGTGATAACTGAGGTTCCCTAATGATTTTCATTGTGAAATGTCACGAGTTCCGAAATGTTGTGGAACTATTACACATCTACTTCCTTAATAAGATCCATTATTCCTTAATTAGTGAAGATAGATATGATGTACCCAAGAACTGCGAAACAGTATTTCAAAATAAGCTGAAAGATATGGTGTCATCAGAGCTTCAACCTTACTTTGTGAGTGTTCCATTTAAGGGGTAGTGATAATTATTTTAGAAAATAACAATAGTTTTGTAAACACATTATGATTTATTTTGTGAACAAAATATTGAGAGTTACTGCTCAAATGTTTGCACTGTCTGACCATTTCATATATTGATGATTTTTAGCTCACCTGAGCACGAAGTGCTCAAGGTGAGCTATTGTGATCGTAGAATGTCCGTTGTCAGTCGCGCATCGTCCACAATTTCTTTAAACATCTTCTCCTCCTAAAACAGTGGGCCAATCTTGATGAAACTTGGCAGGGATGTTCCTTGGGTCAAGCTCTACCAAAGTTGTTCAAATAATTGAAATCCACCTTTAACTTTCCCTTTACCCTTAACATAAAGGGTGAAAATATGAAATTCTTTAAAAATCTTCTTCTCTGAAACCAGAAGGCAGACAGCTTTCATATTTGGTATGTAGCATCATCTAGTGGACCTCTACTAAGTTTGTTCATATCAAGACCCTGGGGTCATATTTGGGCTTTGCCCGGGCCCAACCCTTTTTACATAGAATCAAAGAGCGAAAATCTTTAAAAATCTTCTTCTCTGAAACCAGATGGCAGACAGCTTTCATATTGGGTATGTAGCATCACCTAGTGGGCCTCTACCAAGTTTGTTCATATCAAGACCCTTGGGTCATATTTGGGCTTTGCACAGGTGCATCCCTTTATCTCTTATGAGCACGAAGGGTAAAAAAATGAAAATCTTCTTCTATGAAACCAGAGGGCAGACAGCTTCATATTTGGTATGTAGCATCATCAAGTGAACCTCTACCAAGTTTGTTCATATCAAGACCCTAGGATCATATTTGGGCTCCACCCGGGTGCAACCCTTTTTACATAGAATCAAAGAGCGAAAATCTTTTAAAATCTTCTTTAATCGAAACCAGAGGGCACATTGCTTTCATTTTTGGTATGTAGCATCATCTAGTGGGCCCCTTCCAAGTTTGTTCATATCAAGACCCATGGGTCATATTTGGGCTCCACTCGGGCGCATCCCATTCAGCTCATCTCAGCACGATGGGTGAAAAAAGGAAAACATTCAAAAATCTTCTTCTCTGAAACCAGAAGGCTGTCAGCTTTCATATTTAGTATGTAGCATCATCTTATGGACTTCTTCCAAGTTTGTTCATATCAAGACCCTGGGGTCAAATTTGGGGTCCACCCGGGTGCATCCCTTTTTACATAGAATCAAAGAGCAAAAAGGCATATCTGTCTTGCTCTACGCTGAAAACATTCCATGGTATTGATTTTAGGCAATTATCTTCTTTTTGACATCTGCCTATCCAATTAATGTGATGTCTCAGGGGTCAAAGAGACTCAGGTGAGCGATCTAGGACCATCTTTGTCCTCTTGTTTATAGGATGAAAGATTTTAATCAGTCTGTCTTGTTTCTGCCTGTTGAAAACATGCTAGAAATTTTTCTGTTAAGTTTTTGAAAACATTTAAGATAAAATGGCTTGAAGGTACATGGTACACCTGATAGATATGTTTATTTCAGTGTCAGGTTGAATGTACCTCTTGTTTTAGACCTGTTTAAAAAAAATCATGGGCATTTAAATGTATTTTCAGTCTCAACACTCTCATGCAAAGAGAGCAAACTTTTTGATTGGCTGGAAATTGCATGCCCTAAAATGAGTAAAAAATAAAATGTAAGCTTTAATTTTGATAATAGATGTCATTACAGGGGTATGGTATCACTTACATGCATTGAATACTAAGTGTCCACAAAATAAGAGAATAGGAAACATGAAAAAAATGAGAGCACTTTGTTTTTATCTCCACTGGCTGAAAGCCACTTGGGCTATTGTCATGGCGTTGTGTCCGTCGTGCGTCCGTCAGTGCGTCCGTGCGTCCGTTCGTAAACTTTTCTTTAAAAATCTTCTCCTCAGAAACTACTGGATGAATTTCAACCAAACTTCACAGGAATGATCCATGGGTGACCCTCTGTCAAAGTTGTTCAAGAAATTTTGATCCAATGCAAAACATGGATTTAATGGGCGTGGCTAATTTCCAAATATGGTAAAAAGTGAGTTTTCTCAGATTCTAATTGATGGATACCAGAGAAATTTTACATGAATGATCCTTGTGTGACCTTTTATCAGTCTACAAAAGATTATTGAAATCGGATGAAAAATATGCATTTTATGGGCGGAGGTCAATTCTCTATATGTAATATAGAGGAAACTTTCAAAATCATTTTCTCAGAATGTAAGTGATGGATATCAACCAAATTTCACTGGAATGATCCTTGAATGACCCTTTATCAGTCTACCAAAAATTATAGTGATCGGATGAAAAATATGTATTTCACGGGCGGAGGTCATTTCTCTATATGTTATATAGTGGAAACTTCGAAAATCATTTTCTCAGAGTCTAAATAATTAATATCAACCAAATTTCACTGGAATAATGCTTGAGTGACCTTCTATCAGTCTACCAAAAATTATTGTGATCGAATGAAAAATATGCATTTTATGGGCGGAGGTCATTTCTCTATGTGTTATATAGTGGAAACTTTGAAAATCATTTTCTCAGAATCTAAATGATGGATACCAATGAAATTTTTAATATGAATGATCCTTGAGTGACCCTCTTTCAGTCTACCAAAAATCGGATGTGATCAGATGAAAATATACATTTTATGGGCAGATGTCATTTTCTATATGTTATTTAGTTGAAACTTTGAAAATCATTTTCAACATCAGTAGAATCCAAAATATTTAAAAATCTAGTCAAAACTACTATTGCTTTACAAGAATTTCAAGCCTGTGGAGCGACTCAAGCCATTCATGGCTTTCTAGTTAAAGAAAAGCATGCTGCAACCCAGTATTTCCTTCCATAAAAACAATGTTTCTACATTCTGTTACAAACATTAGGCTAATTAATCTCTAAGATATATTTAGTGCCATTCAACATTTTGCCGGAATATTTACTGTTCCATGGTCAAGTGGCCTAAAAAAATACACTTGTCTGCAGGTAAAAAAGCCTGTGTTGGACAAGTCAAGCATCCCTTAATCAGACAACAAATTTATATATAATTTATTATACAAGTTTGAGTGAATAGTTTAGTAAAGCTAGATTCTTTTGAAGAAGAAATTAATATGGAAAATAATGAAATTGCATGTCACAAGCAGCTTAACTTTCCATATTTTTTTCATGCTCTTTTTATAAGATCGTAAAATGGTTTAGATTATAGTCTCATGGTAGAAAATTTGAAATTGCTCAAGTATTTGTGCTCAAGGGATTATTTATTGATTTTGCTGAATTGCAGTTTCTTTAGTTTTAAGGAAGTGGACCCCTAAGTAGTTCCATAACGTTTCCGGAGTAATGAAATTTAAGAATGTTAACTGAGGTCCGAATGAATTTCAATAGAAAACCTCAGTCAACATTGCGAAAGATCATTAGTTCTAAAATGTTGTGAAACTATTACTGTTCCACTACCTTAACATGAAGGTATTTGTTTATTAATTATTCTAACTTTATCATTATCATTAAGGTTGCAGATCATGTCCATTTCTACAACATTCGAAGGGAAGGGGTTTATTTTGTGGCTTGTTCAGCCAGTGAGGTTTCGCCAATTTTTGTTATTGAAGTGTTAAACAGGTAATTATTGTGTTTGAAAATATATTTCTATCCCCTCTATTTTGGACATAGCAATATTCAGCATCTGTGATTCCTTTTTTCCATGTGTCCATCCAAAACTTTTCTCTGAAAAGTATAATGGCTTTTAACATGAATGTGGGTGTATAGATCTCATTAAGGAGAAGTGCATTGCACTTTATCCATAACTAGCTTGTATAATTTGAGACTTATTACAGACTCAAGTTTTTTTCCAGAGCAAATCTCTGAAAGTAAATAGGCCATCAAAATGAAATGTCATGGGTTAATAGAACTCATTGCAGAGAGGTGCAGTGCACAAGAATTGTAACTCTTGCTTGCATAATTTTGGAGTTAATATTCTTTGTTATTTTTCAAACTTTAATTTTGTACAGTGCTTGTCTCTGAAAGTATAATAGTTTACTAAATGAAATTTCATGGGCAGATAGATCTCACTGAGGAGAAGTGCAAAAAACTGTGCATTGCACAAGAACAAGAGCCATGACTGTAGCTCACATAATTTTACAGTTATTGCCCTTTTTGATATTCAAACTTAATTTTTTTCTGGAGCATATCTCTGAAAGTATTAAAGCTATCAACATGAAATTTCATGGGTCGATAGCCCTCATTTGGGGGAGGAGCTGTGGATAACAACCGTGACAATAGATTGCTTAAGTTTGGAATTTTTACCCTTTGTTGTTTTTCAACTTGAATTTTGTCCAGAGCATAAAAAATTATGGGTGGGAAGATCTTATTTAGGAGATGTGCAATGTATAAAAAAAATACTCTAGCTTGCATTATTTTGGGAGTTATTGTCCTTTGTTGTTTTTCAATCTTGAATTTTGTTTGGAGCATATCTATGAAAGTATTATAGCTATCAACGAGAAAATTCATTGGTGGATTAACCTCATTGTCGAGAGTTTCACTGATCAAGAAAAATAACTTGGATGCTTATTTTAGTAGTTATTGCCCTTTGTTGTTTCGAGGACCTGGATTTTGTGCGGAGCACATCCCTGAAAGTGTACTAGCTATCAATATTAACTTTCATAGGTGTATAGATCCCATTTAGCAATAGTGCAGTGTATGAGAACAAAACTCTTGTTTTATTTTGAAGTTATTGAACCTTCTTTGGCTATGGGTTGATTTTGCTAGTAAGCCTTGAAATCCTTCAACTGTTAGATTCCCGCGCCATGTTTTTGAAATAGATAAAACAGGCTAGAATAACACATTAAAAAAGCTACAATTTACCTTTCAAACGAAAGATATTGCTTGTCTTAAATCATAAGCTGTACTCATACATGTAGGAACATAAGTCTGTCTCCTTAAATCTGATTGACTTTTAACACTTTCCTATTTAACAAAATTTTAGACCTGTCCAATTTCAAAGGTTTTGCAGACGAAAATTTAAATTGGAATTAATTTGAAAAATAACCATTCAGAAGGGTAGAAAATAGTGTGGAAAAAGAAGAAATTGCTTGCCAGAACCAATTTCTTTTTTTTCACAATGTTTTCTCAATCATAAAATCACAGGCACGTAAAAAGAAGGGATTAAACAGCAAAGGGTTAAATTGGCATGTTATAGCCCTTGGTTGACTTCCAGCAGTGTCACAGTCGGATCTAACTATAAATAACAATTTGCCACCTTGTTAGCCTCAGGGCTGGGTTTGACCCTGAAATCAGAGTTTGGACCCCAAAATTTGAAAATATCTCGATTTTATCTCTAGAAATTTCTCCCAAGGGTTTCAAAATGGTTATTTTGACCCCCTTGAGAGAAATTACCAAGGGTCAAAACATTGTTTATACCTAAGATTTTCACAAATGACTATAGAATTCTTTACAAATTAATTACTTATTTTATATCATTTAAAAGAAACAGGTAAAGTGACTCTTTAATATGCAAAATTCTACTAATGATTTTCTTTTTCTGTCCTTTTGACCCCTTTATATTCAGATTTGACCCTCAGAATTTCTTAGGTGAGGAGTCAATGACTGCCGTATCTCAAACACTAACACGAACCCTGAACCTGCTTTTTTTTTTGAAAAAACAGAGGTATTGTCATCACCATGACGTCATTCGCATTATTGACATCGGTATTGGAATAGGTGTAGGCATTACAAACTAACTTTAACCTTGGTCATATCTCTGTTGTTGCTGAAGATGTCTTCATGCTTTTGATTTAAAAAGGAAAAAAAAGGTGGTATAGACAAAGATCAGACTAGTCATAAGAAAGGTTTTCAATGACTGTGTCATGAAATTCATATTACATGTACATGTATGTATAGTTTCACGTTTTAAAACAAACACTACTGGTGAGTTCATTAAATTTACAGAAGAGTTGAGAGCTGAAAGTATAAATGCTATCAACTTGAAAGTTCTTGTGTGGATAGATTTTATCAAGTAGAAGCACATGCAAAAGACCTAAAACTCTTGTTTGCTTAAGAGGTAGAACTCATTTAGAAGAAGTGGTGTCTGTGGTCTAGAGGTAAAGCGTGGGCAGCTTGAGCCAAAGGTCCTGAGTTTGATTCCCGGGAACGGCTATCAATCTTTGTTCTCTCATTAGCCCACATATTTGGCGCGAGTACTGGTGAATTTTCCAGGAAGCAAAATCGAGAGGGTTAAATCTAAGATGTAAAAACTTGTTTCCTAATCAATGTAAAATACAGTCAACTCTCGTTACAACGACCACGTTTGTTTCCAGAAAATATGTCGTTGTAACGAAAATGTCGGTATATTGAATGAACACTAAAGTCAATACAGGATTGTAAAAAGCAGCATCCATTTTTTTTTATATATACTATGAATAGTACATGTACAAACTAAAGGAAACACTTGTTACAGGGAACCATTTTTACAGTTATATTATTAGTAATATGTTTTATTCACCTGATCTTTTTATACTTCATTTGCCATATGCATTTTCAAAATTTAAATTTGATGCTCTTAAAACTAACATTTTCTGTATAGCAAAATAGAAAAAAAGCTTAACAAACAATTGTAAAACTAATCTAAGGGTATATGATAATAATAATATAGTAATAGAGTGTATTGAAAGGATAAAATGTGTTAAAGTTGTTAATTATGCATTGCAATTGTTTGCATGTCAGACATTTTCACACTTTTCAAAGTTAAAGACTTGTCAATTATCAACAAACTTTAGTTGTTTATCTAGCATGCCTTTAGTTCTGTGTAATTAACCATCATGACCAAATTTTTTGTGTCGTTGTAATGAACAAGCTTATATAGAGAATATGTACTTTCGTTCCCTGAAAATCAGTGTCGGTGTCGGAAAACGAGAATTCCGTTATAACAATGAAAAATGCACTGTGCAAATCCGTTCCCAGCAAATTTATGTCGGTATGTGAAAATGTCGTTGTATTGAATGTCGTTAAAACAGGAGTTGACTGTAAATAGGTTTAAACCTAACCAGAAGAAGTATTTCCCAAGAACCTAAATCTAGCTGGCTTCAACTTACTATCAAGCTTTTACTGCAGTACATGGCCATATATGTCATAGCTCTTGATACCTTTATCATGCTAAATTGAATTTCTGTCTCAAATGAATTGCCAATTTTTTGAAAGATCACAACCAGTTTGGCTTAAGTTTCTCCTTGGTAATTAAGTAGAAAAAAGATAGTTAAGGTTAAGATAAGACTGCACATCTGTATAGGCTAATCTTAGTTTAGACTGTCTGGTCTTTTAGTAAATAAGCAAAGGCTATTGTGACATGGGTTACCATATGAATCTGTGTGTGACACTTCCAACTGTTTCATATGCAAACAAAGCAAATCCATTGGCCAGCCTGTACATCTGCACAGACTGGCCTGAGTCTTTCAGCTGTGCTCCATATATAGATAAGGTCTTTACTCCTCTATAGGTTGTCAGCAAATATTCATGCTGTGTTGTTGATTTTCTAGACTGCTCAGCATTTGTAATTTGCGCTTGTGAGAAATTGTTGGTAATCTCACACATAGGCTCTTGTCTCATATTTCCTTTTACAAGAGCCCCCTTCCTAGCAGTAGCTAGTATGTTACTGAGAAAAACCCATTTATTTGATTGAAATTATTTAAGCATTAAAAATTATTTCACTTTTTTCAGGTTTTACCATGTATGTAGAGATTTTTGTGGTATTGTGACAGAGCAGTCAATATCTGCAAACATTTTATTGATCTACGAACTGTTAGAAGAAATACTAGTAAGATTTATTATTTTTGTCTTTGTTCAAGAGTATGATTTGTGTAGTGATAAATACCTTCAATATTTGTCCGCATTCATTCCCTTGTTTACACTATAAAATCTTTGAAAATCTTCTCCTCCTAAATTATTGGGCTGATTTAATGAAACATCAATATCTGATTGAATTTTTAGTTGGTAGATATTTGAATGCCATTTAGGTGATACAGGCCTTGTTCTGGCAATCTGAACAACTACAACAACATGCATAAATTTACTTGAAACTTACCAAGAATGTTCCTAGTCATGTGACCTTTTATTGTCGAAATTTGACAATATTCTACTCTGTCACTAAAAAGGAGGTCTTCATGTCAATTTTTTTGTTTAAGCGTGGATTTGCATTTAGCTTTCATGAATGTTCTTCATTAGGTTGTCTTTTGCATATCATCATACCCCCCAAAAACTATGTTTAGGGGGTATATGGGAGTCAGCTTGTCTGTCCGTCCATCCATCAGCTTGTCAGGTTGGTCCGTCTGTAGCTTTATTGTGTCAATTTCTCAGCAACTAATGGACAGATGTCATCCAAACTAAACATGTAAGTATTAAGTGTTGAGCAGAGATGTGCAAAGGATATTTAGTTATGATCTATTTTGACAGAATTATTTACCTTTAATGGAAAATGGCTTTTCATTATGGACATGCACTTGTAGGGGGGGGGGGGGGGGGGGGTATTTGGCAGCTTTGTGACAGTCTTGTTTGAGTTTGGTAATACTTTGCCACCTAAAATTTAAATTGTTATTTTGGCAGCTGATGTTGTGATGGCTGGAGCAAGTTCTCTTGTTTAAGAAATTCATAAAATTCAAAGAGTTAATGTGCTTAGATAATTTTAGAATGAAGGCTATGTACAGTTATTGTCAACAGACAAATTACGTCCATTTATACAATCTGACCCGGTTAATCTGTTATTATACAAAAAGAGCAGTCCCCAGTCAGTTATGTGTCTGTTGTATTGACTATTTCAGAATGAAGGCTATGTACAGTTATTATCAACAGACAAATTACGTCCATTTATACAATCTGACCCTGTAGTTATACAGAAAGAGCGGTCCCCAGTCAGTGATGTGTCTGAGAGAGTCGTAAGACAATTGTTTTTATTTTCTTAGAATCAGTCTGACTGAAAATATTAGATGATATCCAGGCTAAGTAAAAGAACTAGGCACCATGGCCCACTGGGCTCCGCCTAGTCTTATTCCCTGCATTTCGCAAATGTTTTCAAAACAAATTGATGAGTTCTATCTGATTCTTAAATACTATGCTTTGTGAAAAGCACTGTTACAAAAGTTTCTGCTTTATATATTCTCAGAGAGATAATCAGTTTGTATTTAGATCTCCTTTTATAGTCTGGTTGAGAAAGTTCTGCAGATAGATTTGATAGAGAAAAATTCTTAGTAAGCTTATATTAAAATAAGTGCCAAATAGTTTGTCTAAACATCAGAAAAAAATCACTTGAATTTCTAGCAAGCTTACTCAACTCTGTCCCAATAAAATTGTCAAAGACAGTATTTCTCATATAAACCGTGATACCTATATAATATTCAATTTCTGGTTTTACAGAATGATGCATGTAATCAAGGTGTTAGTGCAAAACCATTGTAAGTGCCTATATATTGATAGGTATTTACAATAGTTATGTGCTTTCCCCTGGAAATGTAAAATTGATTATGAGGGATTTTTTAGTTTGTTTTGCTTATTTTGTTTGCTTCAGTTTGGTATTGAAACCAAAGTTCTGCCTGCTTCAGCTTCCTCAAAACCAGTTGTACAAACATCAAGAGATGGGGTAGGGAGAGTTTTTAGTTTGTTATGATTTTTATTTTGCATCTTGCTTATCATCAGGAAAATTTTATGCTTATGGAATGCAGCTGGAGCCTTTTTATGGTCGCACAAGTCCTATAAAAACCAACAGCAAACTACAGAAATTAATAATTGACCAAGTTGAATCAACTTGCAGATGAAGTTAATGACAGTTATAAAATAAGTCTTTTAAAGTCGGCTGCATTCCTATAAACTGGTACAGTGAAGTCCTCTTAATAGCAAGCTTGATATTGGAACTCACGACTCAATGCAACTGAATATGTACAAACAATGGAGTTAAAGAGTAAAATAAGTGATTTGTCAATTAACAGATTGTTGCTTGTGTCCATTAACCATACAATCATGGTCAAACGATTGACCTCTGCACTCTATCATTTATCTTTGCAATCTTTTAGGAATCCATCCTTCACTACAGTAAGTCTTGCTTGAGTAGCTACCTCTATTAAGCCATTGCTTTTCTTAAGTAATGATAATCTAAAGTCCAATCACTGTTAGCGAATTCTTTTGAAAAAATTGACATTCTCAATAGGAAAAGTTGTTAAAAATTTAATCTAATGCTGTTAGAACTCACTAGAGTCTCAATGAGATGATTTTTAATGAGTTTGAAAATCTTAGGATTCAGTAAGAATTATTGGACAAAAATATTTATACCGTCAAAATAATCTATTCTATTTATGATGAGATATTGTATTTAGCTACCATTCTGATTTTTGTGTGTTTGCTTTATACAAGTTTGACTGTATTTTTGAAAGTTGCCTTAACTTTGGCAATAGGGGTTCTTACTTGTTGGAATTGCAGAGGAATAACTTGAATAGGTAAGATTTGTATCTGACAAAGAGAGGATATTAAATGAGTGGTCATGAGATACCCAATTTTTTTAAACAAGTTATCTATAAACAGATAAAAAATGAGGCTTTACCCAAATATTTTACAGTGTTGCTATACTCTCTCAGCTAATTTTTGTAGTTCTTTCACTAGTGCAATAACACCCATTCAATATTAAGATTTTTGAACAGGGTTATTTCACTCTCATGATGTAGGTCATATTAAATGTTTAACATATACTGTATTTTATAATGCATATATCTTTTTTTAGGATGCCAAAAGAAATGAGGTATATGTCGATGTTATAGAGAGGTTGACTGCTGTGATAAATATGGATGTATGTAGCTTTCTTTCAAATGTTAATACCTACCACCTACGAGGTAGTAGGGGGGTATATATATAAGTTTTACCTTGTATGTCAGTCTGTCCATCCATTTGTCTGTCTGTAGACCTTTTTTAATCCTTGACTCTTAACTCATGGAAGAAGTGACCTAGAATCTTGAATTCTTATTCAATTTGTATCCACGACCCAAGGAAGTGCCCTATTGTTTTGCATCCTTAAGGTCCATCATCAAGCTCACAATTGAGCTTTTTCCGAAAAAAGTTTATGGAACTGGGACAAAGTGTAGGTAGGGGTTTATGTCTGCTTTGTGACAAATCTAGTTAAAATCATTTATTTTCAAAAAATAAAGAATTACTATTTTTAGCTTTAAGGGCCTTTAATGAGAAATTATTAGGCTTTGCTTTACTTGTTGTAGTGATTTAAGTGAAAATTCTTATTAAGTAACACCTCTTTTATGATTAGAGGTGCTAATTGTATCAAAAATTCAAAATACATTTTGAGGGCTCAGTGCAACACTATTGTAAGTGCCTATGAATATATAGGCACTTACAATAGTATTGCACTGCCCCCTTGATATTGTGGCCTTAATGAGTTCAAATTTTTCAAAGATCATGAGTTATTAGTTATGAGTTATTTTTGCACGCCAAAAAGTTTGTATTTACAGCTATGGTCAAAATGTATATATGCATTTTATCACCCATGGACAAGTCGACTATTCAAGTACATTTAATATGATAGCAGTTTGGTCCCTGACTTATGATACTTTTGATCCTATTTACAGAGTTCCATCTCCAGAATAGAAGTAAATGGATCTATAAACGTAAAGAATTTCATAGCTGGCTGTCCTCAGATGAAGATAAAATTGAATGAAGATCTGGTCATATCTGGAGACTCTCTTAAAGGTTTAGTTTTTTATAGAACAGAACAGAACAGAAGTTTATTCGTAAGACTTGAACATACATGTTCATCGTCATAATATACAAAATACATACATGCAACAATGACCGATTGAAGCACAAAACAAATTGAAAACAGGAAATATGAATCAGAGGTACTTGGGAAAATTTTCATTGAAAAGAATTGAAAAGTCTGGTTATTTATGCGTTATGGTAGAATGTCTAAACTGGTAGCTCATGTGGGTTGTGTCTCTGTACTTACATCATCATGACCTTTGTCCATGACCTCCCCCATACATGTATATTGGGATAAGCGTAATCAATGTGTAACATTATTATGTTTGTCAAACTTATTGTTCTGGTTTTTGGGTTTTTGGATTATATTCATCATTATTATATATCCAAATTTCAGTCATGAATTAAATCTATTCAGTAGTTTCTGAGGAGAAATATTTTTTCATAAAAAAGTATACAACTGGATGCAATGATCCACAAACTGACGGACGGATGGATGCAAGACAGACACAGCGCCATGACAATTGCCTTTGGCCACTGGAGCTTAAAATCAATCCATAAATCAAACACTTAAATTTTGTTGCAATTTTGCCAAGATTTTATTATCCTCCCGAAGGCAGAGCATATAGCCGCCACTTCGTCCGTCCGTCCGTGATTCCGTCCGTCCATCCATCTGTCCGTCCCCACCTATTTCTCCATAACCCTTGGGCCAAATCAAATGAAACTTACCATGTGAACTCCCTATGATATAGTGATGATGCATCTGTGACGGTTTTTGGATTTTAGGCCTCGTCACGGGAAAAGGGGACTTAGGGTAAAAAACAGTTTTTCCCAAATTTCTCCTAGTCTTACAGTCAGAATTTAGTGAAATTTCATATTTGAGTAGCAAATCAGATGCCCTTTAACATAAACAATTTGAAATGAACGTAAAAAAAAAAAATCATGGAAAAAGGGGGCTAAATGTTTGTTACCTTTATGTTAGCATGTAAAATAGTTATTCTGTCCGTCTGTCCCCACCTATTTCTCCATAACCCTTGGGCCAAATCAAATGAAACTTACCATGTGAACTTCCTATGATATAGTGTTGATGCATCTGTGACGGTTTTTGGATTTGAGGCCTCATCACAGGAAAAGGGGACTTAGGGTAAAAAACAGTTTTTCCCAAGTTTCTCCTAGTCTAACAGTCAGAATTTAGTGAAATTTCATTTTTGAGTAGCAAATCAGATGCCCTTTAACATAAACAATTTGAAATGAACGTAAAAAAAAAATATATCATGGAAAAAGGGGGCTAAATGTTTGTTACCTTTACACTAGCGTGTAAAATACAGTTATTCTTTCATTTCTCCTAGTCTTATGCTCAGAATTTGACGAAATTTCACATTTCTGTAGCAAATCAGATGCCCTTTACCATAAACTATTTAAAATTTGTGTCTAAAAATATGTCATGCAAAAAGGGGGTTTAATGTTTGTTACCTTTATGTTTGCTGTATAAGATAACACCTAGCTTATTTGAGTCCTTGCAATCTGACCACAGAGCATATCTCCTTAAGTATAATAGCTATCAACTTGAAATTTTATGGGTGGATAGATCTTATAGAGGAGAAGTGCAGTGCACAAGAACTACAACTCTTGCTTGCATAATTTTGGAGTTATTGCCCTTTGTTATTTTTGATACTTAGATTATGTCTGGAGCATATCTCCTAAAGTATAACAGCTATCAACTTGAAATTTTATGGGTGGATAGATCTCATGGAGGAGAAGTGCAGTGCACAAGAACTACAACTCTTGCTTGCATAATTTTGGAGTTATTGCCCTTTGTTATTTTTGATACTTAGATTATGTCTGGAGCATATCTCCTAAAGTATAATAGCTATCAACTTGAAACTTCATGGGTAGATAGATCTCATAGAGGAGAAGTGCAGTGTACAAGAACTGCAACTCTTGCTTGCATAATTTTGGAGTTATTGCCCTTTGTTATTTTTATTACTTAGATTTTATTGGAGGCAAATGTTTGACAGTACAAAAGAATCTTTTATCTATTAGGCTTCAGTTTACTATCAAGCTTTATTGGCGGGGGATGTCCATGTCCAACATGGCTCTTGTTTTTGTGACAATGCCTTATTCGGGGAGCATAATCCGTCTCCGACGGCTCTTGTATTTAGTATGACAAGGCAAGGGCTTAACTCCGATTACGCAATTGTGTAAAAAAGAAATAGATGTAATCATCTGTTGAAAAATTTTGTTGATGAATGATCATAACATCATAACTACAGCTTATTCAAGCTGTACTTATGATGTTTTGATTATTCACAAAGGCTCAAATCATAAATACGGTGCAGATAGAGGGCATTCATACTTTGTCACAGTCCATATATTGCCTCTATCCTATATATTCTTTGTTTGTCTCCCTCTGGTGCGTATAAATTTCAAAGTTCTAGACACGCCTGTGCAAGGGTAAATATGATACTTGTCTCTCTTCTTAATAGGGTATGGTCATCAAGTGCAGATAGACAGATGTAAATTACATCCCTGTGTGAATGAAGCAGAATTCAACAAGAAGAAAGTATTAGTGTTTGAACCACCTTTAGGAGAGGTAATTCTTGATTAATTTTGAAGTTTAAAGGCTTTAAAAGTACTACTTCAAAATTTGTTTAATTTCTAAGTACATGTTAATTTGATTTTTGTCATTTTTTTAGCTCCACTGGCCGAAAGGCCAGCGGGCTATTGTCATGGCGAGGTGTCCGTCGTCCGTCCGTAAACTTTTACTTTAAAAATCTTCTCCTCATAAAGTACTGGATGGATTCCAATCAAATTTTACAGGAATGTTCCTTGGGTGACCCTCTATCAGATTCCTTCAAAGATTTATAATCGGCTGAAAATCATGGCTGTAGTGGGCGTGGCTAATTTCAATATATGGTAATAGGTGGCTTTTCTCAGAAACTAATTGATGGATATTTACCAAACTTCACATGAATTATCCTTGAAGGGCCCTCTATCAGCCTACAAAAACATGTGCGGAGGTCATTTCCCTATATGTTATATAGTGTAAACTTTGAAAATCATTTTCTCAGAACCTAATTGATAGATATCAACCAAATTTTACTAAAATGATTCTTTAGTGATCCTTTATCAGTCTATTAAAAAATATTGTGGTCAGATTAAAAAATATGTCTTTTATGGGCAGAGGTCATTTCTTTATATATAGGGTAAAACAAATTATCCTGAAAGGTTAAACAGATGGATTAGATATCATGGAAATTTTATTTCTGTGAAGTTGTATCAGTCTGCAAAAAAATATTTGATTAGACGAACAGCATATTTTTTTTATTGGTAAAGGGTATTATAACATATAAAGTGAATATTTGATCACCCTTTTGGTATCTTCTCAATGATGAATTTTTCTAGACTTGTTAAATTTAATAGGTGTAATGATTACAGATTAGAAGGAACAAAACCTTTGTTGAAATTCAAATGTATAGAAACATTAGTTGAAATAAGTAGCCTGAGAATACCCACTCAGAATTGGTGAGTTTAGTTGAACGAAGGGTGAATCTGCACAGAGTGTAAAATGATGTTCTGACCTCCTGACATTCAGAGTGGGGTAGAAAGAGTTGAGTTTACTGCACTCTAAGGCATTGGGCAGAATAAAATAAATATATTGGATTGAATATTTCACTTCTTACTACAGACATGTGATATCTCCCGATCTCGGCGTATTCTCCCGATATTTTACCCTTCCTCCCGCTCTCCCGATCGGGAGACCATTTCTCCCGACCTGAAGAAATTTGAGCCTGAAAAAAATCAGGGAGCCAAAAACGCAAAATCACCGGTCTGAATGCTCGAATAACAAGTGAGAAATCCAATATCGGGTAAGGCGTTGTTTATCTGTCTGGAAGTTTCATCTTTTATTGTCGTCGGGTAGATCAACTATTGCCGACAAACGGGTGCTACTGTACCTATCACTCTTCACACTGTACGAAACGAATTATGACGATCAGCAATATTGACCTTTCTTAGAAACAGAATCTAGACCGGGTGAAACGATGTTACTCAATATGACTTAAAAAATGTAGTGGATACAACAACGGACCCTTGTAGGCAATATCAAGAGTCCCTGATACAAGTTAAAAGTTGTGATTTTTTCACCTATTTTGACAAATTAAAATGGCTGTAAACACAGCTAGTAAATTTCCGGCGTAAGTAAATATCCTTTTCCAAAAAACCTCAAAAAATTTCCACTCTACGCGATTAGCGTCATGAAGGAAAAGGTCGAAGATAATATGCAGAGAGACGCATCACACGACCTTGGTAAAATTAGGCGGCATCGCAGAAAAACCCTCGTGTCGTAACGCATGATTAAGTAAAACAAGAAGCGGTCATACTTTTATTTCGACGAAGATACTTACTTAGTAGATCTATGCTTGTTTTATGGTCAAATTATCAAAGTTACAAAAAGTAAAAAACTTGTCTCATGCGTTCTCAAATTGTCATTCAAATTTAATAATTGATATTGAAATTACAGAAACATCGGACATTCGCTTTTTAAATGCCACGGCGATTTCACCGGATCCTCGCTGGGGTCGTTTTGAGACTTTACACATAATTTATGAATCAGCAACCGTCTTTCTCGAAATTGAAATTGAATGATTCAACCAAGTTATTTGTCAACACAAATGTTACAGATTAGATAATAGAAAATTGTGGACTGGCTCTTTACTGCTGACACAGAGCTTCTCATTAAGCTAATCACCATGGATTAGTTTGCAGAGGTAGCTCTTTCACTTTCCGTTTTCTACCGTGTTCGTCTTTAACGTCTGCGAACTCGGAATATGCTGTCCTTAATTTCAATGTTTATCGTCAATTTGCTATCAAAACCATTTATTTTTAGCGTAGTTCAGAAGCAGTAAGTGCCAGTTACGATTAATTGGTCTGTCTCTTCGTCCGTCCATCCATGCATCCATCCGTCAACAATCACAATAATCACATAATCTAGTCATCGGATTGCATGCACAATCTACACAAAAATGATCCTTATGACAAGGCCTTTTCATATTTCACAGAATATTGTAAATCATGAAGAACTCTGGTTGCCATGGCAACAGAGTGAAATAAAACGTATCCAATTACAAGGCCTAGAATTTCATACTTTGCATAAAGCAGTATTGCAAAAATGTAGTATTGCCTAATTCTTCACTACCAAACCCCTTGAAAGTTCCCTCCATTAAAAATATGCCTTGTGTTTTGGGCTTAGATTACTCGAAAAGAAATAAATAAAAACTTTAACAGTCTCCTCCTAAGTTGCAAGGCCTACATCTTTTAAATTTGGAAAGATATTTTTTTCTACTGATTATCTACAAAAAAAAATAATAATAATGATAATAAAAAATGAAAAAACACCTATATCGTGGGATCCTGAAATTTGCATAGAAGTAAAAAATGAATTTGTAACATCTATTTTTCTAAAATCATAAGACCAAATTCTGTAGCATTACTATCCTCTGTCAAAAAAAATTAAATGAAAACCTTCTTTTAGTAAAAAAAAATAAAGAAAAGAAGGTATTATAGTCAGTTTTTAGTGTAGACGTGCATTGAGAAACCCCATTTTTAGCCAGAACGCACCTTACGCAGAATCTCCCTATTTGAGACCCAATCTCCCTACGAAAAGGTCTTAATCTCCCTATGAGAGCCCACGGAAATATCACATGTATGTTACTATCATTAGTTAGAATTTTGTTTTGATGACAAACAATTGTGAAGTAACATCTTTTAGTAGTGTTTAATTAAAAGTGGAAAGATCTACAATCAAAATTTTGCAGACCATCACCAGTATATTGTGCAGTAACATTCTGTTAGTTTTGAAATTCTTATATTTGGATTTTAACAAAATATCACTAGAATGATCCTTGGGTGACCCATTATCAGACTGCACAAAATTATTGTGATTAAATGAAAAATATTTGTGTAACAGGTAGAGGTCAATTTTGTTATTCACTGATTATAAGTTTTTTATGCAGAAATATTTCAGCATATGACCCTTATTTACTTGAAATAAACATTCACTCATTCATTCACTTCAATTCTCATTTAAACAGCTTTATCATCCTCTAATAGTCATTATTTGGATATTCAGGCCTGTGGAGCGAATCAGGCGCTCAAGCGCCTCTAGTTTTTTGTATTTTTTAGAACAAATAACATATAATGATTGCTGAATGGTTAATATTCTAACTCTTTTTCCTCCTTTTCTTTTCGTCAAAAGTGTGTGCTAGATATTTTTTGTTAATAATAATGACCAAAATTATAATATCAAGGGCATGCTTTTGAGCCAGTGTCCGTCTTTCTTCTAAAACATTTCCCTGTTACTGAAATGAAAATGGATTGTCAATCATCACATTCAGTATGAAGGTGCCTCTCATCTATACATTTCTTAATTTCTATGTCATGGCCACCTCATCAATGTCAAGGTCAATCAAAAAGAGTTTCTGTTTCTATAACAAAAATGTTCTACAAACACTGCTTATTTGTTTCAGTTTGCAGCTATGTCTTACAACGTTGAAGGAGAGATTTCCTTGAATCCACCATTCAAACTTCAGTTACAAACAGATGATTTATCTGGAAGCAGGTATTTTGGCGGAAATTGTGTCAAGTAAAAGGCTTCATTTTCCCTGTATCAAGACATTGTTAGGTTCCAAATTATTTATTTTATACCGAGATCACAAAATGATCTCCTAACTTAATCTTCTCAGTTGAATAGTTTCTACTCTAGAATTATAAGAGATATTATTTTATAGAGTATGCAAGCATGTATTAGGCTAGACGTTTTTGACAGGGCTGTTACTGAACAAAAGTTTGATTTATAGCCATTGCCTTAATATTGACAGTATTTGTTTAGTAGATATGATAAACTTTAACCTTGTACCAAATCTCAGTTGTTTTTCAAGGTACTTGTTTGAAACATGTCTTGTCATTTTTCTGTATAAGAGCAGTCTGAATTCTAGTGGGTCTAAATAAATTTCATACAAAACACTTAGTACGTATAATATATGTAGGGTATGCAAGCATGTATTAGGCTAGACGTTATTGACAGGACTGTTACTGAACAAAAGTTTGATTTATAGCCATTGCCTGAATATTGTCAGTATTTGTTAAGTTGATGTGACAAACTTTAACCTTGTACCAAATCTTAGTTGTTATTCAAGGTACTTGTTTGAAACATTTCTTGTCATTTTTAGCTCGGCTGTTTTCAGAGAAAATCTGAGGTATTGCTATAGCCTTTGTGTCATCCTTGTCGTCATCGTTGTCGTTGTTGGCGGCGGCGTCGTGGTGCAAAAACTTTTACTTTGTGTGATATCTCTGGTTCTACTGAAAGCATTTACTTGAAACTTGGCACACATGTTTGCCATCAAAAGAGCAACCTATACTATCAAGGGGGATAACTCTAGATGCATTTTGAACAAATTATTGCCCTTTTTCGACTTAGATTTTTTCCCACCATTAAGCACTCAACAGCTGAGCGTAGGCACCTGTAGGCGGTGCTCTTGTTCTATATAAGAGCAGTCTGAAGTCTAGTGGGTGTAAATAAAGTTGCTATCTTAACCCTTGTAATGCTGAGCCCAGAATATTCCTGCTTTGGCAGGAGCTATAGACAAACATTAGCCTGCACATATGTGCAGTCTAATGTTAGTCTACACCACCTGTTTCTCTTTTTCAAACGAGAATTGTTGATAGATTTATTTTTTTCAAATAAAAATTGAGCTACAGTTGGGACTTTCAGTGCTTTTTGCGCTTTGATTTTGATGAAAATTTATAGCCAAAATTTATTCAGCATGGCAAGGGTTAATATCTTGTGTTTGGGTAAACAAAATTGCAAGCAGGGAATATATAAAAAGTCATTATCCAAATTGATAATTGGTATAGAGTTGAGATAATTATTACTCTTATGAAATATTGTGGTTGGACTAGTGTATGAAAAAATTAGGAATCTAGTTAGGTGCACAAAAGATACTGTGATGCACTTGAAATGCTGTTGAAAGTAGTAGTTATACCCTTAAAATATGCTGAAAAAATAATAATGGAAATTTGAAATGATAGGGACTTTCAAATATTTAGGATTTTTTGAACCACTTATCAAGTACTCCTTAATTATGTAAATCAACCTAACATGTATACATCAGCCTGTAGAAGGAATGTTATAGTAATGTCTGTCTAAATAAAATATTTATCTTTCAACTAATATGTTGTGGATATTCATTAGAAGAAATTCAAATAATAACGATTACAATAGGTTTGCTGAGCACATAATCAAAACTCGTTTCTACAAAAAGGTCATTAACTTTCCCTCAAGTCATCTTTCCAAAAACAAGAATAATAGTTTACTGTTATTATTGCATAAAATGTATGTTTTCGGGTTGTTAAAGGCTTATATCAATGGCCAAAATCTGGGTATTAATGGGAGATAACATGTATTAATCCGTTAATTCATGTGCAGTTAACACCCAGCTTTTCACTTAAAGATCCACAATTTGGGCTTATCTGGGCTTATACACTTTAATTCAATTTTTTATGATTTTTATATTTTTTTCTGCTATACAAATTTGTCCTAAAAGGATATTTTATGCTTTATGTTTGAAATACAATAAAAATTAGATCTAGAAGACTGTACACATTGATTTGAAAAATGCATGAAAATTATTCATGTCTGACATTATTATAGAGCATATCTAAAGACATTTATCTAAATCCTGTGTTAAATTGTGTGAATTCATAAAATTATCAAGCACTGTTGTTATATACAAAATGGACAGTGTAATGCATGATGCTATTGTTCTAGCACATTAGTAGGTTTGTAAGTGGTTTTATATTGTTTCTATGAAACTATTTTGCAATTTCTGTTTGAATTTACACTGTAATCTATCTTTTTATGCACTAATAGTGTCAATTCCTGTTTTTTTAGGCCTTAACATTGGCAGAAACCCTCAAAATGCTCTAACGCCCTCAGCTTTAAACCGTTTTTTAGATCTCTGCAAATGTAAATGCCCGCAAAAAGTGAATTAACTCTAAATTGATCTTTGTTAAACTGCTTTTACAACATTTGAATATTTGAAGACACAGGAAAAAATTCACATAAAATTTGATTAATATATTTGTAGAGACAAGAGATTAAGACTTCGCCTACAGTGTGACATTCCATCTAAATATGAAGTTTTAAATGTGGTGGCAAACATTCCAGTTCCTTCATTTATCTCCAGGTAAATTATTATATCCCCCAAGGTACAAAGTAGAGGGGTGTATATTGGTTTCTCCCTGTCTTTCTGGAGCCGTCACCATAGCGCAGTTGGTTAGGCATAAGACTTCTAATCTTGTAGTCGTGGGTTCGATCCCCGGTGGCGGCAAATAAACCTTTCCGACGTTTGTCTCTCACCAATGGGTAGATAATTGTAAATCTATGTGTGATAGCAGTCAGAGGCTAGGAAAGGGTGTAATGGTAGTACAGGTGTAAGAAATACCAGGAATCCATTGTTAGGTGCTCCGGCTGCCGCGATATAACTACGAATTTGTTGAAAGCGGCGTAAAACCCATTCAAACAAACAAACAATCCCTGTCTTTCTGGCCATAAAGCCATCTGTAGACCTTTTAGCTTGGCTGTTATCAGAGAAAACCTGGGGCATTTTGATCACCATGGTGTTGTTCACATTGGTGTTGGTGTTGGCATGGTAAACTTTAACCTTGGTCATATCTCTGTTGCTATTGGAGATATCTTCATGAAACTTGACATGTATGTTCACCATCACAAGGGCTATCCAGATTATCATGGAAGCATTTTTGTAAGAGTTATGCCCCTTTTTGGCTTAGAGTTTTTGCAGTATCCAGCAGCTGCAGCCAAGGGTTGCACCCATAGCGGTGCTCTTATTTTGTTTCCATACTCCAACTCAAAAAAAAGTGACCAAATATCATGAAACATTGCACAATGGTTGCCCATGATCAAAGTAAGTGCCCAATTGCTTTTGGGTCACAAAGTCACAATTGAACTTTGATGAAAACTGCTTACAGAATGCGGAAAAGTTTAATCATTTTGACAATAATATAGAACATCAGTTTTGATTTCATTGAAAAAAAGGAAAACTGGTAGTATTTTTTCCTCTTTCTTAGTGTATTCAACATAAAAGTTCCAACATCTTCACTGTTTCTATTGCTTTAGATTGATTTTGCCCCTCTAAATGAAGCTTTAACCGCTTAGGAAAACATTGTGGTAAGTGAGGAAATTAATTATTAAAATCTCATTCTCTGAAACCACTGGGCTTAATTTCATGAACTTTTGTAAGAATGATCCTCTTCAAAAATTGAGAAATCCTGATTGGTATAAATATTGGCTTGGAAGGAGTGGCATTTTTTTCACTTAGAAGTCTTTAAATGATTGCTCCTCCAAAACTACTGGACCAGTTTCAAATGAACTTTCCCAGATAGTACCTTTAGAGACCATTTCCAAAAATTGTCGGAGAGATTTTTAGATTGGCTAAAAAATATGGGCATAAAAAGGCCTGGCATTTTTCACTTTGAAAACTTTGAATAATATCTCCTATACCAATGGACCAATTTCAATTAAACTTTCTTCATGCTTTGTTGGTTTACCCTTTCCAAAAAATGCTAGTGAGATTTTGATTGGCCCTTTAGAATGGTAGTACAGGACTTGGACTATTTTCACTTGGCAGATTGAAAAAAATCTTTACAAGAATTATATTTGGGTGAAATCCACTCCACCAATAAAATTCAGGTGAGCAGTTAAGAACTTAAGGGCCATTCTGGCCCTCTTTTATGAGGCAAAATTTTCCCCTTCATATGCTCCACATTTTCAAAATTCTCATCTTCTATTACCCTAATTGTCTTTTGTATGGATGAAAAATTATTTCTAGTTGTGTCAATCTATTTTTTCACATTTAGATTGGCTAAAATTTATTTCATTACTCAATGGAATCCTTTTGAGTACCGGTATGCAGCCATTTTCTAAGCTTCCACAAAAAGTAGTCCTGTAAAAAAACTGTTTTTTTATTGATAAATCCTCAGATTTTCAGGCTGAATGATATTAAATTATAAAATATGGAGAGAGTGTTTGTTGATTTCATGGAGATTTGTAACAAAAAAACAAATCACGCTTATGTATGAATTGACTTTGCGTATTCATAATGTGATAAGTTTTTTAGTTTCATACCTCCATGAATTCAACAAATATTCTTTTCAGCACTTACATCATACCCTATTCTCTATTTGTTACAGTATATCAAGTAAGCTTGGATCAGAAAGCCAAACTTCAGAATTCAAAGAAGGACACAAACAATTGGTGTGGAAAGTTAAAAGGATGCCTGGAAAGACAGATGCAATGGCAGAATTTAGGGTTTGTTTTATTATACACTTGAATCCCTTTATCAACAAATCAGGAATTTTTGGTTATTACCAACTTTTCCCTTATAAAACCATTTATAATATGACCTACGTTGCGAGAGTGAAAAAAACCCGTTGAATATTTTTTATATTAAACAGGCGTTATTGCATTAGTGGAATAATTATGCAAATGAGCTCAGAGCAAGTAGCAACGCTATTTTGTAACAGCCAAAATGATGTCATATTGTATATATTGTGCCATCAGTTTTAGACGGCGTTATGAGTTTCGAATATTGAAATAATGAATTTCGACAATTTACACAATAAAAATGGGTCATATTATATAAAAAATATAAAATTTGTGCTCATAAAATATGGAAATTATTTTACTCGTCATCTATAAACAGATAAAAACTCGGCAGAGCCTCGTTTTTATATGTTTATAGATGACTTGTTTAATAAATTTGGTATTCCATGACCACTCATTCAATATCCTCTATTTCTTCTTTAGCCTTAGTAACATTTGTCACATAGTCAGAACTCTGATATCAGACCTGAGGTAATTGAAAAAGTAATTGTAATTAGCTGTAATTAATTACAAATTGTTGAGTAATTGTATGTAACTGGTAATTTACTCTTTTCGCAATTACATGTAATCGTAATTGTAATTAATTACAAATGAAATCAACATGTTATTTACAATTACTTTCAATTACATCCCAATTACATGTATATTCTATAATGGAAGTTGAATGATACAGTCATACAACAGTGTCTTACTTCAAAATTGTTAGGTCCCAAATATGATTTTAAAGACATTTTAGTTCTATTTAGATAAAAGTATTGAGTTTTCTTTGCAATAACAATCAAGTAAAATAGGAAGAAATTATCCTTGAACCTCATATAACTTCTTTAAATTAGATAAAGTTGAGGAAAATTTGTCTCCCACTAAAGTAAAAGCAAAATGAACTAAGGATTAACTGGATTATACTTGCAATCAAATGTAAACAAAGTGGTATTGATTGTAAAAATCACACATTCCCTGCCATTATGTGGAAACAATAAGATGACAAACACTTCCTAAATGGACAGGTAGAGGTGTTTTAAAAAAAATCTTGATTGTCTTTGACTTGGTGGCCATTAACACTTTACAGTTAGTTACACTATCATTAAGGGAATGAAATAGCAGTTATCCAGTACAAATTTTCTCAGAAATAACAAAAAAGGCAGAAGTATTTTAATCAAAATAATAGATATGATGTATGTTAACAAACCAGTGTAGTTGCTTGGTCCCTAATTTGAAATGTGTTTGATCAATCCTAGTCACTTAAGGAGTGTCAAGCAAGTTTTATTCATTTTAATTCCAAAACTGGATTGCAAGCATGTCCTAAACATTCCTGAATTATGAAGTGAAAGACTTTCTTTTAGTGTTGGCTAAATTTCAAAATCAAATTGTTTACTATCCTAGCAAGTTAGATGGCTCTCCATAACATAAACAAGTTAAGCCCTGAATTGAAATGCTTATGATTTCCAAATTGTCTCTATATAGTTTCTTACAATATATCTACAGTTTTAATGTCACCATAAGCTGTAATGTCATATTGCGTTTTCTATTGACTGGTTCATCATACCTCAAATGTAATAGGTGATAGTAATTAATTAGGTTTGAAAAGTAATTGTAATTTAATTAATTACATTGAGATTTCAATGTAAATATGATTGAAATATTTCAATGTAATTTGTAAATCAATTAATTACATTGGCATGTAATTGACCCCAGCCCTGTCTGATATTAGAAATTCCTGGATAATGGAAACAAATTTTTAGCACAAGGACCTTATTTACTCAGATATATGAAACAATTGGGAGGTTACATCAGGACAAAAATACAGTAAAATATCTTTTGCCAAATGTCCGTTAGACAAAGTTGTCTATGTGTTGAAGTATTTTTTCACATTTTGATCTGTTTACTCTTTATAATTAATCCTTCGAATAAAGGGGGTATATTTGCTTTGCACCTGTCAATCAGTCAGTCCATCATTCCGTAGACTGTTTTTTGTCTAGAGCACATCAAAAAAGTATGCAAGCTAGAATCATGAAACTTTACAGGTGGATAGATCTAATTGAGGAGAAGTGCGGTGCACAAGAACCATTACTATTCTCATCATATTTTGTGAGTAATTGTTGATTGACAAAAAGTAGGCTATTGACCTACTTTTATGGGGGCATAAATGCTTTACAAACATTTCTTATTTTTCAAGTGTTGCCTGTGATTATTCAGACCACTGGTTCCATCATATCTGTCTCAATTTCAATATGATGTAACTCTATAAATTTCTTACGAACTGACTCAACTTCAAGCAAGCTGCCAAACTCCTTGCCTGGCCACAACATGCTTTTTTCTAGTGTGTACTTGACAGCCTTATATAATCACATATATATATAATACGTACTTAGTGTTTTGTATGAAAAAAAATATCTAACGAAGTTGGGAGAATTGATCATTGTCGAGGCTCTGCCGAGACAATTGTCAATTCTCACAACCGAGTTAGATATTTTTTTCATACAATACACTAAGTATGTATTATATTTATCTTATAACATTTTTTTGTCTTGTTTTCGTCGATGTTTCTTACCGAAATGCAAGTTTCTAAAAATAACTGTATGATATTATTGTTCTAAAAATAACTATGTGATATCATAAAAAATATCATACGGGTTGTTATCACACAGATATTTGTATAGTTATAAGATAAATAGTCAAACTAAACATTATAGCTAACCTTCTTTAGGGTAATATGTTTTAGCTAAACATGTTCACATCTGAACTTTTAATTTGCACAGATCTACAACTTATGGATTTTGAAGCTGTTAGAACTCAAATTAATTAATTTTAAAAACATTAATTAATTTTTTTTTTTTCATTTTTATACAATAAAAAGGGGGCAAAAATATAGGTAGTCAATCGAAATTTGCCTAATGTAAATTAGTTTATACATGTATGCATGGTTGATTCTAATGCCAACCATGTACTCATGCACCTCAGAGATTGGGAAACTGACTGAAACGCGATTATAGAATAATAGACACCTTGGCTTAATAGCAACTTTTCTTCTGACAAATAGGTATTGCTATCAAAGGGATTCCTCTGTAGTGAAAGTAAGACAAAAATAAAATCTGTCGGGGGTAAAAGGACCATCTGGGAATTAGCATTTATGTTGATCCTTGTGGGACTGCATGGACAAGAGTCAAACACTTTTCCTAATCTTTAGATTTTCCAATTCTAGAATGACTATATTGGACTTCTAGTGCTTGATTACATCCTTTTTATGGAATATTCATTTCACAGAGTTCCAAGATTGAAACATTTCATTTTACAGGTCAACAGGGTCTCTTTTTATGTATTTCAGCTGATAAGCCACAAGAGTAGTTCTGGGGTGCATTATGATGTAGGACCAATAGTGTTGGACTTTGAAATATCGGGGTATACAAGTACTGGCCTAGTTATTCATCAATTTGTGATTAAAAATATGGACAGTAGTCAACCTGTGAAAAAGTTTGTGCGATTTTTGACAGTTAATGAATCATATGTTATAAGAACTTGATAGTGTCGGTTTAATAAAAAAAAAACACCAAATAAATCAACCTTTTATCATTGGCTTGAGTCTTTTTTTGGCCTGGGCCATGAAATGGCAATGGGCATAAAGAGCTACCTCTCTCCATATGTTGATGGGTACGGGTATGTGTGCATATCCCATTCATGTCTGGAGCAAAAATTCTACATTTATGGATTAATTTCATAATAACTTTGCACAGTTATCTCCATTGGTTAGTACTAGTATCATGCCGCACTTGAAGGTCACAGCTGAATTAAATACATTTGTTTATTTTAAACAGCTTATAAGCAGTCAATCTATGTAATTTCTCCTTGACACATCCCTTAGCCCCATTCGGAACATCACTCGCCCATTTTCGTAAACTGCAACAGACCTCGGATGTATGTAAGGTGGATGGGTATGCAACAAAATCATGCATTTTGTTAGGTGGAAACAGTGTAAGAAAAACTTGCACTGTAGATTTATATCTTTTACAATGAATAATGGCTGAAAATCCTTAATTTTTGAGATTGACGAATCATTCTCAAAAATTAAGATTTTTTCAGCTGTAATTTAAGAATCTAAAGATATTTATATAAAGATACAATGGTTTCACGTCAGTGACTTTAACGAGTAGCGTTGGCGACGTCAAATGTTTTCACTAAAAGTTTTGAGGGCTAACGCCATTTTAACTGACATCATCGCGTTTTTCCAAAGTTTTACCGTAATTTTTAAAAATAGTCTGTCTATGTACATTCGAGGTGGATCATGAGATTGGCCAAGTGGTGTTTCAAATGCCCTTAGCCCATGTCATGCTGGACTCAGACTGTTTCTGTTTTTGCAAAGGGTGAAGACTCAGATCAGACTGCACATTTGTCTGATCTTAGTCTGCAGCAAAGATTGATTTTCAACACAAATTTGTTTATATTAGAACATCAAAAGATTTAAAGATTTTCAATACAAACGTATAGACAGTTGCATTTTTGTGCTTATGAAATATTAACCATTTGCTCCGTTGTATACAACAGTCTATATTTTGAATATTCAGTGTGAAACAGTTGTAACTGCTCTTTTATTTATAGACAGTTACATCTGTTTAGTGCTGAGCCATCGATATTTTAATGAATATTGCAGATCATCTTCCTCTTTGAAATTGGTAGAATGTTGGGTTTCAACAAAAAGTGTACCAAGCGCTTGGAGGAATGGTAAGGCTTCAAACTCTGTATCATTCATAAAGAAAAGATAACAAATACTTTAGTGAGACATTGGGTGCATTTCAGTTATCTCCCTTATACTGCTTCAAATACTATGAATATGATAAAGATGGAACCATAAACTGTTTTAGTGATGATTATATTTCTGGTATAATTTGAATATGACCCATAAAGCAAGAAAGAACTATCTTGGAAAACTCTTTGAAATAAATATTTGAAAATGAGATTTGTTCCAGTACAGGTCAAATGGAGGTTGCACTTAATTAACTTCCCTAGAGCCTACACAATCCATGCAGTCTGACTAGGGCTTTACAGTTGATACACATCCCAGATGGTCCCTTTCTGCCTGACAGGTCATATATGTGACCCATCACACTAAAAGGGACCATCTGGAAAGTGGGTAAAGTATTGACCCTAGTCAGCCTTCGCAGACAGCCAAGGCATACTAGAGTTAAAACTTTAATTAACTTTCTTATTCCTGAATCCAGAATAATAGATCTACCTTCATGTGAAAGAAATTTTGAAAAAATGACATGAGGCTGATCTAGGGCCCGTTTTACAAAATGTCTTATGAAAAAATTGATCGTTAGCCAAAAACACAAACCGTACCTTGTGTTTTCATTCATACTTGGATTCTTGGAAGACGATTCCAATGAGATGGTGCATGACAGAATTCCATATTTAGTTACTAATCTAGAAGCCGTAAGATGTTTAGTAAGACAGGCCCCAGTACTCTGGCTTATCTCTTTTCAAAATGTCTACATGCATTTTACAAAATTTGCGGAGGGTCCCTTTTCGAGTAACAGTCACTTATATTTATTGACTAGAACAAGACTCTTTGATCTTTGTCAAGCTTAACAGTAATTTTAATGTTTAGGTTTGAGGTAAAGAATAAGATCATCCTGCACAAATGAGCATTCTGATCTTAGCCTATGTCACATTGTGCTCAGAAGATGACATAGGAACAAAGGTCATAGAAGGAGACTGAAGGCCATGTTTTGATATAATGGATATATCTTGCACTTGTAGTATAGTAACCAATACTTTCATGAATTGAAGGGTTTTAATGGACTCAGGTTTTATGAGAGACTCTCAAATAAGTAGCCAGGACCCTCAAAACAATCCGATGTGAGTCCCTAGCACCCTCTGGGGATCAGCTTCAGAATGGAGATCAGCTTCAGAAAAGATTTGAAGATAGTTTAAAACAGTCTTCATTTCTTTCCTGAAGTTGAGCCCTCAATATTTATCTGATGCTTTCCTTATTTTTAACCAGGGAATAGAACTAAATTAATGAAAAAAACAATTTTAGTGATTAAAAGAAACAACCTTTATCTCAAGCAGTGACTCCAAAATTTTAAGGAAGGATCCCTAAAATCAGAAATATGAAGTCATTTCAACCCAGTTTTGTTGAAGTCAGACTTGAACCCTGCCTGTTCATCTAGGCTGGACGAGAGCATGTAAGTATCCAGCACCCACAGTTTAGCTTTGGCATCGGCACCTAGTGCTCTTGTTTTTAACCCTTTAATTCAGGTTTGAAAGTGAGAAACAGGTGGTGTAGACTAACATCAGACTGCACATGTTTGCAGACTGATGTTTGTCTATAGCTCCTGCCAAAGCAGGAATATTCCGGGTTCAGAATGACAAGGGTTAAGAAAAAAGTAGATAGTTTAGAATGAGGTCAGACTGCACTCTGTGCAGGCTGATCATAATCTATATTGTCTGCCAAAGCATTGTGTTTAGCTGGAATATGATATAAACAGCATTCTAGAATAGCTGTCAAAATTTCTACTGAAAATTCTTCTAACCTATTGATTATCAACATCTTAAATTTCATTTTTAACTCGGCTGTTTTCGGAGAAAACCTGAGGTATTGCTATAGCCTCAGTTTCGTCAACGTTTTTGTCGTGGAAAACATTTTGTGATATCTCTTGTTCTACTGAAAGCATTTACTTGAAACTTGGCACACATGTTCACCATCAGAAAAGCAACTTATATACAATCAAGGGGGATAACTCTAGATGCATTTTGAACAAATTATGCCCCTTTTTCGACTTAGATTTTTTCCCACCGTCCAGCACTCAACATGCAAGCGTAGGCACCCATAGGCGGTGCTGTTGTTTTGTAATAGTTTTAACTTACGTTCAAATTTCAAACTTTTTCAAATTTTCTTGGGATTTGTTTGTCATTGGAGATATATCAGTAGCATAAAGGGAAAGATACAACCAGGTAAAAGCGTAATGAAATGTTAATGATAGAACAGAACAGCCACAAAAATGCAGATTAATGAAATTAGAAATTAATTCCAAGTTGCAACAACACCTCTCTTTTGACTCTTTGCCCAGCACTTGTTATCAACCCATGCCAGATGTTCAACGTTTAAAAATCGACAATCTCGTTTTCTAACGATCACTATTGAGATAAGGTTTGTTTGAATTTTACTGTCTCAAGGACCCGCAGTGACCTTGCCATTTTGATTGCTTTAGATTTTTTCCTATTTTCGAATCGCAGAATCAGAAAAAGCAAAAACTGTATACATTGTTGCAAGATGCAATCAGCATTACGCTGCTTAACGTTATTTTTCTGCCAAACAATGATGATAATTCGATTAAAATCTCATTAAAACATATTTACCTCCGAGTTACTGCAGAGATTGTGCTCTTTTTATCTTGTTAAGGTATTCATGTTGCTGCAACTGGCATAATTAAACTGGTATAAAATTTACAACTGACACTACTCTGTTTGTAATTTTATTGCATTTACGGCTATAAAATCTTTCATTTTTTCATTTTCTACATTTTTCATATACATTGTATTGTGTAGGATTACTCCTAGGACCTAGTACAAAACTATTTCAAGTGTCTATATATCTCTAGGCAGTTAGATCCGTCAAAGGTACTCCAGCTGGCACAATATAACTGAAAGATTGTTAATAGCAGTGTAAGACCCAGTTCAAAAAAACAAAAATCTAGGCAGTTGGAATAGTTAGCATTCATCCTCTCAAATTGGCATTACAAAGTGACAGAATAAGAAAGAGCTTGTAAATACATGTTTGTAAATTGATATTTCCTACATGTTTTTTCCTGCGAAGTTAAGAAAAGGGAACATTATGTGAGTAAAATAAATATCGTTCTTGGCTGAAAATTGCAGGCTGACAATGACCTTTCTCCTTGTAGTGCTTTACTACATATGGTACTTTTTTTTTCTAATTGAAATTTATGGTTGACCCTCCTTTGTTTTATCCTATCTCAGCCATCAGCTATCTTTTCTATTTTAATTTCTTTTCTCTTCTGGAAAATCACAGATGGTCTTCTTTTCTCTGACAGGTTACAAATACATAAATCTTTTTTTGCAGGATTAAACCTATATTTTTCTCTGTTTAGAATTTTCATTGCTGGAAAAAGGAGGAAATCTTAAAGTAGTGTGCAGTTTGACAAGGATCAAAGCTATCCGACCTTTTCTAATTTCAAAGTATTATATGGACATTCTTCCATTTATTGTGTTCACCTTTGAAATACATGCACTCACTATGGTTTGCTTCTGCTAGGTTCTATATCTGTTGTGTCTAGCAGGATTTCCAGTCTGTGGATTTTGGTGTCTCATTTGATCAAGAAGGACAAATTACTTTTGCCAAAATGTTTTGAAAAACATCTTCAAAATTTCAATGTGTCAGCACAATACTATTGGAAGTGACTGTTGTGTTTAGCAGGATTTCCAGTCTGTGGATTTTGGTATCTCATTTGATCAGGAAGGACAAAATGTTTAAATAAATATCTTCAAAATTTCGATGTGTCAGCCCAATACTATTGTACGTGCCTATATGATTATAGGCACCTACAATAGTGTTGCACTGACCCCTCAAAAATGTTCTGAGTAAGTGTGTGATGTTTCTGTAAAGGATTCTGTTATGTAATACAGGTAGTTTCACCTTGACATTTAAATTATCTACTTCTGTTACACTTTAATCTGCACTTTTTCATTGGTAAGATGGCGCAGGGCCAATGCAATCTCCCTTTACAAGCAATATAAGTTCATGAGATTAGTTTTGTTTTAAAACAATGAATAGTTTTTAAACTAAGGCTGCGCCCATATGAGATTTTAGATAAACTAATTGGTTACGTGTTGTATACCTAGTATTATTTCAAGACATATATATTATTGGCTCAAAGTTAAGCATATTTTAAATAGTGTTTTAGAATCTTGCACAACTTTCTTAGACTCTGCTGCAGGAGAAAGTATTTGGAACACTCATGTGTAGGAAAAATAAATATAGTGTCTTCAATGACCATTGGGTGCTGAGTTGTTCAAAAGATAAGGTGCATTACATAAAATTAACTGGAAGTTGAAAATAGCCATGGACTGCAAATAATTTTTGCACATGATTCTGAAAGTGTAAATTAAATTTAATAATTCTTGAAAATTTCATAAATGGCGTTGTGTAACTTTAAGATATTTGACGTGAATTTTGCAATTAAAGGTTGAATTTCAAATACGCATACTAAGAACAAATGGACTTGAAAGTGACAATCAGTTTCTTTATTGAATGGACTCTCATCTGGTCTTGAAGTAAATTGCAATTTCAATTTGTTTACATAAGATTGGTATCATTTCCGTATTCCAACGCATCTAAAAACAATATGCTTAACTTTATGCCAATAGTATACACATGAATAGTAGATAGAATTCTCAAATATTTTAAATAAAGGTTTTAATTCTAAACTTCAATTTATTTTTTTTTTCAATTCTCAATGAGTAAAATAGAAAAAAATGTTTCAACGCATAATCACTTGACCAAACATGACTGATTCCTGAGACTACGCAAACGCAATACATATATACAGCTTTTAACTGAGCTGTATTGAAGACTGTTTGGTTGTCAACTGATCTTTTATGTTATACTGATATTTTGGTTGTTATTTAGATATTATCCAGGTAGATATTTATATGTAGTTTTAATGATCATGGAATTTATTGCGTTTTTCTAGCAGATCTGTAACAATAAAAAACTGCTCTTTAATTAATATGACTGGCAAATGGTGGCAAGTGGTTGGAATTACAAAACCGGATACTTTCCCTTTATCACGAAATGAGAAAAGAAAAGAAAAAACATGTCAACTGCCATTACATGTATTTAGAAAAAAGTGGTTTGACACATGAGTAGCCCGTCGTCAAAGCGCAGTTGGTAGCGCATCGGGCTATCTTTCAAAAGGTCCCCAGGTTCGATGCCCGATGGTGGCACTCGACCCTCAGACTATTTGTCTTCCACCAATGGGTTGATAATCGTAGACCTATGTGGGATAGCAGCTGAAGGCTAGAAAAAGATGTGTTAGTACTGGTGTGAGATATACCAGGAATCCATTGAAAGTTGGTCCAGCCGCATAGAAAAGTCTGCCCGTTCTATTGACTGAAAAGCCGGGAACATAATCTCATATCTATGGCACATGCATCAGCTCGCAATAAACATGCATCCCTGCGATTGAGATGACACAGCGGTGCAAACTGTTTGCAAATTATACCCCGTTTTGCACGCAAGTCCATGTGCAAAGCGGGTTATAATTTGAAGACAATATTCACCGTTTTGTCACCCTGATCGAATGGCAGGTTTTTCTTTAGGAATCCTCGTCCGTAAATTTTTAATCAAAATGGCGACCGGCAGACAGAAAAATCAATCGCTGTCTAATTTATTATGTTTGACAAATCTTTGTATATATAGAGTGACTAGTTTTGTTTTATTTCAGTCAATTTTACACTAATACCGGTATGACGCGTCTGTAATCTGACTATTTTTCAGAAAATTATGTATCAAGACGTCACTAAGAAACACTGAGACGTGCCATCAGGAAATTTTTAAATTTTCGTTGGAAGTCGATAACAACGTTTATCACTTTAAAATTTCAATAAAAAAATGCAGTTTTATAAAATCGTGATAAGATTATTGCCCGGATGCATGAAGATGTATTCCCGATTGGAAAAAAAATGACGCCATCCCTTGCATTCGACTCGTAAATACATCATTTTTGAATCCGGGAATAAATTTATGTACACTGGCATAAACCGCATACCTAAAATAGCCTCTAATCTATTGATGGATCGGGTGAAAAGCAAAAAAAAAAAAAGTTCAACATAGGGCTATAGAGACTTTAGGGTTTGTCTGTCTGATACTTTCGGAGTAGAAGGGGAATGTCGGTTTCACTGTCTGCATGTCCGTCCTTCCATAGGCTTTTCGTTATCATGTCCCAACTCGCGAAAGAATAAATATATAAAAGGCCTAAGAGGGCATGTTTTGTTCGACTGGCTTTCAAATATCTATCAATCAGAAACTCGAAAATGGATGTTTATAAGGAAATTTGTGAAGAGGTTAAAATGTGGACAGAAAAGATGATTTAAGTGTAGGCTGAGCCTGATATGGAAAGCCGTTTTTCAATATATATATAAAAGTATTGATTCTAATTAGGAAACGTGAATTTTTTTATTAGAAAGAAATGTCTATATGAAACAATACTGTATATAGCAGGGGGAAAATATAAGCCCCCACCAGGCCACACCCATTTATTTTATGACTAGAGGGAAAACACAACACAACGTTCTTCTTATAAATATATAATATAGCCCATTGACTATGGGCTTTAAATCCACATTCCACAATGTTTGAGATATGGCGTAATGATCGCGGTAGGGAAATTGAATACAGGATGGCGGAGATATGCATTAAGCACCCGATCCATACTGCTTAGAGTAAACAAATTTTCGCGACTATAGCAACCCGAACATCGCCGATCGTCTTCTACGAATTGAAGAAATTGCAGAATTTTCCGCTCCGTGGTACGCATTCTAACGGGTAACACACGGATAACCCTATATTAGATTTTATATGAATTAATTCTGGACTCAACTCTTTCATAAAACGTCAACTGAATTTGAACGACACGAACAGGGAGACTTTAGACGCTAATATTTCAGTCACTCTTAGGATATGTACGATGTATAGATACAAACCAGGAGCACAAAGGTGTAACTATTGATGCAAACAAACCAAAACTGGTGTGCCACAAACACCAATAATATGTATTTCCACGCCAGCAACGAAAGTTAACTTTTGGACCAACAACATACATGGTCAGTTTACTAACTTACAATGGGCAAACAACATACGGCGAACCTTAGCGCCGACACACACGGTGAACCTTAGCACCGACAACACACGGTGAACCTTAGCACCGACAACACACGGTGAACCTTAGCACCGACAACACACGGTGAACCTTAGCACCGACAACATACAGTGAACCTTAGCACCGACAACACACGGTGAACCGTAGCACCGACAACAACAATGAACCTTAATCAACAAAACACGTGGTGTTCTTTTGTATTAACCAACCTACTGTGCACCTCAACACCGACCTGCGGGCTGCATTCGACAATACAAGTTGCATTTTATGCACCTCTACTTGGATCCGTTTATATCAATCCGTTGTTGCAATATAACTAGGAAGAGCAATGTACCTTGATAATGCATGCAGCCAAGCGTCAAGGTCACCCTGTCCGATAGCATAGGTGCCACTGAGCAAACTGAACGTAGTTAAAACATTAGCATGTTTCGCCAAGAGTAAACATATATCTCAAATGTAATTTGAGCCTACAAATATTACGGTCGCGTTAACCTATGTTTCCACCATGTACTCGAATACTATGATTACTTGAGATCGGATCGAGATCGGATCCGAAATTTAACTAGCTACTGAACAGCAAGAGATGCCGGGGACCCGGCTCTGAAAGCGCAATTGGCACTGGGTAAATTGAAATGTACAATGTCCCTACCGCGACGAAAAAAAAAAAATATCACAATAACAGATTTATAGTGTCTTTTCAGGCTTCAGCTTCGGCCAGTAAAAGTCCCGTAATATATACATGGTTGGTATAACTGCAGACCTGAAACGATATGAAGATCGAGGAGCCAACACATTCACAACTATACTACTACGAAGTCCTCTCTAAAGGAGCGGGCGGGTGGGTTTTGAACCGTATTTGTAGAGTGTTTGCTTAAGAAGAGGACGTATTTCGGCGATGCACGGGTTTATATAGCAGACGACAATCGTAAAAAAAGTAGTTCTCCGGTCATAACCGATCTTACCCGAGGGGTGTCGCCCTGGATACCAATAAACAATTCCCCGCAAAAATAATCCTTACTATTTTCAATTTTGAAAATAATAAGATTTATTTTATGACTAGAGGGAAAACACAACACAACGTTCTTCTTATAAATATATAATATAGCCCATTGACTATGGGCTTTAAATCCACATTCCACAATGTTTGAGATATGGCGTAATGATCGCGGTAGGGAAATTGAATACAGGATGGCGGAGATATGCATTAAGCACCCGATCCATACTGCTTAGAGTAAACAAATTTTCGCGACTATAGCAACCCGAACATCGCCGATCGTCTTCTACGAATTGAAGAAATTGCAGAATTTTCCGCCACAAGAAATTTCACAAAATTTATCCCCCAAAATTCTGACAACAATGCGCGACTTTACCATGGACTTAAATACGTGTACGACCAAGCCGATCTTTATTATTATTTTTTTTTTTTTATTTATTTTTATTTATTAATTAATTTATTTATTTATTCATTTTTTATTATTTTGACACTATGCTTTTTATTTTCGGTCAAACTAGTTTAAATCTCAAATAAGAACAATGAACAATTACTCAGAACAGACATGTTTCAAAATTACGTCTTTAAAACTCATGAGATACATTTCAAGTCCAACCTCCGACAAATGTACTCCATCCCGACGATAGAAACCAGGGGTACTAACGTCAATGTCCACCCGCAATGCATCCGACCTAGCTTGCAAGGACGCCTGCAATCGCCCGTAACGATTTATTCTCTTTCGCTTGTCTTCAATCGTTTGGAACGTGTAAGCGGCCGAGTTCCAGGAGATTCGCTGCAGGATATCTATCCACACAACTACTGCTCCAGGAACTGCCATACGTAGATAACTGAACTCGCGCCGGATAATATTGCGGATGGACGTTAACGATAACGACGTTAAATCGTTTCCACCAAGATGCACCAAAATGACTTTGGGTTCCGCTCGAAGGAGGACATGGCATTCAATTTCTCTACGAAATTGTCTCCAAGACATCCCGCGTCGTCCCCACCATGCAATACTTGCATCCAGTTTGAGGTTCGGCTTGCCCGTTTCCACTGCGCGAACTCCAGCCCAATATGGGATTGAATCGCCCAAAACCCAGATCTCTAAAATAAAAACATTTAACATATCATTATACGAGTTGAAAAAAGTCTGATTTGGTATAGATCTTGATTAACGAATATAAGATCTGTATGATTCCGATTGCCAACGACCTAATTGCATGATGTTTTCATCAGGAATCCCTTCCCTAGCTAAATCTGTAGCCCTACCTATGCGAAAACTGTGCGTTTTGTAACATAAGTCCCTAAACTTAGTGCGCGAAATGCACTTCTCTAGGACGGAAGCAAATTGTACTCGGGTCAAGGGTGTGGTATCTGCGTGACAAAATAAGGAATTATCACGGACTGGTCTAATAAGCAGGAAATCCCTCAAACACTTAACAGGGCAGAGGTTCGAGTCCTCGCACGGTATGCGCAAAATGGTTGGCTTTGCGGACTGATTAGTCTTGAATTTTCTCAAAGTTACTGATAATACCCCATTTTCATTGTCAAAAACAATGTCTGATAACTGTAAATGGCTATTAGGCACCGTTTTAGACACCAAAACCAATTCGCTTACTCTAAACAAGCCAAAGTATGCAAGGACATAGACTGCTGTAAATAGCTTCATTTCATATGTATTATAGCAAACGAACTGTAGCTGCCCTATAAGTGCTTTGAGAATAGGTAACGTTAATGGCGCTCTGTTGTCAATCGATTTTCTTAGACGTGAGCAACCTTGCAACATTTTATTTAGCACGAAAGATTGGCTCATGTCTTGCCAGCCATTCAGCTTGTGCATGTAATTAATGCCCGATACATACGTCTTAATTGTTCTTGTCGCTAAACCTCTTTCAAAGCAGTAAGCGACGAATACGACTACATTGTTAATCTTTGCCGGCCAACATACGCGTAAAGAATATTCTTCTCTAAATTTATTAAAGGCCCTAATTCCGTTGTAATATGCGATTCTTGAATTTGGTGCTAGACCCTCTGTTACCAGTCTCAGTGCCCTTCCTTGAATATGGTCCAAAGATGGGCGGGAATAGGTGTCGGATCCGGATCGGCATCTGGGGCCATGGCCTTGAATCGGCAAACCTGAAACCGTGATAGCGCGTCACATAAATTGTTTGAGATACCTGGCACATGACTCGCGCGAATCACTATATTAAGCTCTAAACATTTCAGTACCAGCGGTCTGACTAGCTGCATAACTCGGTCTGATCTCGCGGAATAGGTATTGACTATTTGTACAACAGCCAGATTGTCGCAGTGAAAATTAATTTTCTTATTCCTGAACGATTCCCCCCAGATACAAATTGCCACGAAAATAGGGAAGAGTTCCAATGTAGTGATATCCCTTGTTATGCCCATAATGTGCCATAGCTCCGGCCATTTCGCCACGCACCAGTGCCCTTTAAAAAAGATGCCAAAACCTAAGCCTTTACCACCTGCGCTATCAGTGTACAGTTGTTCGATCGAGTTTGAAACCCAGAAGCGATCATTGAATACGGATATACCGTTATGATATTGGAAGAAAGACAACCAGACTTGCAAATCACGTTTCATTGCTTTGGTTACATGCAAATGGTGGTGCGGTTTAGTCAGACCGCATATCGAATTGATGAGTCGACGACAAAATGGTCTGCCAGCGGGTATAGCGCGACAACAGAAATTTAAAGAACCAATCAAAGATTGCATTGATTTAAGCGTTGTCCTCTTTTTTGCCAAAATTTCCCTGATTTTTTCAATTACTTCCTCGATTTTTGCAAACGGTATACGAACCTCCATTTTGCTGGAGTCTAGCTCGAGGCCCAAAAAACAAAGAATTTCTGACGGACCCTCGGTTTTTTCTTCTGCCAGAGGTACGTTTAAATCCTGCATACAAGCTAGAAAGAGAGACATTAGCACGTTGCATTTCACTGTTGTTTGATCGCCCCCAGGAAATCGTCTAAATAGTGGATTAGCCCGCCCGACTGCATTCGTGATCGTACGCAGAATTCCAAAAAAGTCGAAAATGTTTCAAAGGTCTTGCAACTCACTGCAGCCCCGAACGGAAGCACCTGATCCACGTAAAATTTACCGTCGAATTGGATTCCGAGTAGCTCAAAGTCCCTAGGGCTCACTTGCAACAATCTAAATGCGCTCTTAATATCCATTTTGAACAGCTTGCAGTTCCTACCTAAGGTTTGTATAAGGTTAATGGCGGCATCAAAGCTGGTGTATTGTACAGAACAGTGTTCCCTAGCTATACCATCATTAATAGACTCTCCCTCGGGAAAAGACAAATGATGTATTAACCTATAATCACCTGCTGACTTTTTTGGAACCAACCCGATGGGAGACACGATAAGGTTAGGAAATGGTTTATGGTCAAAAGGGCCTGCCATACGGCCCGACTCGATTTCTTTATTTAACTTTTGCCGAACGATATCAGGCCGAGACATAGCTGATTTTAGGTTCTTGCACGTCCGCCCTTCTCTCGGGCCATCGTAGTGCAAATCAAAACCCGATTTGAATCCCTTCAGTAGAGTACTCGCTAGTTTCCTGTCATAATCTTTAAGATATTTTTCAAGATTGTCGATATTAATGGGCGTATATGCTAAGGCAAGATTAAAATTTACCGGGCTGACTCCTATGGACGGCATGACCGGTTCTACTAAAAGGCCATGCGCCTCGACCGCGTGGTGCTTGTCGGGCATTACCGCGAAAGTTACCAGACTGATAACCGACATTGTTAGACCTAGACTTAGACGGACAGTGAGCTGCCGGGTGGGGGAGTTCGCAATGTGTACAGACATGGCGGAAACGGCACTGTGGCCAGGCACAGACAGACTCATTAAATGAGAAGCAAATTTGCCTCGCCCCGGGTTTAGAAACGGAGATGGCGGGCGGTGCCCTGAATGAAACCTGGATACAGCGCCACCACAAGTCTGTATTTAACTTAGCCCACGAAGAAGGGTTGATAGCTTGTCGCAAGCGGAATTGTTCGTCATATTCTCGCCACACGAATCCACCCTGCCGAGCTGCACACTCGTGTATTGACCACATATAATGTAGTAATTCGTGGGTTTTATCCGGATGTGCCGACAAATAAATTGATGAATAAATCAAAAAAGCGTCCGTCCATTTTTCAATGTTGGACACTTTCTCGCGGATTTCCTTCGGTCTAGTCTCTATTGAGCCACCTGACGACAGGTGCAATTGGGAGCCGGATGTTAAACTTTCTAATTCTATTGCTCCCTTCAAGAGAATACTTAGATTTATGTACTGTCCCTGGCAAATTTGTCTTTTTAATGCTGCCGGGACATGGACGGCTAAATCTTCGTCGGCTAGTCTAAATAAATCCGGACCCTGCGAAGGTAAAACAGGCTCAAGATACGGTATGAGTGGCTCAGACGTGGCCACACTTGGGTGATGCTGTGCTTGAATGTCTGAGCTAACAATAGGATTTGAAGTAGCAGGAGATGGAGGATTATTGGTTACGACGCAAGATGAAGTATTTGCAAGGGGGCAAGAACTTGTTGACCTACGGGTTAGTTGTTCAAAGTCAATAACATTACCCCTACTACGAGTAATTATACCTGCGTCAGGTTCCAAAAGCCTCGCCGCTGTGTTGTCTGTACCAAGCCCGGACTTCACAGCCGTTCCTGCGTTGCTTGTAGCCGCTTTCCTCTTCGTCCCACGTGTCTTCGGGGGCATTTCAACACAACTTACTTTTGAACCGTATTTGTAGAGTGTTTGCTTAAGAAGAGGACGTATTTCGGCGATGCACGGGTTTATATAGCAGACGACAATCGTAAAAAAAGTAGTTCTCCGGTCATAACCGATCTTACCCGAGGGGTGTCGCCCTGGATACCAATAAACAATTCCCCGCAAAAATAATCCTTACTATTTTCAATTTTGAAAATAATAAGATATATTGCCAATCAAAATTCTGCCAGGAGGATATTTACCAAAGGATCTTTATCCTGCCAACTTTTGTTGAAATTTGTCCCATCAAATTGAAATTAAACCTCTCCATCTCACTCCTTTACCTGGGGGTCAATTAAAATTTCTTTAATATCTTGAGAAAAAAGGATCACCGAAGAAACACGTATCCCATGTTTCATTTATATTAGAGCTAAGGTTTGTGAGCAAAAGATTTTTAATGATTTTATAGCAAAAAATAAGCCTGCCCCGCCCATATTTTGGGGGGTCAATCCAAATTTCTTTAACAATTTTAAATGAGGAAGCTCTCTGCCAAGTTTCGTCAAAATCCGCCCATTGGTTCAGGAGGAGAAGATGTATATATGTTTTATTTCAAATCACAACCAGAAGTTCATAGACCCATGAGGTCAAAAACATACATAAAATACAATATGGCGAACATTAATACTGACAATAATGAAAACATAGATACAAATATTAATTTTAGCAAACCAATGTACAAAGGTGTACTCAATTCCTGCCAGTCCATAACAAGCTGTCTTGTTCGAAACGAAAAGCAAGACAGTCATATGGATTGTCAGGAAATTAATTTTCAAAGAAAAGATTACGGACCCATGTACGCACACACGCACGACGGACACACCACCATGGAAAAAGCTCGCTGGCCTTCGGCCAGTGGAGTTAAAAATCATACAATATTTGTCCATGGACGTGTGCAATTGTTTTTTGTCACTATCAAAGTTAGTCTGAAAAATGGCTCCGCTGTCTAACAAAAAAGAACCAATTTACTTAGAAGCATGGAACTGTATGAAATTATTTCCCATGGCCAAAGGAAGTGTCTTTTTCCAGAAATGTTTATGTAACAGAGGGATTTTGTTTGAAGGGCAGACTTGAATCTTGTGTGAAAACTGTCCGTGTTGTCTAAATCGAGAACCAATTGACATACCTGAAACTTTTTGTTAATTATTCCCCGTACACTCGGGGAAGTGTCCTGAAGTCCAAGGTAACCCAGCTGTCAAAATGGATTGCTGTTTGCTGAAGTCAGTGCCCTTTTTTCACAGACGAGAATATATTTGCTGACTGCTCGACAACAACTACAGTTTTCAATGAGATGTAGCTCTCAATAATTTAACATGCATTATATTCGGAAATCTCAGTTGGAATTATTATATCCGAGTTTGATTTCGTGGTATTTCGGTAACACAAGGTGTGTTTCAAAGAATAATGACTTTTCTTGAGAGTACACTGACTAATTATAACCCCGAATATTCGAGAATGACGAAATTTCTATTTTAATAATTATTGTTTGCTAAACAAAAATTAACTTCATAATTCGACAAATACTACCTGTACGAGTATATTGTCGCAATTGCTTTGATCTAAAATTGTAAATACATTATCGCTTTGCCCAAAAGAGTTAATGACACTTCTAATCATTTTACTTGAAGAATACTTTCAGATGCAACACCAAAGCTTTTAGTAAGACACTTTTTGAATTAATGCTTGAAATATTTTCGTATAGCCAGCGAAATGTATGTTGCGTTTTATGTGATACAGAGGTATAGTAGATATTTTTCATCTAATCGAATTATCTTGTCTGCCACGGGGTTATGAGTCTGTTTAATCATCTAACTGATATACTATCCTGAGGCCCGGCAAGCAATCGGGAACCTTCGACGAATTTACGGAAAAGACCTCGAAAATTATACGTGCGCTGCCATGAAAGCGCGTCATTTCGCACGTGGGTTAATATGGTGTCACAAAAAGAGGACACAGAGTAAAACAAGATCAACGCAAGGTTAACACTAGGCATATTATAATTAGTGTTTTGTTACTTTTCATTATCAAATTTAAATATGCTCAAAAGATCTCCCTAGACGACCGAAAAGCATCAAATAAATTTATTTTTCATGGAGCGTTTCGATCGACATAGCCGTATTACTTAAAACAACAACAACAATAACAACAACAAAAACTACTACACTTATGTCCGAAGTATATTTCCGTTTACGGTTCCCGTTTACATAAAAGTCCGAGCGATGTTGCGAATGACCCGGCCCGACAAGAAGATTGACATTTTCTTCTCAGCCTTTGTATGGACTGTTTTGAGAAAACCAAGTAATCTCTGGCGCTGGCGTCGGTGATGATGACATTTCATTGTACAACCTTTGCACATTTTTTTATATTATTTCTGAGAATGTTCTTGAAACGCGGTACGAAGGATTGCTCACCTGTTCAAGTCTAGTAAATATACAATGCTCATATTTTCAACAATGACATCGTTCACCAGATAAGACAGTCTATATCAAGTTCAAGGTCACCTTTAAGGTCAAATTCATTAGAATATTTTCTGCTTTGCGGACATGAGGGTGCCCCCCCCCCCCCCCCCCAAAAAAAAAAAAGTTTTCAAATGGCTTATAAACATAGATTTGGTTTCCCATTGATCGAATTATATTGCATTCTAAAAAAAGTTTTATTCTTCACCTTATCTCAAGCCTATTTGTCTTACTGACATTTTTATTCATAATGTTTGCGATGCCCCCTGGCGGTGCCTGACGGGTTACAAGAACCATTATCACATGTGCTTTTTTATGGGTAACGGAAGTCACCAATCCACCAATCAGAATGTCGAAATTCGTGAAGAGTTGTGACGTCTCGAATCGGGTCACTGCCAATCAAATTTGATTTACGATAAACGGATTAGATGTAATGAGATGAGGGTGATTGTAAACCCTTGTTTATACGTATATACGAAATTTTTTGTATACAAAATGAAAATATATATTAATTAGAGGTACAGATAAGAGGGGGGGGGGGGGGGGGTAAAGTCACAGGTGGTAGAGAGTCTTAAATCATTACTATGCCTTATCAAAAACTTATGTTGTAGGTACTCATTTGAATCGTCTCAGTAAGACGATTTCAATGAGTGCCCAAAAACATAAGGTTCGTGCAAGTATTATTGAAAAAATTTAAAATAAAGAGCGGTTATAAGTACTTTTTTCATTTAATGATTCAATAAGCTTACCATGCATTGTTACTACATTTTCGAATAAGTCCCATTTTAATCATAGGCCTATGTTTGAACGAAAGTGTTGTTCCAGCAGGGTAAGGATCTGGGATAAGGGTTTATAAAATGCAATGGCCAAAAAATTAAGATATATGAGAAAAATGGGAGGGATTTTACATTAAACAGAGATTAGTCTTTGAGAAACAAGCGGTAGAATTACATTCTTCATGGTCTCTGTGAAGGTGGTCCTCTAGATTATGCTCCTTACACTATTCGGTGTTTTATTAGCCATGCCCTTCCTGCATTCTGGTGCATTATGGGAGCCAATTGAGCACGTTTCCATATTTAGAAATTTCATTGGTAAAGGTGTATTTTCAAAACAGAGCTCTGACCTAGGCATTGAGTCCATTACCATAGGTATATGAGTAAATCTTAAGATCTGAGACAAACACTAAGTTTCATTTGAAAGGTAATTTGTATCTTTGTTATGTCTGTTTATCTATTTTGAAAGAATAGCATGCAATTTTAACCGTTAAACGTAGATTCCACAGCTCACCGCTCAAAATCTACCTATATTAGCGTGCAGTTTTTTCATGATTGTTTATCTTTGCAATGTGCACCTGGGAAAATTTCAAGGATGATACGTGTTCATGATGCCTGGCTTTTGTCCAGGGTGTATTTTTTCTTTCCTTTGAAGAAAGATTAAACTTCAAAATTGCAGGGTTCCAGATTCTCGACTCTTAAATAGAGTTGCTCCTGCAAAACGTTAAATAAGTTGTAGAAAAAATTGTTTTTGCTATTCTCTCGCCTAATTTCAACGAACAGAATTATTGCATATAACCAAGATATTTTGACAATTAATACAAGTGTCAATAGATGTTTCTATGTTGAGATGACATATTTTTACACAGCCCGGGGGAAATGATCAAATTTTCAACCATATATCGATAAATTGACCGTATATGTTATTTCTGTTCTAACCGTTTGTTTTACACATTAATGTACGCTTTAAAAAATGAAAGAATAAGAGGTGTTGACAAAAAATTCATCTTCAAAAGCATTCTATTTCCGTATTGAAATGGCAACTAGCGATATCACTAGAGCCCGTCCGTGCCATTTCCAACAAATTCATGTGAGCACCTGACTCAACCACTGAAAAGTCTAGATAGCAATACAAAGCAACGACAATATCAGCTGACTGCCTGAAGAGTGCTTAAGACCTTATCTACCTGTACAGCGCATAGTGAAGCCTCCGGTCAGGTTGTGCAGATGCACAGGCTGGCCGGAGGCTCTACTTTGCGCACATGTGGAATTGTTAGAAATGTAGTCTGGCCGCCAGGCTCTTCTTTGCATTTTGTATTTTTTCAAGGGGAATTTAATCATTACAAATCTTATGAAGGATTGCTCACTTGTTCAAGTCTAGTAAATATACAATGCACATATTTTCTAAAATGACATCGTTCACCAGATGAGACAGTCTATATCAAGCTCAAGGTCATCTTTAAGGTCAAATTCATTACAATATTTTCTGCTTTGCGCGCATGAGGGTATAATGTATGCGATGCCCCCTGGCGGTACCTGACGGGTTACAAGAACCATTATCACATGTGCTTTTTTATGGGTAACGGAAGTCACCAATCCACCAATCAGAATGTCGAAATTCATGAAGAGTTGTGACGTCTCGAATCGGGTCACTGCCAATCAAATTTGATTTACGATAAACGGATTAGATGTAATGAGATGAGGGTGATTGTAAACCCTTGTTTATACGTATATACGAAATTTTTTGTATACAAAATGAAAATATATATTAATTAGAGGTACAGATAAGAGGGGGGGGGGGGGGGGGGGGTAAAGTCACAGGTGGTAGAGAGTCTTAAATCATTACTATGCCTTATCAAAAACTTATGTTGTAGGTACTCATTTGAATCGTCTCAGTGAGACGATTTCAATGAGTGCCCAAAAACATAAGGTTCGTGCAAGTATTATTGAAAAAATTTAAAATAAAGAGCGGTTATAAGTACTTTTTTCATTTAATGATTCAATAAGCTTACTATGCATTGTTACTACATTTTCGAATAAGTCCCATTTTAATCATAGGCCTATGTTTGAACGAAAGTGTTGTTCCAGCAGGGTAAGGATCTGGGATAAGGGTTTATAAAATGCAATGGCCAAAAAATTAAGATATATGAGAAAAATGGGAGGGATTTTACATTAAACAGAGATTAGTCTTTGAGAAACAAGCGGTAGAATTACATTCTTCATGGTCTCTGTGAAGGTGGTCCTCTAGATTATGCTCCTTACACTATTCGGTGTTTTATTAGCCATGCCCTTCCTGCATTCTGGTGCATTATGGGAGCCAATTGAGCACGTTTCCATATTTAGAAATTTCATTGGTAAAGGTGTATTTTCAAAACAGAGCTCTGACCTAGGCATTGAGTCCATTACCATAGGTATATGAGTAAATCTTAAGATCTGAGACAAACACTAAGTTTCATTTGAAAGGTAATTTGTATCTTTGTTATGTCTGTTTATCTATTTTGAAAGAATAGCATGCAATTTTAACCGTTAAACGTAGATTCCACAGCTCACCGCTCAAAATCTACCTATATTAGCGTGCAGTTTTTTCATGATTGTTTATCTTTGCAATGTGCACCTGGGAAAATTTCAAGGATGATACGTGTTCATGATGCCTGGCTTTTGTCCAGGGTGTATTTTTTCTTTCCTTTGAAGAAAGATTAAACTTCAAAATTGCAGGGTTCCAGATTCTCGACTCTTAAATAGAGTTGCTCCTGCAAAACGTTAAATAAGTTGTAGAAAAAATTGTTTTTGCTATTCTCTCGCCTAATTTCAACGAACAGAATTATTGCATATAACCAAGATATTTTGACAATTAATACAAGTGTCAATAGATGTTTCTATGTTGAGATGACATATTTTTACACAGCCCGGGGGAAATGATCAAATTTTCAACCATATATCGATAAATTGACCGTATATGTTATTTCTGTTCTAACCGTTTGTTTTACACATTAATGTACGCTTTAAAAAATGAAAGAATAAGAGGTGTTGACAAAAAATTCATCTTCAAAAGCATTCTATTTCCGTATTGAAATGGCAACTAGCGATATCACTAGAGCCCGTCCGTGCCATTTCCAACAAATTCATGTGAGCACCTGACTCAACCACTGAAAAGTCTAGATAGCAATACAAAGCAACGACAATATCAGCTGACTGCCTGAAGAGTGCTTAAGACCTTATCTACCTGTACAGCGCATAGTGAAGCCTCCGGTCAGGTTGTGCAGATGCACAGGCTGGCCGGAGGCTCTACTTTGCGCACATGTGGAATTGTTAGAAATGTAGTCTGGCCGCCAGGCTCTTCTTTGCATTTTGTATTTTTTCAAGGGGAATTTAATCATTACAAATCTTATGAAGGATTGCTCACTTGTTCAAGTCTAGTAAATATACAATGCACATATTTTCTAAAATGACATCGTTCACCAGATGAGACAGTCTATATCAAGCTCAAGGTCATCTTTAAGGTCAAATTCATTACAATATTTTCTGCTTTGCGCGCATGAGGGTATAATGTATGCGATGCCCCCTGGCGGTACCTGACGGGTTACAAGAACCATTATCACATGTGCTTTTTTATGGGTAACGGAAGTCACCAATCCACCAATCAGAATGTCGAAATTCATGAAGAGTTGTGACGTCTCGAATCGGGTCACTGCCAATCAAATTTGATTTACGATAAACGGATTAGATGTAATGAGATGAGGGTGATTGTAAACCCTTGTTTATACGTATATACGAAATTTTTTGTATACAAAATGAAAATATATATTAATTAGAGGTACAGATAAGAGGGGGGGGGGGTAAAGTCACAGGTGGTAGAGAGTCTTAAATCATTACTATGCCTTATCAAAAACTTATGTTGTAGGTACTCATTTGAATCGTCTCAGTGAGACGATTTCAATGAGTGCCCAAAAACATAAGGTTCGTGCAAGTATTATTGAAAAAATTTAAAATAAAGAGCGGTTATAAGTACTTTTTTCATTTAATGATTCAATAAGCTTACTATGCATTGTTACTACATTTTCGAATAAGTCCCATTTTAATCATAGGCCTATGTTTGAACGAAAGTGTTGTTCCAGCAGGGTAAGGATCTGGGATAAGGGTTTATAAAATGCAATGGCCAAAAAATTAAGATATATGAGAAAAATGGGAGGGATTTTACATTAAACAGAGATTAGTCTTTGAGAAACAAGCGGTAGAATTACATTCTTCATGGTCTCTGTGAAGGTGGTCCTCTAGATTATGCTCCTTACACTATTCGGTGTTTTATTAGCCATGCCCTTCCTGCATTCTGGTGCATTATGGGAGCCAATTGAGCACGTTTCCATATTTAGAAATTTCATTGGTAAAGGTGTATTTTCAAAACTGAGCTCTGACCTAGGCATTGAGTCCATTACCATAGGTATATGAGTAAATCTTAAGATCTGAGACAAACACTAAGTTTCATTTGAAAGGTAATTTGTATCTTTGTTATGTCTGTTTATCTATTTTGAAAGAATAGCATGCAATTTTAACCGTTAAACGTAGATTCCACAGCTCACCGCTCAAAATCTACCTATATTAGCGTGCAGTTTTTTCATGATTGTTTATCTTTGCAATGTGCACCTGGGAAAATTTCAAGGATGATACGTGTTCATGATGCCTGGCTTTTGTCCAGGGTGTATTTTTTCTTTCCTTTGAAGAAAGATTAAACTTCAAAATTGCAGGGTTCCAGATTCTCGACTCTTAAATAGAGTTGCTCCTGCAAAACGTTAAATAAGTTGTAGAAAAAATTGTTTTTGCTATTCTCTCGCCTAATTTCAACGAACAGAATTATTGCATATAACCAAGATATTTTGACAATTAATACAAGTGTCTATAGATGTTTCTATGTTGAGATGACATATTTTTACACAGCCCGGGGGAAATGATCAAATTTTCAACCATATATCGATAAATTGACCGTATATGTTATTTCTGTTCTAACCGTTTGTTTTACACATTAATGTACGCTTTAAAAATGAAAGAATAAGAGGTGTTGACAAAAAATTCATCTTCAAAAGCATTCTATTTCCGTATTGAAATGGCAACTAGCGATATCACTAGAGCCCGTCCGTGCCATTTCCAACAAATTCATGTGAGCACCTGACTCAACCACTGAAAAGTCTAGATAGCCATACAAAGCAACGACAATATCAGCTGACTGCCTGAAGAGTGCTTAAGACCTTATCTACCTGTACAGCGCATAGTGAAGCCTCCGGTCAGGTTGTGCAGATGCACAGGCTGGCCGGAGGCTCTACTTTGCGCACATGTGGAATTGTTAGAAATGTAGTCTGGCCGCCAGGCTCTTCTTTGCATTTTGTATTTTTTCAAGGGGAATTTAATCATTACAAATCTTACAATTAAGTAGTCCCCTGTCTTTAAAAAGAATAGAAATGTCACACACTTAAAAACGTTTTGCATCACCTGTGTACCTTGTAAGAAATTTTATACTGAAAAAATCTTAAAAAGGAAATGGTAAACATGCCTACATAAGTCCAAGTGCGCACCAAAATCAACAGTTTTGCGTATAAGGCATAACGAATAAATCTAATCGAACCAGTCAGAAAGGGCAATAAGAACCTTTCGGGAAAGAAATATTAATCTCTTCACAGCGATTTCTTGCACTTATCCCCTTCTTTTAGCTAATTAAAAAAAAAGAGATAAATAAATAGTTTAAAAAATAAAAATGAAAAAAATGGGAGCTAACTACTATTTCCCAATATTTCGTGTTAGAAGAAACTAATTTCAAATTTGTTCAGAGTATTTCTACACACCCCTTCTGTAAATACTATGACATTGACACTTCTTTGTAAACATCATTTTCAAGTAATGAAATTAAAAGAATAATCGATCTCATCAAAAGTTTGAAAACTCACTACGCACCTTCTTGCTTTCAGGGGACGATTTGCTTTGTTTAGAGCAGTACAAGACATAAAAAAAAACTTCAAGAGTTCTATACAGGTCTTGGGAAAGTTGCTTTTTCAGAAGTTCATGGTACACGATAACAGGATGCTGGTATAGAGACGTAACTCAGTCTATTGCATCTTAGATTAACATTCATTTCACACAAAGAGACCACAAATTGAGAATTTCCATAGTTTCTTTTTTAAATAATTCGTTAGAGAGACGCAACACTTTTAATTATGTGCATGTATATACAATTTACGGTAAATGCTCTATATAGATATGATTGCCTATTCTCTATTAAATTCTTTTCATCAAAGGCTTAATGTGAATCAGTTGTCAATCAAGGTCCTGCGATTTACTGAGATTTTTTTTCTCAAATAGTCGACAGTCATTCGGAATCAGTGAGGACGCGTTTTTTGTTAACCCTTTGTTGTTTAATCCCTACTTTTTACGTGCCTGTGATTTTATGATTGAGAAAACATTGTGAAAAAAGAAGAAATTGCTTCTGACAAGCAATTTCTTCTTTTTCCACACTATATTCTACCCTACAGAATGGTTATTTTTCGAATTAAATCCATTTTAAATTTTCGTCTGCAAAACCTTTGAATTTGGACAGGTCCAAAATTTTGTAAAACATGAAAGGGTTAAGCAAGAATTTTCCGTGATATGGCAGTATCAAGCGTGTCAAAGAAGCAAAAGCTAACAACAACAACATCAACAACAAAAGAACTTTTATTTTCAAATGACTTCAAGCCTCTGAAACTTTTAAACATATTTTTTTGCATGTTGATAGATATCACGAAAAAGTAACTCCCATTAGCAGAAACTAACGTCAGAGTCATCTTGTCAGGGTATTGATTGGGTCTATCGTCTAGAAAAATATTATTGTTGGTTATCTTAAGTTAAGCGTAATTTATTATTAAATAGAATAATGTGGGTTTATTCCAAGAAACTGTTGAAGTAAATTGGCGTGCGATGAAAAATAACAAATTTCATATCATGCTACGGAAATGTTTACTTCAAAGTGAAAATAATACAATTGACAATGTTTTTCAAGGTCCTTTATGCAGTGCAAAACCCTTTTAAAATATTTATTTCAAGAATTTGTTTATTTCAAAACTGGTTAAATATTTATTTCAAAATTCGTTATTTTTTATTCAACCTGTTTTGAAAAAATCCGGTTCAAAATAACGCTAAAAGTACCATTGAATTGCAATGAGAAATTATAAAAGTTACTTAAATTATTTGTTAGTGAGGGGAGTCAATAACCTAATTCTTCACATGTATAACACCAGAGCATTTTGATAGGTCTTGGTATAAATTATAAAAAAAATATAACACGATGGCGACTTAATTCGCAATAAATTCATATGTAGACATAGATAGCTCCACTCAACGCCATCTTAAGCACGAACGTTCATTCTTTTGACGTCATATAACCCACGTGCAAAATGACGCGCTTTGCTTTCTGTGAAATTCTCCTAACGTCAATAGCATTACTTTTGTCATTAAATTTACATCCAGAAAAATGTTTTTCTACAATTTTACATGCAGAAGAGGATAGAAAAAATAATTTCACATTTGTGATCGTATCATTATGATTAAAAAATCATTTTCTCTATGATGTGTCGATGAATAAAGTCTGATGGGGGAGGAGTTACGTGCAAAGAAAAAACCTCGGGTCCCGCCCTCGAATTTTACTTTTTGCTTATAACTCCTTCTCCATTAGACTTTTTTCATCAACACATCATAGTGAAAATGAAATTGTTTCATAATTAAAGTTACGTCATTGCTAGTCATCAAGAGATGAATTTTAAAAGGATTATCCAAGAAGTTTTGTTATTGTCATTCTTAAATGCAAATGAAATAGCATTTTACAACATACTGTTGTTGTTTTCTTGAAAGGAGATACATTTTATTTCAAAAAGGGTTTGTATCGAATTGTAATACGATTTCGACGACAATTTACCGTACAAATCAACCATCCAACTTTGAAATACATTGCAGTTAATTTCCGAACGGGTTTTCATTTCAATCTTCTTCTTAAGTGTCGATCTTGCCACTGCATGTCATGAAGCCATTCGATTTCAGTTGCGTTCCATGATTATCTATTTCTTTGTGATTCGATCACAAATACACATACATATACGTTGGCAACTATAAGTCTAGGAAGAAGCATTTAGCTCAACTGGAAAATCCATCAAGCCAAATTTCAAAAGTTCCCAGTGGCTTTTAAGTTAGGCTGTAAAACCACGGAGGCGGCCATGTTTTTGTCGAAATGGTATCGTTTTTTGAGTCACGGATCTCATAAAAGAGGCTGATGAAAGGTGGTTCGGATTGCCTTCCTTTGACGAGTGATGTTTGGCGAAACTACGAAAACGATTATTATTTACACGTTCTGCAATTTCGCAAACGTGTAATAAAATAGGGAACACTCCGTTAACTCAGGAGAAGTAATATTTCTTCTACTCTTCCAGAAATAGATTAGAAAAATTGTTGCAGAATATGGCATTTGAACTTTCTTTCGTGAAGTCATCGTTGGGCAAAAAAAACCCATCTTACTTAAACTGGAGATACAATGTACTAAGTTTTGGTCAGTAAACTTGATGACGACGTTAGATTGACTTGTTATATTTTTTTTTCACAAAAGGATTATTCTATGTGTTAAACTGAGTGCCCTTAATAAAAACCCTCGCTGTGTAAGCTTGGGCTTAACTTAAAGGCTAAAATACTACTGTTTTGAAATGTGGGAAGTAGACGTTGATACCCCGTAACTCGAGTTTTTTCGCGTCATATCAGTGGTAACATTTAAACATTTCAGCAACTTTTTCTTGGCTTAAATGCATGACTGAACCATCTGAACCATCTTTTGTGAATTAGATTATAAACTCAAAAACAATGAAAAAGCACGACCCAAACATTTTGCACACGCTAGTCTTAACAATAAGCTTTCAATCGACTCATTTTTATCACGGTCTTTCAACCTTTAAAGGGACATGTAGAAAATGCATATCTTCACATAATCCATTTGATATAGTTGTTGATTTGTTGACCCTTAAAAGGGCCATTTAGCGCCTTTAAATCTACTTTTCAAACAAATTTTAAATTGCGTCGATAAAAGTAATGTTTCTATGAGAACGAAAAGAGCGTTACATTTCACATTCGTTTTAGACACAAAGCATTTGAATGAACACAGATTAAGTAAGATGAGATGTTTTCTGAAAATCGGATACAATTTTCATTAGTTTCAAAGTAATGGCGATAATCAATTCAATTGTTCTTTTTTTTTTTTTTTGATCGACTTGAACCCAAAGCTACGCGGCTGTGTACATCAGGAGCTTCGAGGGTACGGTGTAAGCTTACAAATCTATTAGCGTTAGTATGTGCTTGAATCTTCTGTCCAGACTATATGACAGTCGTTCCAGAAAGAGGTAGCTAATGTATCGTACAGAGAAAGTTGTTTTGAACGTCGGAAAAGGTTTGCGATCTTACTTTGCAGATATGACAAACTATTTTTATTTTTTTTTAAGTCTTAGGTTCAGAAGTCAATATCAAATCTGGATTTACACTTAGATGCATTGATTGTGTCGAAATTGATCTATTTCAAGTCCATATAAATTGATACTATCCAAGCCAAAACTTGCATTGAAACATAAATTATACGAGAAAAATTCAGGCCTTGCGAAAAAAGCGAGGGTAGGGGATGGGGTTTCATGAAGGAATTAAACGTTCCCTGATAATTTTATTGAGTATATGTGAAATAGTCTCAAATACCATTGAAACAAGGTATGAGAATAGGATATTGTTCTTGATATCGTTCCTTTCCAATTTTCTTTCTAAACCATTTACTTCCATACCTAATTTGACGTCTTTGATTCAAATTTGAGTTGTTTTCTGCAAATGCTTTGGATTCGGAGTTGTCGTCTGATAAATATGAAGCCCTGCGGTCAGGATAACAAAACTTGACAAACTGCTTGCAATTTATAACCCGCTTTGCACGCGCACTTGCGTGCAAAGCGGGGTTTAATTTGCAAAAGGTTTGTACCGTTTTGTTTTCTGAACGAAGGGCTGTTTTGTGCTTCTTGAACGTGCACCGAATGACCCCTTTCCTGTGAAATTCAAGCATCATTTCACCCCTCTACTGACAGTTCGGACCAATTTATGTTCGATTATCTGCCCAGTAAATGTCGAGAGGTGCTTGTTTTCGCGCCTCTCGATGCGGTTAAGTGAAAATAAAATGGCTCCCATATGCTGGTCGACTCTTTTCTTGCTTGTTTTTTTTTTTTTTTTTTTTTTTTTATCTAAATTCATATTTCAACGGAAACAGTTTCGGAATGAACTCAACAAGTGGTCGAATTCATATTGTAAGGGTATGGAGGCGAATTCTGTTTTCTATCCTAAGCTCTTCTAGACTTATCCCCTCGTTCTTGCCTCTTCCGTGAATGATAATCCAAGAAAAAAATGATAATGGTACCGTTAGGAGGAGTTGCTCATGGAATTGACAAGTTGAAAATTTTTTGAATGTTTAATAACAACAATATTAATAATAATAATATTAATAATAATGATAATAATAATATCTTTATTTATAGAAGGTAACGTGTTAAGACAATTATATGAAGCAAATCTTATTTTCAACATGGCCTTCTTAAAACAATTGAATTAACTACGACTAAATTCTCTCTCTCTGTCTGTCTGTCTGTCTGTCTCTCTCTCTCACTCTCTCTCTCTCTCTCTTTCTCTCTTTCTCTCTCTCTCTCTTTCTCTCTCTCTCAGCAAAAAAAAACAAACAAACAAACTCACTGGAGAAGAAATTGTATAATGGGAAAAATACTAGCGTTTGTAATTTACGTTTAAGGAATGATATTGAATGAAAGTGATGAGGGAGTTTTGAATGATTTTTAAGTTAGGCAAAAGACAATCGCTATTTTCGTCCACTTGGATTTCGTGTCTTTACGGACAAATCAAACGCTGAAAAATAATTCAATTACTTGACCGATTTGATTAGAATATTTACCATTTTTAACCATTTCGAAGCGTTTTGAACAATTTCGTGGCGTTTTTGAGTGATTTGAGTAAGTGTTTGGAATGAATGATATGAGCGCTTCAAGCGAGTGATCTTGAATGGTTTTGATCGATATAAGTGTCAATTTCTAAAGGTTACTAACTGTATAAATGATCACCGTGTTGGTAAAAATGATGCAATATATGAGACCCGTCAGGCGAAAAGGGATCATCTAGGTAGTACTTAAAGTATCGACCAAAGGCAGACTCCACGGATCGCAACGGGTTGCTGCAAATTCTCAGATGGACCCCTTTTAAGTGACGGATCACTTTTTTCTCTATAGGATGTTGTGTAAATTTTACTTACTTACGATACAGTTTTCTCACATAAAAAAACAACATTAAGAAAAGCCGAAAAACACAAACAAGTAGTACTGAGTGAATGAGTTTCTTTTCAAAAGCGTTATCCTTTATCACAATAAATTGTACCATACTGTACGACTAAAGTTTTCGATTACATTTAATTTTCCCAGACTCAAAACCCGAATGACCACTATCAAAAGAGCTTAGGCGATGAGAAGGACTTACAGTCAAAAATCATATTCCATTCGTTATCAATCTCTAAAACTTTCCTTTTCGCTTGACGGGACGTAGAAAATGTTACGTAATTCTCAGTGACAGTTTAAATTAGAAAACAACAATAAACTGTTATAATCCGTGTGGTCCCGTACACTTTATTATACCCTACAGATAATACAGGATATGCCCCCACGGACTTTTATAGTTCATTATATATACCAGACGACAAAATTTTCGACTGATCCAAATGCAAAGAAGAAATCTGTATCGATGACATGTAATAAGAAATATGGATGCTCATCATTTTTTTCAAAGGTTTTCTTGTTAAAGTCGCCTAACGCTAAACTTTTCGTTTTCGTTTTATTATAACCATTAACAGACGACAGGACAAGACTCTTAGGCGCACCAGACGGACAATTGAAGAATGCTACTGATATTGAGGATAACTTATTGAACCGTCGAACTTACAAACCTGCATATTTTTTGGGGGAAATAATCGGTGATTATTCGCTTACTTTATAAGTAAAAAAACGTTTATTAAGGGGTCGAAATCGGTGGTCAGGGTTTAATTGACGTTATTTCTGCATACGTCGCGTGTTTGGAGACCAAACTACTCAATACTGGCTGAGTTCGAACTAAGTACCTATATATGTACCAAAATGAAGTGCCCGACCACAGAGATACCTATGATAAAACGGATATATGCTCCTGGATTTTCGGTTATTTTGTACAAAAATACCATCAAAAAGGACTTTATGTCTATTGCAGGGGTTATCAGGACAATTCAAAAGCCAACTCCGGGCAAATCAGACATTAAGATGGACAACCAATATATGTCGATTAAGGTTCATGTAAAGTGCTTGAGACCGAATTTTAAGGGCTCCTCATTTGCCATGAAAAAGCAGTATCTCAAGGTATATTATATATCAAAATCAAGCTCTTTATGAGCACAAGCAGTAAAGCAATATGAGACTGCTATAGCTATATGGGTATAGCCAAAACATTGTGGAAAAGGATCATTTCGTACAGAACAAGCAACTGCATGACTGTCGGATAAAATGGCCCATCTTTTAACAAAGTACAGTCTAAAGTACTACCAAGGTACTACTACAACCGTTGGTATAAAACCCGGACCCAAAACATTGTTATGCAATCAATCTTTTTTGACTTATTTTATAAACACATATGTCATATATATCGTTCTAATTTTGTAAACGCGTAGATCTTTGTAAGGTATGGTGTGTTATCACAACATAATTGGACATTGATAGTTTATATACCTGTAAGGTTGTTTAGCTATATATCAGTTTTTATTTCACAAAATGATAAATATACAGTAATTTATGATAGATCATTGAATTAAAAAATCTATAATTTGAAATAAATCGCAGAAAATATTTCACAATATTATGGTGTAATGTTGCACCATAACTAACATCTATTTTACAAACAGACCAAACCGGTTTGACATGTATATTGACAAAATAAATGAAAATTGATTGTTTCAAAAGAGCCTTTTGAGACCGAGTTTTATATCTAAGTATGTAGTAGTACCTAGTAGGAACATCTGTCTACATTCTGATCAAATTTAGGTTAATTTATCCAGCCGTAATGAAGTTGTTGGTTTTGAACAAAATATCCCTATCATGCCAATGGTTTGGCTTTGTTATGTGATTTGGCCTCTTATTTTGTGCAACTGCTTGTACTCATCTACAGCTTCAATTTGATATATTGTTAAGCTGGGCAAACTGTCTTTTTTGTAAATAGAAGCAGCATTAAATTTGGTTCCAAAATTCTTTACATGAACTTAAAGGCCCTTCCGTAGTTTCATGTCGAATTGGCAGCTATACTTATGTAGGTAATGGCTCTTTTCAATTATCCAATTAATAATAATTAATAAATGATAATAAAATGGTGATAATAACAACAACAATTTTCATAAGTATTATTATCAGTTTCATTATAATTACTTTAATTATCATTATGATAATTAGCACCACCGTTACATTTGTTTTCTTAATATTATAACTATGATTTTGTACTTCTCCTTTTATCACGTCGTTTACGATCGCCATCAAGTGTTTTCGCTTTTCGGCGCTAAATCAGACATAAAGATGGACGACCAATACATCTCGATGGAGGCCTCTCCATAGTTTCATGCCAAATTGCCTGCTACTAATGGCTGTTTACCGTCATCCATTATCCCGAATCGGACTGATTCTTGACGTGTACAAATTGGTAACTTATAACTTATCTATCGTGCGAAAGGATAAAGAGAGCAATCAGTCAAAAGTCTTATAGAAATTCCGCTAGTTTTTTTATTTTTTAATTTAGCTTTACACTTTTTTCATTTTCATCTATTAATTTAATATAAATGTTCTGTCACCAAATATACACAACCGTTGTTATCTTTCCATGTAAAGCAACTAAAAGCCAACTAAGAGCAGCCGTTGTTATCTTTCCATGTATAACAACTAAAAACAAACTAAGATCCTGAATGCTTTGCTTACTGACATATCCACCTGGCCTGTGGGATTTTCCGGTCTTAAATCCGAAACCTTCGATTGTTATTAGATAACTAGTCTAACATCCCAAAACTGGTCCATGCGCAGAAACCTGCTCTTGCTGATGACAGAAAAAAGTCTCGGTTTTTTCAAGGTTACGGATGTGTCACTTGCGAATTAGGAGTTTGTAGATGTCTTAAGTTTGTAAGTCGCCACCAATAAATGGTATCCCTTTTCAAAATCTAAAAGGCTCCGTTGAAATATACATCCTTTACGCACGAGAAACTTGTTGTCATGCTGCTGAGATTTATATGAAAACACTTTGTTTTATGTCGACAATGTTCTATAGTTTTCACTGAACGTAATCTTGTCCATAAAGAAATGAAATTTTGGCACCGCAATCGCAAATATATTATCGCTGAGCCCAATAATTAAGAAATAAAACAATAACAAAATGACAAAATCAAACCTTACATAAAATAAAGAAAATTAAGAAGGTTTAATTTGTGGAAGAAATTGTTTCACGAAATAAGGCATAGCTATAAAAGTTAACACAGTTTTGTTAAATATCACAAATCGGTACACTTAACCAAAAACAAACTACTAAGGCCCAATTGCATAACAAAAGTTTAGTGGTGACCTCGTTTTTAACCATAACTTTTTCAAAATGGTTAACCCCGACATCGGCATTAAACTATGCAATAGGGCTTTGATGTTTAACCATAGAATGCAGCTTACTGGACCAATTATTTTGTGTCTGAAAACATTAGTTACATAGACTATCATTGGGCCCAGATATCAATTCTCCGATACAATAAGGAATAGATCAAAGATGATGATAAACCTTACACACCATCGATCTCATGTCAAGTGTAGCGCCGTAAATAATGATAAAACTCGCATTTTACTAAACAAGTAAGTCATCTAAATGAAATGTATTCAATAGATAGATAGACAGACTTTATTCGGATAAAATAGGAAATGATAGAACATGGTAAAATACTAAGAAAACGCATATTTAAATGAATATATCACAGTGCGTTTTTCATTCCATGTCTGCCACATCCAAACCTGGGATAACGCGAAAAAGAGATAGGATATCTCTTATTTCCATCGCGGTCCCTCCTGTTCAATATAAACAGAATCATATATGAGCCTGTGCGTGACATTTCCAACAATTTGACATATGTGTGAGGTGAAAGCATTTAAGAACACATGAAGTTACATATGATAACTTGTCAAACTGTCAAAATATACTCTATGACCTTATCTATCTATAAATTGCGGAGTGAAGACTCTGGTCAGACTGTGCGGAAGCACAGACTGGCCAAAGTATTTGCTTTGTACACATTCTATATATTTGGAAATCACAGGCACAGGCTCATATTATATTTCAAATGTATGTACACTGCTGTCAATAACAACAAGAGGATCAAGATGAGAGATCTGGGCCCGAGATATAAAAAAGGTCTCTCATTCTCTCAATATTTTCTCAAGTTTCAACTTGAGATTATAGCCGAAATGATGTTGTAATACTGATTTTAATGTATGAATATTAAAGCTAATATTAATAAGTTGTTCTAAATAACAACTTTTTAATATCATTTTTTATGTTTATATATTTTGATATATTTGCATTCTAAATTTGAGAAAATAGAGGACTCGGGCGTAACATAAATATGATTACCAAACGGGTAGCATTTTGACAAACACGAAAGAAGTCAATGAGGCGATCACTGTAATGCATGTTGCATATTCACAATGAAAACTTTTGTTTTCAACAAAGTAATATTTAATTCAATGTACCTCTTTTATTAAGATGTAAAAATGTGATAATTAAACTAAGAAGAGGTTCGCTAAAAGATACCACAACTATTCGTCCTCTAATTCCAGATGAGACTATCTAAAAATAGATCGCCATTCTCATCATTTTTATAAGACACAAGCAAAGTGATTGGTTTGCTACAAAACTTGATAACCTAATAAAATTAATTTAGGAACACTTTTCTCTTGTTTCATCTCTAAAGTAGAAAAACGTCCAAAGAAATTGTTCACAACGGACACGTGCGATGATAGACGACGGATTAGCGCAACAGCTCCGATTGAGCATTCATTGTCTAGATAAGCTGAAGATCGTCTATCAATTCAAATCTTTTTGTTATCCGTAACCGACATGTTTGACTTTGAAACTGCCATTGCTTTAAATCGTACCCCTTATAATTCGGTTCACGACATATCTCTGCTGTATACGAGGCTTTTGGACTAGCATGATGATCATAGCCTACACTTTTTACTATACATAATTGGTTGTTGTCTGGATAACTTAAACCAAAGTTTTCCCAAGCAATTTCTTCAAATTTATATCTAACTCTAATTAAGTTAGTGGACCCGCAATAGTCCCGCAACAATTAGGAACTCAAGATCTTTTCCCTTTGTGTTAAAATGTTTCGCAAGGAGTTTGGTTGACAAAGCGGGTCACGTGACGGTGTTCCATGAACGAGGCATATTCTTTAATCGTCGTAGCACGCCTGCTTCCTCACATTATTCTTTACCTGAAATTATATCACATATACGGTTTGTCAATTTGCTTTAGTGTAAGATAGATTTATATTGCATTGAGCGAACAACAAAAGCTATAATTTCACAAGCAGCTCCGTTCGCTAAATGAAATATCAATCGATCTATCATAAAAAACGATATTTTTTTAATATTCAAAAACGAAACAAAATGTGAAAACTTATAGGACATTTTCTAAAAGCGCGTCTTTATGAACATGATTGCTATTAAGCATTTGTATGATGGTGTCAGTCATTAGGCTGAAATGCGGGATATAGATAAACTAAATACAAGGGCGGATCCAGGATTTCTGTAAATATACAGTAAAATTTGTGTTAAGCGACCACCTAAGGGACCACCAAAAAGCGGTCGTTTATGAGAATGGTCGCTTAATACAAAATATTATGATAAAGTGACAGTTCATTTTGATCGCATTTATAGATTGTCGGTCAAGTCGTACTGAATCCTATGGTGTTTAAACCAATTAGAATCGTCTTATTGAGACGATTCTAATGGGTTCAAACAAAATAAGATTCAACAATAACCAATTTTTCGTTAAGAATGTCCCCTTTTTCAGAGATTTTGCTTACGGTGAAGGGACTTTTTATGGTGGTCGCTAAATAAAATTGGCGCTTTATACACGTGGTCGCTCGAGCAATATCGATTGTAGTTAGAACATACAAATCCCAAAATGGTTTTAAGGGACAAAGGTGTTACAAGTCTGTGTTTAAGTAGACGGGACTCTCAAAACTATCTGGCCCAAGTACGCAGGACGATCTGGAAAACAACTTCAAAAAAGAATTGAAGACTATTTTAAACAATTTTCATTTTTTTTTTCTGAATTTGATCCCCAATGTATTTTGTGCTTATAAGGTAAATCGGGTAACATACAATGATTCAGGGGCGCGTTTTACTAATCTTCTTACGAAAAAAATAATCGTAACTCAAAATCAAAGCAGTAATTCTGTTTTAATACCCATTTTAATGTATCAACATAAAAGATAATATAAATAAGGTGTTAAAAATAACAACTTATCAATATTATCCTTTATTTTCATACATTTATTTTAATTCAAAATTTGAGAAAATTTTCAGTTGAGTCTGAGAAAAGTTTTATAACCTCTGGCCCTGATGTTGGTCAAACGTCTCTTGAATTTATCACTGATACCAAATTTTGTGTTGCAGTTTGTTTTTCAAAAAGCATTTGCGGATCCAATGGGAGTTCGGGGGTTCAAATGAACCCCTTCTGAGGCCTATTTATTAAATTGTTATGTGGATATTCAAACGTAGTGCAAATATTGAAAATAGACAATAAAGGGCTATAAAACTAGCTTGTTTGGCAAGGCGGTACAAACATCTCTTTTCTCAACCCGGCTTCAGCCATATAACCTTCATCAAGTACACAAGGTAGTGGATAGAAATGCACCTTTAGGATCAACTTCGGAAAAAGAATTAAAGACTGTGTAATTTTTTTTTTTTCAATTCTTTTCTGAAATTGATTTCCAGAGGTTTCCACGGACTTACATCAAACAGTTTTGAGAGTCCTTGCTACTTATTTGCGAGTCGCAGACTCTCAAAACCTAATGCCCTTAAAGCCCTGTCGGGATTTGTATGTTCGACCTCCCTCTCATTTACAGAAATCCTTGATCCTCTTTTAAAAAGCCTGGTGTTCCATCTAAAAAGAGAATTGTATCTTAGTATGTCTTTAAAATTTACCTTATAACTATACAAATATCCGTGTGATAACATCCCGTATGATATTTTTTTTATGCTATCACATAGTTATTTTTAGAACAATGATATAATGCGGTTATTCTTAGAAACTCGAATTTCTGTTAGAAACATCTACTAAAACAAGGCAAATAGAAATAATAGGATAAATATAATACGTACTTAGTGTATTGTATGAAAAAATATTTAACTCGGTTGTGAGAATTGATTATTGTCTCGGCAGAGCCTCGACAATGATCAATTCTCCGAACCTCGTTAGATATTTTTTCTCATATAAATCACTAAGTACGTATTATATATATCTGTTTGTTTCCACGAAGATGAGGCATTGGGATAATCTATATTTAATGGAGTCAGAAACAGACAAAAACAGCGGAACCAGATTTATAGTGTTTTTACATTTAATACGTGTTTGATTATAATGTCGGTTAATCTATCATTAAAACGTCATTTTTGTATGTGAATATAAAACTGTCTATCATTTATTGCAGTCCAAACCTGAATAGAGTTTCTCATTTGGTTCGTGCATCTGATTATGAGAGCTTATTCAGTAAGACGACTATGTCCTGAAAACGAGTAGATTTTACTCAAACTGTTTCTGTGCTTTATCTATTTTATCAGAATTGTCGACCTGTAGCAATTGTTACTTGATGCTGGCCATAAATCTTAATTATAACTAAGGTTGGCTGCTGATAGAGGACCGTTATATTATTAAACCAGATTTTATTCTTTACAAGTGGTTTGATGCAGACCTACTGGAAAGTTAATGAAATTATGCGATCTTTAAAACTGATTCTACATCTTTTTCAACACATTAATATTATTCTGTATTTTAATATATACCCTTATTACCCTAAAAATAATATCAACCCTTGTGATACTGAATGAAAACCATAGTAAAATTTCATTAGAATCAAAGTGCTAAAGGCACTGAATGCACAGTGACATCTCCTTTTATCACCTTTTTTTTTACATTATCTTGCAAGTAACCAATGTTGCATGAGAAAATTTGATGAAAGCAGTTTCTCCCTGGCTTGTTAGATTGAACTGAAATATTTTATCACAAATATTTTTTTGCATTTTGAATCTTCTGATTAGGGTTCGATCTCCAATGGTGGCACTCATCCCTTCTGGCTATTAGTCTCTCACCAATGTTTTGATAATCATAGACCTATGTGAGATAGCAGCTGTAGGTAAGAAAAGAATATAATGGTAGTACTTGATTCCTGGTGAGAAATACCAGGAATCAATTGTTAGGTGCTCCAGCTGCCAAGATAAACTGCTGAATGATTGTTGAAAGTGGCGTTAAACCCAATTCAAACCCATGAATCTTCTGATAATGATCATCAGACTGTGGGGTTTATTTAATAAAACATGAGAAGTTTTTTTTTTTCATCTTTCTTTGCTATTTTTGGTAGAACAACCATATAGCCACATGTATGGGATAAAATTATGATGCTTCCCAGGACGGTATGCGTCGCCTGAGTACCAATTTAGTTGAAACCTGTCTGTATGGTAGAATTTGGAAATTAAAACTGAAGGACACTTTACGAGTTACAATTGATTCAGCAATTATCATAGACATAGACATATTCTTTATTGACACAAACTTACATAAAGTTAATTTTCAAATTACAAGTAACATGATATCTAAATATGTGAAAGTTGGCTTTCAAGCCGTCATTTTCCTAAAGAAAATTGGCTTGGTTTGAGCGTAATACAGAAATCATAGTGTCAACCAGATTTGTTAATCGTGTTCAAATGATTAACAGATCGTCGGGTGAAAAGTAACGAAAGGCAATTACTCAAACGCTTAGCTAGGTAGAGTTACAGTTCTTGTTCACAGTTCTTCCCCTTGATGAGATATATTCACCTAAAAGAATTCACAATCACCGTTAATACTCTATCAGAAATATGCTCCCAACAAAATCCAGGTGTTAAAACCAAAAGACAAGAACTAAAAAAGTCTACCTAGAGTTACGGTTCTTATGCAATACATTTTGCATCAATACCATTGATTTCTCAGCCTAATAACACAGGGTATAACGTGCCACGCCGACACCAGAAGGTTCGTGGACACCTGATCGATTTTTTCGATACGGAACTAACGGTGGTGCAAGTTTTTGACTGATTTGTAAACCTTAATAATCATTTTCATATCAATTTTTAGTATCGCCGTCGAGATAAATGGTTCTTCTTTTAGGAAATAAAAGTAGAGGGTAACAACTAAGCAAAATGAGCGAGTTCTAGCTCTAGGAGTGAGTGACTTTGCTTGTCTTTTAGGTTTGTCACTAATTTTTTGTCAAACAACCTGACTATTCTTCATTGTTTGTGCTTGTCTAAGAGCATTTATGTATCCTCTACACGCATACCAAATTTCTCGGCGAAAGATCCACATTAAGCGAAGACATACGTACTTTTATGGGCCTGGGTAGAGAAAAATATGATAACAATACACCCCCTGAATTTTTAGCGATTGGAAATCGACACCAGAGTTTAAAGAAGTTGTGATAACTCGACACCTTCCTTTAAATCATCTATATTCCTCCCTAAACGCTCGTGTACTGACCGTAAACGGAGCAGTTTCTGTACATTTCAGCTAATAAAGGCTAGGTGATTAATTTGGGAGCAAATTCAAACCAATCCCATTACCTATGGCACATATTTTTACCGTTCTTCCAATCTTACATTTCACCAAGTTGGCAAACTCTGTTTGAATATTTGTATTCGTAAATGCGATCTGTGAAACGCCATAGGACATTGAATATCGTGAAATCGTATTTCCTCTTCTTTAACTATATCGGTTTTGTAGCGCTTTCATTTGTTCTGTTACTGTTACATTTATATTCATTTGTGCCTAAATTATAGCACTTATTTTCACCGTTCTGCCTATGATACATTGAACTAAGGTGACACACTCTTTTTCAATAATCGCATCATAAATGCGATCTATGAAAGGTTCATAGGACGTTGAATCTCATGAAATCATATTTCCCATTCTTTACAAATATCGGGTATATCGTTTTCATGCGTCCTGTTACTGTTACGAGTATATTCCTTTGCGTCTGAACGAGGAAAAAATGTAAGCGGTTGACCTAGATACCAAATATACAGCTTCCTACGTGTATGAAATGTTGGTCCTACAACGTCATTATAGAATAAATTTCATTAGAGGACGACCAAAAGCTGAATTTTAATCTTTAATTTCGGATTTTAATCGCATTACGTCGATTTGTTTGCAGTCAGGTGACATTTTCAGATATTTAAGGTGAATCTCAGAAGTTTGAAAATATCGTGTTTTTTTTCCCCTTTCTTTATTGATTTTTATTTTTTTTCATTTTTTCGAAGAAAAACAGAAAAGTTCCTAGGGTGACCTTCTTCTGAAAATAATCAAGAAATTTGGATTGACCCTTAATAAGGGAGTGTCAGAGTGGGGCTTGTTTTTACTATGAAATGTTTTAAAAATATTCCGTTCTCCCAACCCAATGGCCAAATTTCAATGAAATTTTGCATGAATGTTCCTTGAGCGGACCCTCTTCTAAAGTTGTTCTAGAAATTCTTATTTACCCCTAAATATGGGTGTGGCAGTGCGAGGCTATTTTTTATTTTTTTTTTTTTTTAATTCTTCTCCTCCCAAACGTTTTTTAAACTAAAAGACTCATTCCAATGTAGCTTGGCAGAATGAACCTTGGATGACCTTGCTCTAAAGTTGTTTTCATTGAAGCAGATCAAAACGATGGTTTATTATCGAAGACCTATATGGGATAGCAGCTGATGGCTAGGAAAGGATGAATTGATAGTACTAGGGCCCGTTTCACTAACCTTCATTTGCGTACGCCAAATATTTACGTACGTACTCATTTACGCTTAACGTACGTTTTTGCGTACGCCGTTTCACTAACACTTGCGTAAACGGGCAATTGCGTACGCATTTCTTAAGTTTAAATAATCCCGAAGCAAAACATTTTTCACGCTAATTCTTCGGATTACGCAAGTCCTCCCCCTTGCGTACATTTACGCAAGATTTACGTAAAATCGTAAACTTTCGATGGTTAATGAAACGGGCGTACGCAAATTCTCGTTGCGTAGGCAAATATTTACGAACAATCCATGCGTACGCTGTTTAGTGAAACGACCTCCTGGTGTGGGAAACACCATGAGTCGATATTAAGGTATTCCAGCTGCCACGATATGACTTCTAGATTTCTAAAAGCGGCGTTAAATCCCAAACAAACAAACACATGAAAACGAGGATGGAAAGTCATAAGCGTGCTGTTTGAATTCCAAGAAGTATAATAACAACGCCATACAATGAGACGAATATCTATGTATATCGATCTCTCAATATAAAACGAACAATTATTCTTTTTTCTTTAATGGATAATATAAGACGATAAGTGAAAAATTTAGGATTGATTGGCTTGGATAGTCTCTTTCGCACATGAAATCATGGTATGGGATAACACCAACGGTATGATGTTACCCGATAAAATGATGTCTTATACCACTTTATCTTTCAAACTGGATTCAAATTGGTAATTGCACTGATTTGTGCCATAAAAACCTAGTGGTAGTCCACCTAGAAATCTTGTTAACACACTAGAAACGAGCTGTGATGGACACGTGACATTTGACGGGAAATATGACAAATTTACACTTTTTTCATTTTCATCTATTAATTTAATATAAATGTTCTGTCACCAAATATACACAACCGTTGTTATCTTTCCATGTAAAGCAACTAAAAGCCAACTAAGAGCAGCCGTTGTTATCTTTCCATGTATAACAACTAAAAACAAACTAAGATCCTGAATGCTTTGCTTACTGACATATCCACCTGGCCTGTGGGATTTTCCGGTCTTAAATCCGAAACCTTCGATTGTTATTAGATAACTAGTCTAACATCCCAAAACTGGTCCATGCGCAGAAACCTGCTCTTGCTGATGACAGAAAAAAGTCTCGGTTTTTTCAAGGTTACGGATGTGTCACTTGCGAATTAGGAGTTTGTAGATGTCTTAAGTTTGTAAGTCGCCACCAATAAATGGTATCCCTTTTCAAAATCTAAAAGGCTCCGTTGAAATATACATCCTTTACGCACGAGAAACTTGTTGTCATGCTGCTGAGATTTATATGAAAACACTTTGTTTTATGTCGACAATGTTCTATAGTTTTCACTGAACGTAATCTTGTCCATAAAGAAATGAAATTTTGGCACCGCAATCGCAAATATATTATCGCTGAGCCCAATAATTAAGAAATAAAACAATAACAAAATGACAAAATCAAACCTTACATAAAATAAAGAAAATTAAGAAGGTTTAATTTGTGGAAGAAATTGTTTCACGAAATAAGGCATAGCTATAAAAGTTAACACAGTTTTGTTAAATATCACAAATCGGTACACTTAACCAAAAACAAACTACTAAGGCCCAATTGCATAACAAAAGTTTAGTGGTGACCTCGTTTTTAACCATAACTTTTTCAAAATGGTTAACCCCGACATCGGCATTAAACTATGCAATAGGGCTTTGATGTTTAACCATAGAATGCAGCTTACTGGACCAATTATTTTGTGTCTGAAAACATTAGTTACATAGACTATCATTGGGCCCAGATATCAATTCTCCGATACAATAAGGAATAGATCAAAGATGATGATAAACCTTACACACCATCGATCTCATGTCAAGTGTAGCGCCGTAAATAATGATAAAACTCGCATTTTACTAAACAAGTAAGTCATCTAAATGAAATGTATTCAATAGATAGATAGACAGACTTTATTCGGATAAAATAGGAAATGATAGAACATGGTAAAATACTAAGAAAACGCATATTTAAATGAATATATCACAGTGCGTTTTTCATTCCATGTCTGCCACATCCAAACCTGGGATAACGCGAAAAAGAGATAGGATATCTCTTATTTCCATCGCGGTCCCTCCTGTTCAATATAAACAGAATCATATATGAGCCTGTGCGTGACATTTCCAACAATTTGACATATGTGTGAGGTGAAAGCATTTAAGAACACATGAAGTTACATATGATAACTTGTCAAACTGTCAAAATATACTCTATGACCTTATCTATCTATAAATTGCGGAGTGAAGACTCTGGTCAGACTGTGCGGAAGCACAGACTGGCCAAAGTATTTGCTTTGTACACATTCTATATATTTGGAAATCACAGGCACAGGCTCATATTATATTTCAAATGTATGTACACTGCTGTCAATAACAACAAGAGGATCAAGATGAGAGATCTGGGCCCGAGATATAAAAAAGGTCTCTCATTCTCTCAATATTTTCTCAAGTTTCAACTTGAGATTATAGCCGAAATGATGTTGTAATACTGATTTTAATGTATGAATATTAAAGCTAATATTAATAAGTTGTTCTAAATAACAACTTTTTAATATCATTTTTTATGTTTATATATTTTGATATATTTGCATTCTAAATTTGAGAAAATAGAGGACTCGGGCGTAACATAAATATGATTACCAAACGGGTAGCATTTTGACAAACACGAAAGAAGTCAATGAGGCGATCACTGTAATGCATGTTGCATATTCACAATGAAAACTTTTGTTTTCAACAAAGTAATATTTAATTCAATGTACCTCTTTTATTAAGATGTAAAAATGTGATAATTAAACTAAGAAGAGGTTCGCTAAAAGATACCACAACTATTCGTCCTCTAATTCCAGATGAGACTATCTAAAAATAGATCGCCATTCTCATCATTTTTATAAGACACAAGCAAAGTGATTGGTTTGCTACAAAACTTGATAACCTAATAAAATTAATTTAGGAACACTTTTCTCTTGTTTCATCTCTAAAGTAGAAAAACGTCCAAAGAAATTGTTCACAACGGACACGTGCGATGATAGACGACGGATTAGCGCAACAGCTCCGATTGAGCATTCATTGTCTAGATAAGCTGAAGATCGTCTATCAATTCAAATCTTTTTGTTATCCGTAACCGACATGTTTGACTTTGAAACTGCCATTGCTTTAAATCGTACCCCTTATAATTCGGTTCACGACATATCTCTGCTGTATACGAGGCTTTTGGACTAGCATGATGATCATAGCCTACACTTTTTACTATACATAATTGGTTGTTGTCTGGATAACTTAAACCAAAGTTTTCCCAAGCAATTTCTTCAAATTTATATCTAACTCTAATTAAGTTAGTGGACCCGCAATAGTCCCGCAACAATTAGGAACTCAAGATCTTTTCCCTTTGTGTTAAAATGTTTCGCAAGGAGTTTGGTTGACAAAGCGGGTCACGTGACGGTGTTCCATGAACGAGGCATATTCTTTAATCGTCGTAGCACGCCTGCTTCCTCACATTATTCTTTACCTGAAATTATATCACATATACGGTTTGTCAATTTGCTTTAGTGTAAGATAGATTTATATTGCATTGAGCGAACAACAAAAGCTATAATTTCACAAGCAGCTCCGTTCGCTAAATGAAATATCAATCGATCTATCATAAAAAACGATATTTTTTTAATATTCAAAAACGAAACAAAATGTGAAAACTTATAGGACATTTTCTAAAAGCGCGTCTTTATGAACATGATTGCTATTAAGCATTTGTATGATGGTGTCAGTCATTAGGCTGAAATGCGGGATATAGATAAACTAAATACAAGGGCGGATCCAGGATTTCTGTAAATATACAGTAAAATTTGTGTTAAGCGACCACCTAAGGGACCACCAAAAAGCGGTCGTTTATGAGAATGGTCGCTTAATACAAAATATTATGATAAAGTGACAGTTCATTTTGATCGCATTTATAGATTGTCGGTCAAGTCGTACTGAATCCTATGGTGTTTAAACCAATTAGAATCGTCTTATTGAGACGATTCTAATGGGTTCAAACAAAATAAGATTCAACAATAACCAATTTTTCGTTAAGAATGTCCCCTTTTTCAGAGATTTTGCTTACGGTGAAGGGACTTTTTATGGTGGTCGCTAAATAAAATTGGCGCTTTATACACGTGGTCGCTCGAGCAATATCGACTGTAGTTAGAACATACAAATCCCAAAATGGTTTTAAGGGACAAAGGTGTTACAAGTCTGTGTTTAAGTAGACGGGACTCTCAAAACTATCTGGCCCAAGTACGCAGGACGATCTGGAAAACAACTTCAAAAAAGAATTGAAGACTATTTTAAACAATTTTCATTTTTTTTTTCTGAATTTGATCCCCAATGTATTTTGTGCTTATAAGGTAAATCGGGTAACATACAATGATTCAGGGGCGCGTTTTACTAATCTTCTTACGAAAAAAATAATCGTAACTCAAAATCAAAGCAGTAATTCTGTTTTAATACCCATTTTAATGTATCAACATAAAAGATAATATAAATAAGGTGTTAAAAATAACAACTTATCAATATTATCCTTTATTTTCATACATTTATTTTAATTCAAAATTTGAGAAAATTTTCAGTTGAGTCTGAGAAAAGTTTTATAACCTCTGGCCCTGATGTTGGTCAAACGTCTCTTGAATTTATCACTGATACCAAATTTTGTGTTGCAGTTTGTTTTTCAAAAAGCATTTGCGGATCCAATGGGAGTTCGGGGGTTCAAATGAACCCCTTCTGAGGCCTATTTATTAAATTGTTATGTGGATATTCAAACGTAGTGCAAATATTGAAAATAGACAATAAAGGGCTATAAAACTAGCTTGTTTGGCAAGGCGGTACAAACATCTCTTTTCTCAACCCGGCTTCAGCCATATAACCTTCATCAAGTACACAAGGTAGTGGATAGAAATGCACCTTTAGGATCAACTTCGGAAAAAGAATTAAAGACTGTGTAATTTTTTTTTTTTTCAATTCTTTTCTGAAATTGATTTCCAGAGGTTTCCACGGACTTACATCAAACAGTTTTGAGAGTCCTTGCTACTTATTTGCGAGTCGCAGACTCTCAAAACCTAATGCCCTTAAAGCCCTGTCGGGATTTGTATGTTCGACCTCCCTCTCATTTACAGAAATCCTTGATCCTCTTTTAAAAAGCCTGGTGTTCCATCTAAAAAGAGAATTGTATCTTAGTATGTCTTTAAAATTTACCTTATAACTATACAAATATCCGTGTGATAACATCCCGTATGATATTTTTTTTATGCTATCACATAGTTATTTTTAGAACAATGATATAATGCGGTTATTCTTAGAAACTCGAATTTCTGTTAGAAACATCTACTAAAACAAGGCAAATAGAAATAATAGGATAAATATAATACGTACTTAGTGTATTGTATGAAAAAATATTTAACTCGGTTGTGAGAATTGATTATTGTCTCGGCAGAGCCTCGACAATGATCAATTCTCCGAACCTCGTTAGATATTTTTTCTCATATAAATCACTAAGTACGTATTATATATATCTGTTTGTTTCCACGAAGATGAGGCATTGGGATAATCTATATTTAATGGAGTCAGAAACAGACAAAAACAGCGGAACCAGATTTATAGTGTTTTTACATTTAATACGTGTTTGATTATAATGTCGGTTAATCTATCATTAAAACGTCATTTTTGTATGTGAATATAAAACTGTCTATCATTTATTGCAGTCCAAACCTGAATAGAGTTTCTCATTTGGTTCGTGCATCTGATTATGAGAGCTTATTCAGTAAGACGACTATGTCCTGAAAACGAGTAGATTTTACTCAAACTGTTTCTGTGCTTTATCTATTTTATCAGAATTGTCGACCTGTAGCAATTGTTACTTGATGCTGGCCATAAATCTTAATTATAACTAAGGTTGGCTGCTGATAGAGGACCGTTATATTATTAAACCAGATTTTATTCTTTACAAGTGGTTTGATGCAGACCTACTGGAAAGTTAATGAAATTATGCGATCTTTAAAACTGATTCTACATCTTTTTCAACACATTAATATTATTCTGTATTTTAATATATACCCTTATTACCCTAAAAATAATATCAACCCTTGTGATACTGAATGAAAACCATAGTAAAATTTCATTAGAATCAAAGTGCTAAAGGCACTGAATGCACAGTGACATCTCCTTTTATCACCTTTTTTTTTACATTATCTTGCAAGTAACCAATGTTGCATGAGAAAATTTGATGAAAGCAGTTTCTCCCTGGCTTGTTAGATTGAACTGAAATATTTTATCACAAATATTTTTTTGCATTTTGAATCTTCTGATTAGGGTTCGATCTCCAATGGTGGCACTCATCCCTTCTGGCTATTAGTCTCTCACCAATGTTTTGATAATCATAGACCTATGTGAGATAGCAGCTGTAGGTAAGAAAAGAATATAATGGTAGTACTTGATTCCTGGTGAGAAATACCAGGAATCAATTGTTAGGTGCTCCAGCTGCCAAGATAAACTGCTGAATGATTGTTGAAAGTGGCGTTAAACCCAATTCAAACCCATGAATCTTCTGATAATGATCATCAGACTGTGGGGTTTATTTAATAAAACATGAGAAGTTTTTTTTTTTCATCTTTCTTTGCTATTTTTGGTAGAACAACCATATAGCCACATGTATGGGATAAAATTATGATGCTTCCCAGGACGGTATGCGTCGCCTGAGTACCAATTTAGTTGAAACCTGTCTGTATGGTAGAATTTGGAAATTAAAACTGAAGGACACTTTACGAGTTACAATTGATTCAGCAATTATCATAGACATAGACATATTCTTTATTGACACAAACTTACATAAAGTTAATTTTCAAATTACAAGTAACATGATATCTAAATATGTGAAAGTTGGCTTTCAAGCCGTCATTTTCCTAAAGAAAATTGGCTTGGTTTGAGCGTAATACAGAAATCATAGTGTCAACCAGATTTGTTAATCGTGTTCAAATGATTAACAGATCGTCGGGTGAAAAGTAACGAAAGGCAATTACTCAAACGCTTAGCTAGGTAGAGTTACAGTTCTTGTTCACAGTTCTTCCCCTTGATGAGATATATTCACCTAAAAGAATTCACAATCACCGTTAATACTCTATCAGAAATATGCTCCCAACAAAATCCAGGTGTTAAAACCAAAAGACAAGAACTAAAAAAGTCTACCTAGAGTTACGGTTCTTATGCAATACATTTTGCATCAATACCATTGATTTCTCAGCCTAATAACACAGGGTATAACGTGCCACGCCGACACCAGAAGGTTCGTGGACACCTGATCGATTTTTTCGATACGGAACTAACGGTGGTGCAAGTTTTTGACTGATTTGTAAACCTTAATAATCATTTTCATATCAATTTTTAGTATCGCCGTCGAGATAAATGGTTCTTCTTTTAGGAAATAAAAGTAGAGGGTAACAACTAAGCAAAATGAGCGAGTTCTAGCTCTAGGAGTGAGTGACTTTGCTTGTCTTTTAGGTTTGTCACTAATTTTTTGTCAAACAACCTGACTATTCTTCATTGTTTGTGCTTGTCTAAGAGCATTTATGTATCCTCTACACGCATACCAAATTTCTCGGCGAAAGATCCACATTAAGCGAAGACATACGTACTTTTATGGGCCTGGGTAGAGAAAAATATGATAACAATACACCCCCTGAATTTTTAGCGATTGGAAATCGACACCAGAGTTTAAAGAAGTTGTGATAACTCGACACCTTCCTTTAAATCATCTATATTCCTCCCTAAACGCTCGTGTACTGACCGTAAACGGAGCAGTTTCTGTACATTTCAGCTAATAAAGGCTAGGTGATTAATTTGGGAGCAAATTCAAACCAATCCCATTACCTATGGCACATATTTTTACCGTTCTTCCAATCTTACATTTCACCAAGTTGGCAAACTCTGTTTGAATATTTGTATTCGTAAATGCGATCTGTGAAACGCCATAGGACATTGAATATCGTGAAATCGTATTTCCTCTTCTTTAACTATATCGGTTTTGTAGCGCTTTCATTTGTTCTGTTACTGTTACATTTATATTCATTTGTGCCTAAATTATAGCACTTATTTTCACCGTTCTGCCTATGATACATTGAACTAAGGTGACACACTCTTTTTCAATAATCGCATCATAAATGCGATCTATGAAAGGTTCATAGGACGTTGAATCTCATGAAATCATATTTCCCATTCTTTACAAATATCGGGTATATCGTTTTCATGCGTCCTGTTACTGTTACGAGTATATTCCTTTGCGTCTGAACGAGGAAAAAATGTAAGCGGTTGACCTAGATACCAAATATACAGCTTCCTACGTGTATGAAATGTTGGTCCTACAACGTCATTATAGAATAAATTTCATTAGAGGACGACCAAAAGCTGAATTTTAATCTTTAATTTCGGATTTTAATCGCATTACGTCGATTTGTTTGCAGTCAGGTGACATTTTCAGATATTTAAGGTGAATCTCAGAAGTTTGAAAATATCGTGTTTTTTTTCCCCTTTCTTTATTGATTTTTATTTTTTTTCATTTTTTCGAAGAAAAACAGAAAAGTTCCTAGGGTGACCTTCTTCTGAAAATAATCAAGAAATTTGGATTGACCCTTAATAAGGGAGTGTCAGAGTGGGGCTTGTTTTTACTATGAAATGTTTTAAAAATATTCCGTTCTCCCAACCCAATGGCCAAATTTCAATGAAATTTTGCATGAATGTTCCTTGAGCGGACCCTCTTCTAAAGTTGTTCTAGAAATTCTTATTTACCCCTAAATATGGGTGTGGCAGTGCGAGGCTATTTTTTATTATTTTTTTTTTTTTAATTCTTCTCCTCCCAAACGTTTTTTAAACTAAAAGACTCATTCCAATGTAGCTTGGCAGAATGAACCTTGGATGACCTTGCTCTAAAGTTGTTTTCATTGAAGCAGATCAAAACGATGGTTTATTATCGAAGACCTATATGGGATAGCAGCTGATGGCTAGGAAAGGATGAATTGATAGTACTAGGGCCCGTTTCACTAACCTTCATTTGCGTACGCCAAATATTTACGTACGTACTCATTTACGCTTAACGTACGTTTTTGCGTACGCCGTTTCACTAACACTTGCGTAAACGGGCAATTGCGTACGCATTTCTTAAGTTTAAATAATCCCGAAGCAAAACATTTTTCACGCTAATTCTTCGGATTACGCAAGTCCTCCCCCTTGCGTACATTTACGCAAGATTTACGTAAAATCGTAAACTTTCGATGGTTAATGAAACGGGCGTACGCAAATTCTCGTTGCGTAGGCAAATATTTACGAACAATCCATGCGTACGCTGTTTAGTGAAACGACCTCCTGGTGTGGGAAACACCATGAGTCGATATTAAGGTATTCCAGCTGCCACGATATGACTTCTAGATTTCTAAAAGCGGCGTTAAATCCCAAACAAACAAACACATGAAAACGAGGATGGAAAGTCATAAGCGTGCTGTTTGAATTCCAAGAAGTATAATAACAACGCCATACAATGAGACGAATATCTATGTATATCGATCTCTCAATATAAAACGAACAATTATTCTTTTTTCTTTAATGGATAATATAAGACGATAAGTGAAAAATTTAGGATTGATTGGCTTGGATAGTCTCTTTCGCACATGAAATCATGGTATGGGATAACACCAACGGTATGATGTTACCCGATAAAATGATGTCTTATACCACTTTATCTTTCAAACTGGATTCAAATTGGTAATTGCACTGATTTGTGCCATAAAAACCTAGTGGTAGTCCACCTAGAAATCTTGTTAACACACTAGAAACGAGCTGTGATGGACACGTGACATTTGACGGGAAATATGACAAATTTACACTTTTTTCATTTTCATCTATTAATTTAATATAAATGTTCTGTCACCAAATATACACAACCGTTGTTATCTTTCCATGTAAAGCAACTAAAAGCCAACTAAGAGCAGCCGTTGTTATCTTTCCATGTATAACAACTAAAAACAAACTAAGATCCTGAATGCTTTGCTTACTGACATATCCACCTGGCCTGTGGGATTTTCCGGTCTTAAATCCGAAACCTTCGATTGTTATTAGATAACTAGTCTAACATCCCAAAACTGGTCCATGCGCAGAAACCTGCTCTTGCTGATGACAGAAAAAAGTCTCGGTTTTTTCAAGGTTACGGATGTGTCACTTGCGAATTAGGAGTTTGTAGATGTCTTAAGTTTGTAAGTCGCCACCAATAAATGGTATCCCTTTTCAAAATCTAAAAGGCTCCGTTGAAATATACATCCTTTACGCACGAGAAACTTGTTGTCATGCTGCTGAGATTTATATGAAAACACTTTGTTTTATGTCGACAATGTTCTATAGTTTTCACTGAACGTAATCTTGTCCATAAAGAAATGAAATTTTGGCACCGCAATCGCAAATATATTATCGCTGAGCCCAATAATTAAGAAATAAAACAATAACAAAATGACAAAATCAAACCTTACATAAAATAAAGAAAATTAAGAAGGTTTAATTTGTGGAAGAAATTGTTTCACGAAATAAGGCATAGCTATAAAAGTTAACACAGTTTTGTTAAATATCACAAATCGGTACACTTAACCAAAAACAAACTACTAAGGCCCAATTGCATAACAAAAGTTTAGTGGTGACCTCGTTTTTAACCATAACTTTTTCAAAATGGTTAACCCCGACATCGGCATTAAACTATGCAATAGGGCTTTGATGTTTAACCATAGAATGCAGCTTACTGGACCAATTATTTTGTGTCTGAAAACATTAGTTACATAGACTATCATTGGGCCCAGATATCAATTCTCCGATACAATAAGGAATAGATCAAAGATGATGATAAACCTTACACACCATCGATCTCATGTCAAGTGTAGCGCCGTAAATAATGATAAAACTCGCATTTTACTAAACAAGTAAGTCATCTAAATGAAATGTATTCAATAGATAGATAGACAGACTTTATTCGGATAAAATAGGAAATGATAGAACATGGTAAAATACTAAGAAAACGCATATTTAAATGAATATATCACAGTGCGTTTTTCATTCCATGTCTGCCACATCCAAACCTGGGATAACGCGAAAAAGAGATAGGATATCTCTTATTTCCATCGCGGTCCCTCCTGTTCAATATAAACAGAATCATATATGAGCCTGTGCGTGACATTTCCAACAATTTGACATATGTGTGAGGTGAAAGCATTTAAGAACACATGAAGTTACATATGATAACTTGTCAAACTGTCAAAATATACTCTATGACCTTATCTATCTATAAATTGCGGAGTGAAGACTCTGGTCAGACTGTGCGGAAGCACAGACTGGCCAAAGTATTTGCTTTGTACACATTCTATATATTTGGAAATCACAGGCACAGGCTCATATTATATTTCAAATGTATGTACACTGCTGTCAATAACAACAAGAGGATCAAGATGAGAGATCTGGGCCCGAGATATAAAAAAGGTCTCTCATTCTCTCAATATTTTCTCAAGTTTCAACTTGAGATTATAGCCGAAATGATGTTGTAATACTGATTTTAATGTATGAATATTAAAGCTAATATTAATAAGTTGTTCTAAATAACAACTTTTTAATATCATTTTTTATGTTTATATATTTTGATATATTTGCATTCTAAATTTGAGAAAATAGAGGACTCGGGCGTAACATAAATATGATTACCAAACGGGTAGCATTTTGACAAACACGAAAGAAGTCAATGAGGCGATCACTGTAATGCATGTTGCATATTCACAATGAAAACTTTTGTTTTCAACAAAGTAATATTTAATTCAATGTACCTCTTTTATTAAGATGTAAAAATGTGATAATTAAACTAAGAAGAGGTTCGCTAAAAGATACCACAACTATTCGTCCTCTAATTCCAGATGAGACTATCTAAAAATAGATCGCCATTCTCATCATTTTTATAAGACACAAGCAAAGTGATTGGTTTGCTACAAAACTTGATAACCTAATAAAATTAATTTAGGAACACTTTTCTCTTGTTTCATCTCTAAAGTAGAAAAACGTCCAAAGAAATTGTTCACAACGGACACGTGCGATGATAGACGACGGATTAGCGCAACAGCTCCGATTGAGCATTCATTGTCTAGATAAGCTGAAGATCGTCTATCAATTCAAATCTTTTTGTTATCCGTAACCGACATGTTTGACTTTGAAACTGCCATTGCTTTAAATCGTACCCCTTATAATTCGGTTCACGACATATCTCTGCTGTATACGAGGCTTTTGGACTAGCATGATGATCATAGCCTACACTTTTTACTATACATAATTGGTTGTTGTCTGGATAACTTAAACCAAAGTTTTCCCAAGCAATTTCTTCAAATTTATATCTAACTCTAATTAAGTTAGTGGACCCGCAATAGTCCCGCAACAATTAGGAACTCAAGATCTTTTCCCTTTGTGTTAAAATGTTTCGCAAGGAGTTTGGTTGACAAAGCGGGTCACGTGACGGTGTTCCATGAACGAGGCATATTCTTTAATCGTCGTAGCACGCCTGCTTCCTCACATTATTCTTTACCTGAAATTATATCACATATACGGTTTGTCAATTTGCTTTAGTGTAAGATAGATTTATATTGCATTGAGCGAACAACAAAAGCTATAATTTCACAAGCAGCTCCGTTCGCTAAATGAAATATCAATCGATCTATCATAAAAAACGATATTTTTTTAATATTCAAAAACGAAACAAAATGTGAAAACTTATAGGACATTTTCTAAAAGCGCGTCTTTATGAACATGATTGCTATTAAGCATTTGTATGATGGTGTCAGTCATTAGGCTGAAATGCGGGATATAGATAAACTAAATACAAGGGCGGATCCAGGATTTCTGTAAATATACAGTAAAATTTGTGTTAAGCGACCACCTAAGGGACCACCAAAAAGCGGTCGTTTATGAGAATGGTCGCTTAATACAAAATATTATGATAAAGTGACAGTTCATTTTGATCGCATTTATAGATTGTCGGTCAAGTCGTACTGAATCCTATGGTGTTTAAACCCATTAGAATCGTCTTATTGAGACGATTCTAATGGGTTCAAACAAAATAAGATTCAACAATAACCAATTTTTCGTTAAGAATGTCCCCTTTTTCAGAGATTTTGCTTACGGTGAAGGGACTTTTTATGGTGGTCGCTAAATAAAATTGGCGCTTTATACACGTGGTCGCTCGAGCAATATCGACTGTAGTTAGAACATACAAATCCCAAAATGGTTTTAAGGGACAAAGGTGTTACAAGTCTGTGTTTAAGTAGACGGGACTCTCAAAACTATCTGGCCCAAGTACGCAGGACGATCTGGAAAACAACTTCAAAAAAGAATTGAAGACTATTTTAAACAATTTTCATTTTTTTTTTCTGAATTTGATCCCCAATGTATTTTGTGCTTATAAGGTAAATCGGGTAACATACAATGATTCAGGGGCGCGTTTTACTAATCTTCTTACGAAAAAAATAATCGTAACTCAAAATCAAAGCAGTAATTCTGTTTTAATACCCATTTTAATGTATCAACATAAAAGATAATATAAATAAGGTGTTAAAAATAACAACTTATCAATATTATCCTTTATTTTCATACATTTATTTTAATTCAAAATTTGAGAAAATTTTCAGTTGAGTCTGAGAAAAGTTTTATAACCTCTGGCCCTGATGTTGGTCAAACGTCTCTTGAATTTATCACTGATACCAAATTTTGTGTTGCAGTTTGTTTTTCAAAAAGCATTTGCGGATCCAATGGGAGTTCGGGGGTTCAAATGAACCCCTTCTGAGGCCTATTTATTAAATTGTTATGTGGATATTCAAACGTAGTGCAAATATTGAAAATAGACAATAAAGGGCTATAAAACTAGCTTGTTTGGCAAGGCGGTACAAACATCTCTTTTCTCAACCCGGCTTCAGCCATATAACCTTCATCAAGTACACAAGGTAGTGGATAGAAATGCACCTTTAGGATCAACTTCGGAAAAAGAATTAAAGACTGTGTAATTTTTTTTTTTTTTTTCAATTCTTTTCTGAAATTGATTTCCAGAGGTTTCCACGGACTTACATCAAACAGTTTTGAGAGTCCTTGCTACTTATTTGCGAGTCGCAGACTCTCAAAACCTAATGCCCTTAAAGCCCTGTCGGGATTTGTATGTTCGACCTCCCTCTCATTTACAGAAATCCTTGATCCTCTTTTAAAAAGCCTGGTGTTCCATCTAAAAAGAGAATTGTATCTTAGTATGTCTTTAAAATTTACCTTATAACTATACAAATATCCGTGTGATAACATCCCGTATGATATTTTTTTATGCTATCACATAGTTATTTTTAGAACAATGATATAATGCGGTTATTCTTAGAAACTCGAATTTCTGTTAGAAACATCTACTAAAACAAGGCAAATAGAAATAATAGGATAAATATAATACGTACTTAGTGTATTGTATGAAAAAATATTTAACTCGGTTGTGAGAATTGATTATTGTCTCGGCAGAGCCTCGACAATGATCAATTCTCCGAACCTCGTTAGATATTTTTTCTCATATAAATCACTAAGTACGTATTATATATATCTGTTTGTTTCCACGAAGATGAGGCATTGGGATAATCTATATTTAATGGAGTCAGAAACAGACAAAAACAGCGGAACCAGATTTATAGTGTTTTTACATTTAATACGTGTTTGATTATAATGTCGGTTAATCTATCATTAAAACGTCATTTTTGTATGTGAATATAAAACTGTCTATCATTTATTGCAGTCCAAACCTGAATAGAGTTTCTCATTTGGTTCGTGCATCTGATTATGAGAGCTTATTCAGTAAGACGACTATGTCCTGAAAACGAGTAGATTTTACTCAAACTGTTTCTGTGCTTTATCTATTTTATCAGAATTGTCGACCTGTAGCAATTGTTACTTGATGCTGGCCATAAATCTTAATTATAACTAAGGTTGGCTGCTGATAGAGGACCGTTATATTATTAAACCAGATTTTATTCTTTACAAGTGGTTTGATGCAGACCTACTGGAAAGTTAATGAAATTATGCGATCTTTAAAACTGATTCTACATCTTTTTCAACACATTAATATTATTCTGTATTTTAATATATACCCTTATTACCCTAAAAATAATATCAACCCTTGTGATACTGAATGAAAACCATAGTAAAATTTCATTAGAATCAAAGTGCTAAAGGCACTGAATGCACAGTGACATCTCCTTTTATCACCTTTTTTTTTACATTATCTTGCAAGTAACCAATGTTGCATGAGAAAATTTGATGAAAGCAGTTTCTCCCTGGCTTGTTAGATTGAACTGAAATATTTTATCACAAATATTTTTTTGCATTTTGAATCTTCTGATTAGGGTTCGATCTCCAATGGTGGCACTCATCCCTTCTGGCTATTAGTCTCTCACCAATGTTTTGATAATCATAGACCTATGTGAGATAGCAGCTGTAGGTAAGAAAAGAATATAATGGTAGTACTTGATTCCTGGTGAGAAATACCAGGAATCAATTGTTAGGTGCTCCAGCTGCCAAGATAAACTGCTGAATGATTGTTGAAAGTGGCGTTAAACCCAATTCAAACCCATGAATCTTCTGATAATGATCATCAGACTGTGGGGTTTATTTAATAAAACATGAGAAGTTTTTTTTTTTTCATCTTTCTTTGCTATTTTTGGTAGAACAACCATATAGCCACATGTATGGGATAAAATTATGATGCTTCCCAGGACGGTATGCGTCGCCTGAGTACCAATTTAGTTGAAACCTGTCTGTATGGTAGAATTTGGAAATTAAAACTGAAGGACACTTTACGAGTTACAATTGATTCAGCAATTATCATAGACATAGACATATTCTTTATTGACACAAACTTACATAAAGTTAATTTTCAAATTACAAGTAACATGATATCTAAATATGTGAAAGTTGGCTTTCAAGCCGTCATTTTCCTAAAGAAAATTGGCTTGGTTTGAGCGTAATACAGAAATCATAGTGTCAACCAGATTTGTTAATCGTGTTCAAATGATTAACAGATCGTCGGGTGAAAAGTAACGAAAGGCAATTACTCAAACGCTTAGCTAGGTAGAGTTACAGTTCTTGTTCACAGTTCTTCCCCTTGATGAGATATATTCACCTAAAAGAATTCACAATCACCGTTAATACTCTATCAGAAATATGCTCCCAACAAAATCCAGGTGTTAAAACCAAAAGACAAGAACTAAAAAAGTCTACCTAGAGTTACGGTTCTTATGCAATACATTTTGCATCAATACCATTGATTTCTCAGCCTAATAACACAGGGTATAACGTGCCACGCCGACACCAGAAGGTTCGTGGACACCTGATCGATTTTTTCGATACGGAACTAACGGTGGTGCAAGTTTTTGACTGAATTGTAAACCTTAATAATCATTTTCATATCAATTTTTAGTATCGCCGTCGAGATAAATGGTTCTTCTTTTAGGAAATAAAAGTAGAGGGTAACAACTAAGCAAAATGAGCGAGTTCTAGCTCTAGGAGTGAGTGACTTTGCTTGTCTTTTAGGTTTGTCACTAATTTTTTGTCAAACAACCTGACTATTCTTCATTGTTTGTGCTTGTCTAAGAGCATTTATGTATCCTCTACACGCATACCAAATTTCTCGGCGAAAGATCCACATTAAGCGAAGACATACGTACTTTTATGGGCCTGGGTAGAGAAAAATATGATAACAATACACCCCCTGAATTTTTAGCGATTGGAAATCGACACCAGAGTTTAAAGAAGTTGTGATAACTCGACACCTTCCTTTAAATCATCTATATTCCTCCCTAAACGCTCGTGTACTGACCGTAAACGGAGCAGTTTCTGTACATTTCAGCTAATAAAGGCTAGGTGATTAATTTGGGAGCAAATTCAAACCAATCCCATTACCTATGGCACATATTTTTACCGTTCTTCCAATCTTACATTTCACCAAGTTGGCAAACTCTGTTTGAATATTTGTATTCGTAAATGCGATCTGTGAAACGCCATAGGACATTGAATATCGTGAAATCGTATTTCCTCTTCTTTAACTATATCGGTTTTGTAGCGCTTTCATTTGTTCTGTTACTGTTACATTTATATTCATTTGTGCCTAAATTATAGCACTTATTTTCACCGTTCTGCCTATGATACATTGAACTAAGGTGACACACTCTTTTTCAATAATCGCATCATAAATGCGATCTATGAAAGGTTCATAGGACGTTGAATCTCATGAAATCATATTTCCCATTCTTTACAAATATCGGGTATATCGTTTTCATGCGTCCTGTTACTGTTACGAGTATATTCCTTTGCGTCTGAACGAGGAAAAAATGTAAGCGGTTGACCTAGATACCAAATATACAGCTTCCTACGTGTATGAAATGTTGGTCCTACAACGTCATTATAGAATAAATTTAATTAGAGGACGACCAAAAGCTGAATTTTAATCTTTAATTTCGGATTTTAATCGCATTACGTCGATTTGTTTGCAGTCAGGTGACATTTTCAGATATTTAAGGTGAATCTCAGAAGTTTGAAAATATCGTGTTTTTTTTCCCCTTTCTTTATTGATTTTTATTTTTTTCATTTTTTCGAAGAAAAACAGAAAAGTTCCTAGGGTGACCTTCTTCTGAAAATAATCAAGAAATTTGGATTGACCCTTAATAAGGGAGTGTCAGAGTGGGGCTTGTTTTTACTATGAAATGTTTTAAAAATATTCCGTTCTCCCAACCCAATGGCCAAATTTCAATGAAATTTTGCATGAATGTTCCTTGAGCGGACCCTCTTCTAAAGTTGTTCTAGAAATTCTTATTTACCCCTAAATATGGGTGTGGCAGTGCGAGGCTATTTTTTATTTTTTTTTTTTAATTCTTCTCCTCCCAAACGTTTTTTAAACTAAAAGACTCATTCCAATGTAGCTTGGCAGAAATGAACCTTGGATGACCTTGCTCTAAAGTTGTTTTCATTGAAGCAGATCAAAACGATGGTTTATTATCGAAGACCTATATGGGATAGCAGCTGATGGCTAGGAAAGGATGAATTGATAGTACTAGGGCCCGTTTCACTAACCTTCATTTGCGTACGCCAAATATTTACGTACGTACTCATTTACGCTTAACGTACGTTTTTGCGTACGCCGTTTCACTAACACTTGCGTAAACGGGCAATTGCGTACGCATTTCTTAAGTTTGAATAATCTCGAAGCAAAACATTTTTCACGCTAATTCTTCGGATTACGCAAGTCCTCCCCCTTGCGTACATTTACGCAAGATTTACGTAAAATCGTAAACTTTCGATGGTTAATGAAACGGGCGTACGCAAATTCTCGTTGCGTAGGCAAATATTTACGAACAATCCATGCGTACGCTGTTTAGTGAAACGACCTCCTGGTGTGGGAAACACCATGAGTCGATATTAAGGTATTCCAGCTGCCACGATATGACTTCTAGATTTCTAAAAGCGGCGTTAAATCCCAAACAAACAAACACATGAAAACGAGGATGGAAAGTCATAAGCGTGCTGTTTGAATTCCAAGAAGTATAATAACAACGCCATACAATGAGACGAATATCTATGTATATCGATCTCTCAATATAAAACGAACAATTATTCTTTTTTCTTTAATGGATAATATAAGACGATAAGTGAAAAATTTAGGATTGATTGGCTTGGATAGTCTCTTTCGCACATGAAATCATGGTATGGGATAACACCAACGGTATGATGTTACCCGATAAAATGATGTCTTATACCACTTTATCTTTCAAACTGGATTCAAATTGGTAATTGCACTGATTTGTGCCATAAAAACCTAGTGGTAGTCCACCTAGAAATCTTGTTAACACACTAGAAACGAGCTGTGATGGACACGTGACATTTGACGGGAAATATGACGTCTTTACTCAAATAAACTAAATGGTTAATCTTCAATCACCAATCAGACGCTTATAATTTTATATTAGTGAAATCGCGCTTTTGTCTAGCTATTTTAATTTTGAATGCAGTTGTTGATCTAAATTCTTTGGAGGGTTTCTGGATGGTGTGAGTGAGTGCTAGGAATGAATGATTGGAGCGCTGAGGGAGTGATTTCGAAGTGTTTTGATCGTAATGGATGTCAATTTCACGATGTAATTAACTGTTTTCATACTAATTAAAGAAGAAAAATCAATCCACGCGGGTAATCCCATAATTATATAGCATATACGTACTAACTAAGCAATATGAGACCTTTTTGTTTGTTTGAATTACTTTACTAAATATTTATACTGACTAATGAGGAAAAATCAGAAAAAAATACTGAACAGTCCCATCGTTCTAAAACAATGACGTTACAAAAATGACGTTAATCTTTTCAAAGCGAGACCTACAAAGACATTCGCCAAAGCTCGGCTGATTCCGTAAAAAGTACATCTTTCAACACGAGCCTAGATATAGGTAGATTTTGTGCGGTGAGCCGTGAAATCAACTTTTTACCGTTAGATTCTCGTGCCATTTGTTCGAAATAGATAAACCATGTTAAAATAATGTATTAAGAAAGTTTTGAATTGACCTTCTAAACCAATTTTATTGCTTGTCTTAAAACTTTAAGTTCACCCAAACATGTACTTCCACGATTTCAGTGAAGGGACAAGGTTAATTTCCTATCATTTGCTTTTTTAATTATACCCGATTTACCTTTGGTTATGGACTCGGCGACTACGTCAGAGCTCAATTTTGAAAATACGCCTATAGTCTCGCCCAAATATTGGTCAAATGATTTACAGTTCAAAAACATTTTCGCTCATAAATAAATTCCAAGAGAAAATAAAAAAAAATATCAAGCGGAGGTGCGTTCGTTAGAGCGAGATTCTTAAGATTCTTATTAAGATTTTTAAGATAAAGCGTTCGGTAGAGCGAGATTTTTAAGCGGCTCAATAAGAATCTTAAGATATCTCAATGAGGAAACGAAGATGGTTTTGCATTGGCTTAAAACGAGTAGTCATTGCGACGTCGAATATTTTCACTCAAAATATCAACTAGAAAGCCATGAATGGCTTGAGTCGCTCCACAGGCTTGAAATTCTTTTAAAAGCAAATAAAAGTTTTGACTAGATTTTTAAAAATATTTTGGGTTCTACTGATGTTGAAAATGATTTTCAAAGTTTCTTCTATATAACATATAGAGAAATGACCTCTGCCCATAAAAGACATGTTTTTAATCCAATGAAAATAATTTTTGGCTACATGATAATGAAGAACCCAAAGATCATACCAAAAATATTTGATTGATATCCATCACTTTCATTCTGAGAAAATGATTTTCAAAGTTTCCACTTTATAACATATTGAGAATGACCTCTGCCTATAAAAAACATATTTTTCATCCAATCATTATAATTTTTGGTAGACTGATAAAGTGTCACTCAAGGATCATTCAAGCGAAAATTGGTTGATATCAAACAATTAGATTCTGAGAAAATGACTTTTCAAAGTTTCCACTATATAACATATTAAGAAATGACCTCTGCCCATAAAATCCATGTTTTCCATCCGATCACAATAATTTTTGGTAGACTGATAAAGGGTCACTCAAGGATCATTCTAGTGAAATTTGTTTGATATCCATCACTTACATTCTGAGAAAATGAATTTCAAAGTTTCCACTATATAACATATAGAGAAATGACCTCCGCCCATAAAATGCATATTTTCCATCCGATCACGATAATTTTTTGTAGACTAATAAAGGGTCACCCAAGGATCATACATGTAAAATTTGATTAGTATCCATCAATTAGAATCTGAGAAAACTCACTTTTTACCATATTTGGAAATAAGCCACGCCCATTAAATCCATGTTTTTCATTGGATCAAAATTTCTTGAACAACTTTGAAAGAGGGTCACCCAAGGATCATTCCTGTGAAGTTTGGTTGAAATTCATCCAGTAGTTTCTGAGGAGAAGTTTTTTAAAGAAAAAGTTTACGAACGGACGCACGGACGGACGCACGACGGACACAACGCCATGACAATAGCCCCAGTGGCTTTCAGCCAGTGGAGCTAAAAATCGTTCATTACGACGTCTTAAAAATCTCATTAAGATGGATTTTTCATCTTGCTCTGTCGAACGCACCTCTGATAAGTGTCTATGAAAACGAAATGTCACTACCTTCTCCATCTGGCTCTTGAAACGAATTGCCCTACAACCTGTAACCCCTCAACCTGGAAGAACCTATTTGGATTTTGAATTTTATAATATCTCTATGAGTAATGATTTGCACGAAGGAATTAAACGAATTTGTGTTTTTGGAAAAGGTAACGCCTATAAAAGAAAGACAATCATAAATTTACTTGAATTTTGTCTACATAGGTTCATGTTCTATGTACAGAGTGTAAGAAATAAATGAAATAAGAAATAATGAAAAAATTCGCGTCATTCTATATTTCAGACAGATTCCAAAAATACATTTTTAGACACCGAAAATGCCATCTGATTGTTAACCAACCGACGTAAGGCGATTAAACTCCGAAACTACGGCTGAAATCAGCTCTGCGTTAGGGTAAGCAAAGCGCTTGCAAACGTTAGCGGGCACTTTCTTGCTTTCCTATTCTGAACGGTATGCTTGCTTGGGGCGCTTGAAATAATCGGCTATCATCGCCGAAAGGTGACTAGCATAGCAAACGGATAGCTTAACCATTATCGATATTTTTCGTAAATCTCGCGATTTTCGTTTTGTTTGGATATTTTACAATCGGGGGTGGGGGTGGGGGGGGGGGGGGGGGCTATATCTATGAATAACAAATGTTGTTGTTTTTTTAGTTCATTTTATAAATCTAAAAGTGTTTTCTTGGATTATGCTTTGGGTTGAGTCACTTTGGTTGCCTAGGAACCGGGTCATTTTTGGAAAGCGTTTGCGGTGTGGTGCGCTCAAGATAGACTGCTCGCTTTTAAAACTGTTCGCGGCCAGCGCTTTCGTATCCTGAACACAAGGCAGCTTTTTTGTCCTCTCATGAAATGTGATCTATCAGTCAGTGTGACCAACATGTCATACACGTAGACAAGCTGAAAATGTGCTGTTTAGGTCAACCGCTTACATTTTTCCTCGTTCAGACGCAAAGGAATATACTCGTAACAGTATCAGGACGAATGCAAACAATATATACCCGATATTTGTAAAGAAGGGGAAATTTGATTTCACGAGAATCAACGTCCTATGAACCTTTCATAGATCGCATTCATGATACAATTATTGAAATTGAGTTTGTCACCTTAATTCAATGTATCATAGGACGAACGGTAAAAATAAGTGCTATAAATTACGGGATTCGTTTGAATTTGCTCCTAAATTAATCATCGAGCCCTTTTAAGCTTAAATATACAGAAACCGCTCCGTATACGGTCAGTACACGAGCGTTTAGGGAGGAATATAGATGATTTAAAGGAAGGTGTCGAGTTATCACAACTTCTTTAAACTCTGGTGTCGATTTCCAATCGCTAAAAAATCAGGGGGTGTATTGTTATCATATTTTCCTCTACCCAGACCCATAAAAGTACGTATGTCTTCGCTTAATGTGGATCTTTCGCCGAAAAAATTTGGTATGCGTGTAGAGGATACATAAATGATCTTATACAAACGCAATAAATGACGAATCGTCTGGTTGTTTGACAAAAAATTAGTGACAAACCTAAAAGACAAGCAAAGTCACTCACTCCTAGAGCCAGGACTCGCTCATTTTGCTTAGTTGTTACCCTCTACTTTTATTTCCTAAAAGAAGAACCATTTATCTCGACAGTGATACTAAAATTAGAAATGAAAATGATTATTTAGGTTTACAAATCAGTCAAAAACTTGCACCACCGTTAGTTCCGTATCGAAAAAATCGATCAGGTGTCCACGAACCATCTGGTGTCGGTGTGGCACGTTATACCCTGTGAATAAGTTTCAAGACCATTATACTTTCAGAGATATTGTACAGATGAAATCCAAGTGTGCAAATCAACGAAGGACAGAACTCCAAAAATAAGCTAGATAGAGTTACACTGTTTGTGCAATGAACTCCGCAATCATGAGAGGAATTTAACTAATAAGTTTTAAGTCAATCGGACATAGAGTACCAACAGAAAGCTCTTGTCATAAGCATTACACATGTAAAATATGAGGGCTCTATTCCTGACCAATCAAAAGTCATGGCCAATATTAAAGGCTTTGGGAGACAAACATTCAATCAATCACACAAATATACACAAGGGCCTGAATGGCTCTAAACGGCTCACCTGAACTTAATTGGTCCAGTGGGTGTCATCCAAGTAACTTTCTGGCAAACTTTCATTCAAATTAACCTTATTGTTGAAGAGGGGATGTTATTCCAGGAATTTAAAGTGAAAATAGACCCTGCCCAACCATTTATTACTGACGAGACTCTCAAAGCATCGCCCTGCCATGGTCATAATTATCAGCCAATCAAAGTTTCGCGAACAATTTTTGAAAAGGGTCACCAAATAACTTTCTCGTAAAGTTTCATTGAAATTGGCCCAGTTGTTCAGGAGAAGATACCGTTCAAAGATTTCAGGCTCAAAATAAGCCACACCCTGTCACGCCCATATTAATAGGCCAATCAAAATTTTGTGAATAACTATTGAAAAGGGTCACCCAAGGAACATTCTGTTAAAATTTAATTAGAGTTTCACAGAAACCGGCCGAGTGGTTCAGGAGGAGATGTTGTTCCAAGATTCCAAACCAAAATATTGCCACGCCCATATATATGGGCCAATCAAATGTTTTTGAAAAGATTCACCTAAGGAACATTCTGGTAAAGTTTCATTGAAATTTGGCCCGGTAGTTCAGGAGGAGAAGAAGAAGTATATAAGATAGTTGACGACGGACGACAGACTCAGGGTGATCCTTAAAGCTCCCCTTGAGCACGTTGTACACAGGTGAGCTAAAAACATGATGCCCCCTCATCGGAAATCTATGCTTGGCGTAAAAACACCAAATTCAAATGTAATGATACACGAACTGCTCAAGGTGAGCTATTGTGATAGTGCAATGTCTGTCGTCAGTCGTGCGTCGTCCAAAATTTATTTAAACATTTTTTTTCCTCCTAAACCAGTGAGCCAATCTTGATGAAACTTGGCAGGGATGTTCCTTTGGTCAAGCTCTACCGAAGTTGTTCGAATAAATGAAATCCATCATTAGCTTTCCCTTACCCTTAAGTTGGGCTTAACAAAAGGGGTAAAAATATGAAAATCTTCAAAAATCTTCTTCTCTGAGACAAGATGGCAGACAGCTTTCATATTTTTGTAGCATTATCTAGTGGACCTCTACCAAATTTGTTCATATCAAGACCCTAGGGTCATATATGGGCTGCACCCAGGCGCAACCCTTATTACATAGAATCAAAGAGCGAAAATCTTAAAAAATCTTCTTCTCTGAAACCAGATGACAGTGAACTTTCATATTTGGTATGTAGCATCACCTAGTGGGCCTCTACCAAGTTTGTTCATATGAAAACCCTTGGGTCATTTTTTTTTTTTTTTTTTTTTTTTTGCTTTGCCCGGGCGCTTCCCTTTTAGCTGATCTGAGCATGAAGGGTGAAAAATTAAAATCTTCAAAAATCTTCTTCTCTGAAACCAGAAGGCAGACGGCTTTCATATTTGGTATATAGCAGCATCAAGTGGACCTCTACCAAGTTTGTTCATATCAATACCCTAGGATCATATTTGGGCTCCATCCGGGCGCAACCTTTTTTACAGAGAATCAAAGATTCCATGGTATTGATCTTATGTAGAAATAATCTCCATTTTCACATCTGCCTTTTTATACACCCGAAGGGTCGTATTATGTTATGGCCTCGGTCGTCCGTCCGTCTGTCTGTCTGTCCGTCCGTCTGTCTGTCCATTTGCAATTTTTTGTGTGCGCAACTCCTCCTAAAATATATATGGGAATAAGCTGAAACTACACACAAGTACTCCCTATGATGTCTAGTTGTGCATAAGACCTTTGAAATTCAAATCGCTACAGTCATTCCTGAGAAATCTTGAATTATCTGCCCTTTAATATAACCAAAATCACTGTTTTTTGTGTGCGCAACTCCTCCTAAACTATCAATGGGAATAAGCTGAAACTACACACAATTACTTCCAATGATGTCTAGTTGTGCATAAGACCTTTGAAATTCAAATCGCTACAGTCATTCCTGAGAAATTTTGAATTATCTGCCCTTTAATATACCCAAAATCACTGTTTTTGTGTGCGCAACTCCTCCTAAACTATTAATGGGAATAAGCTGAAACTACACACAATTACTTCCTATGATGTCTAGTTGTGCATAAGACCTTTGAAATTCAAATCACTCCCGTCAACCCTGAGAAATCATGAATTATCTGCCCTTGAATTTAACGAAAATCACTATTTTTTTGTGTGCGCAACTCCTCCTAAAGTATCAATCGGAATGAGCTGAAACTACACACAATTACTTCCTTCGGGCGTATATGCGCCGCTCTGCAAAGCTCTTTTTAATAAATGTGATGTTCCCGGGGTCAAAGTAGCTCAGGTGAGCGATCTAGGACCATCATGGTCCTCTTGTTTTCTTTTTCATCAAAAGAAGTTTTTTTGGCTTGTTATTTATGTCCCCTTTCAGTTTAATTAGTCATTTATAGATTTGTTGTGAGTAAAAGGGTTAAAAAAGATGTAGACATTACAGAAAAAAAGTATAAGCTACTAATTTATGAATTAAAAAAAATTGCCCACTTTCCTAAAATGGCCGACAAACTCCGTCATACGATCTTTGAAAATAATGTCTGTGTCTGCAACCTTTGCAAATCTTAGATTTGAAAATTATTGGATGGACTAACATTATGTTAAAGATAGTGAAGAGAAAAAGCATAGGACAAATTCTTTGTAATAACCCCAAATACAGTTAAGCGACTATGTCCTAGCCAAGTTTTTCTCCCCCTGCCATAAATCTAATTTGCCAGTTATAAGGTCATATGTTGTCAAATTACTGTTGGGCTTATCAGGGCAATAAATTTCTTCCTTCCCAGCTCAACACCAGGTGTATGACAAAGAAGTAGTTCAAGGTAATTGAAGTTTTAGGTCTTTAACACAAACACACATCTTCTGAACTAATCATATATTTAAAGTTACTTTCAACATTTTTTAAAAATTTTTTATCTGTAATTTCTACATCTTTTTTTAGCTCGACTATTCGAAGAAAAAGGGGCTATTCTGGTCAGCCGGGCGTCGGTGTCGGCGTGATGCTTTGGTTAAGTTTTTACGTGCAAGTGTTTAAAATCTATGTTTGTATTAAAGCTATTCCTTTGAAACTTTACACATGCTTCTGTGACCATAATACCAGCCTCTTGACAAAGATACATTACTCTGGTATTGAATTTAGTGGAATTTTAACCCTTTTCGGACTTAGATATTCTTGGTTAAGTTTTTTCGTGCAACTGTTGTATATCTGTAATATCTCTATTTATACTAAAGCTATTGCTTTGAAACTTTGCACATGCTTAACTTTGCACATGCTTCTGTGACCATCATATGAGCCTCTTTACAAAGATTCAATACTCTGATATTGAATTACATCGAAATTTAACCATTTTCAGACTTAGAAATTCCTGGTTAAGTTTTTACGTGCAAATGTTGTATATCATTTATAGCTCTATTTCTACGCAGGCTTTTGCTTGGAAACTTCACACATGCTTCTGTTACAATGATATCATCTTCTAGACAAAGATTAATTACTCTCATATTGAATTTCATCGAATTTTAACCTTTTTCAGGCTCGGAAATTTTTGGTTAAGTTTTTACATGCAAATGTTGTACATCAGTTATATCTCTAATTCTAGTAAAGCTTTTGCTTGGAAACTTTGCACATGCTTCTGTAATCATAATAACAGCCTCTTGACAAAGATTCAATTCTCGTATTGAATTTAGTGGATTTTTAACCCTTTTCGGACTAAGACGTCTTGGTTAAGTTTTTACGTGCAACTGATGTACATCTGTGATATTTCTGTATCTACTAAAGTTGTTGCTTGGAAACTTTGCACATGCTTCTGTGACCATAATATTAGCACAGAGAAAAAGATTCATTACTCTGATATTTAATTTAGTGGAATTTTAACCCTTTTCGGCCTTAAAAATCTTGGTTATGTTTTATATGCGACTGTTTTATGTTAGTTGTATCTCGGTTCCTCCTAAAGCTATTTCTTTGAACTTTTGCACATGCTTCTGTGACCATAATGTCAGCCTCTAGACAGAGATTATTTTCTCTTGACTGAAATTTTATTGAATTTCCAATGTCAATATTGATTTGCTGTTACTATCCAGCACTAGGAATAGTCGAGCTTCGCTGTCCTCCGACAAATCTATCAATGACTATTTAAAGTGAAAGGTGACATAAATAACAAGCCAGAAAAACTTCTTCTGATGTAAAAGAAAACAAGAGGAAGATGATGGTCCTAGACCGCTCACCTGAGTCTCCTTGAGCTCTGGGACATCACATTTATGTAAAAGGCATATGTCAAAATGGAGATTATATCTACATAAGATCAATACCATAGAATGTTTTCAGCCAAGAGCAAGACGGATATGCCTTTATGCTCTTTGATTCTATGTAAAACAGGATGCACCTGGGTGGAGCCAAAATGTGACCCCATGGTCTTGATATGAACAAACTTGGAAGAGGTCCATGAGTTGATGCTACAAATTAAATATGAAAGCTGCCTGCCTTCTGGTTTCAGAGAAGAAGTTTTTTTTAAGCTTTTCCTATTTTCATCCATCTTGCTCAGATGAGCTAAAAGGGATGCGCCTCGGTGGAGGCCACGGGGTCTTGATATGAACAAACTTGGTAGGGACCCACTAGATGATGCTACATACCAAATATGAAAGCTGTGTGCACTCCGATTTCGGAAAAGAAGGTTTTGAATGATTTTCACTCTTTGATTCTATGTCAAATGGGTTGCGTTCGGGTGGAGCCGAACTATGATCCTAGGGTCTTGATATAAACAAACTTGGTAGAGGTCCACTAGATGATGCTAAATACCAAATATGAAAGCTGTCTGCCTTCTGGTTTCAGAGAAGAAGATTCTAATTTTTTCACCCTTCGTGCTCAAATGAGCTTAAAGGGAAGCACCCAGGCAAAGCCCAAAAAATGATCCCATGGTTTTCATATGAACGAACTTGGTAGAGGCCCACTAGATGATGCTACATACCAAATATGAAAGCTCACTGCCATCTGGTTTCAGAGAAGAATTTTTTTTAAAGATTTTCGCTCTTTGATTCTATGTGAAAAGGGTTGCGCCCGGGTGGAGCCCATATATTACCCCAGGGTTTTGATATGCACAAACTTGGTAGAGGTCCACTAGATGATGCTACATACCAAATATGAAAGCTGTCTGCCTTCTGGTCTCAGAGAAGAAGCTTTTTAAAGATTTTCTTATTTTCACCCTTTTTGTTAAGGGTAAAGGGAAAGTTAAGAGTGGATTTCATTTATTTGCACAACTTTGGTAGAGCTTGACCCAAGGAACATCTCTGTCAAGTTTCATTAAGATTGGCCCACTGGAGGAAAAGATGTTTAAAGAAATTGTGGACGACACACGACTGACGACGGACATTGCACGATCACAAGAGCTCACCTTAAGCACTTCGTGCTCAGGTGAGCTAAATTGTATCATCACATTTGAATTTGGTGCTTTTTATGCCAAGCATCGGTTTCCGATGAGGGGGGCATATTGCTATTAGCTCACTTGTGCACAACGTGCTCAAAGGGAGCTTTAAGGAACACCCTGAGTCAGTCGTCCGTTGTCAACTATCTGAAATACTTCTTCTTCTCCTCCTGAACCACCGGGCCGAATTTCAATGTAACTTTACCAGAATGTTCCTTAGGTGATCCTTTTAAAAAAAAAATATTGACCCATATATATGAGCGGTGCATTATTTTGGTTGGGAATCTTTGAACAACATCTCCTCCTGAACCACTCGGCTGATTTCTGTGAAACTATTATAAACTTTTAACAAAATGTTCCTTGGGTGACCCTTTTAGTTATATAGAATAGTTATTCACAAAATTTTGATTGGTCCATGAATATGGGCGTGGCAGGGCGGGGCTTGTTAAAGACAAAATCTTTGAACGACATCTCCTCCTGAACCATTTGGGTGATATTTCAATGATTCTTTACCAGAATGTTCCTTGGGAGACCTTGCTAAAAAATCGTTCGCAAAATTTTGATTGGCCAATAAATATGGTCGTGGCAGGGTGGGGCTTTTTTTTAAGCCTGAAATCTTTGAACGACATCTCCTCCTGAACCCCTGGGGGGATTTCAATGAAACTTTACAAGTAGGTTCCTTTGGTGACCCTTTAAAAAAAATGCAAAATTTTGATTGGCCTATAAATATGGGCGTGACGACAGGGTGTGGCTTTTTTTGAGCCTGAAATCTATAAACGCCATCTCCTCCTGAAACCACTGGGCCAATTTCAATGAAACTTTACCAGAAGTTACTTGGGTGACCCTTTTCATAATTATGAGCGTGAAAGGGTGATGCTTTCTGAGTCTCGTCAGTAATGAATGGTTGAGCAGGGTCTATTTACACTTAAAATTCTTGGAATGACATCCCCTCTTCAACAATTAGGTAAATTTGAATGAAATTTTGCCAGAAAGTTACTTGGATGACATCCACTGGACCAATAAAGTTCCGGTGAGCGGTTTAGAGCCATTCAGGTCCTTTTGTATATTTGTGTGTTTGACTGAATGTTTGTCTCCCAAAGCCTTTAACATTGACCATGACTTTTGATTGGTCAGGAATAGAGCCCTCATATTTCACATGTGTAATGCTTGTGACAAGAGCTTCTGTTGGTACTCTATGTCCAATTGACTTAAAACGTATTAGTTTTATTCCTCTCATGATTGCGGAGTTCATTGCACAAACAGTGTAACTATATCTAATTTATTTTTGGAGTTACTGTCCTTCGTTGATTTGCATACTTGCATTTTATCCAGACAATGTCTATGAAAGTTTAATGATCTTTAAACTTATTAGGCTGCGAGATCAACTGTATTGATGCAAAGTGCATTGCATAAGAACCGTAACTCTAAGTAGCCTTTTTTAGTTCTTGTCTTTTGGTTTTAACACCTGGATTTAGTTGGGAGCATATCTCTGATAGAGTATTAACAGTGATTGTGAATTCTTTTAGGTGAATATATCTCATCAAGGGAAAGTACTGTGAACAAGAACTGTAACTCTACTTGGCTAAGCGTTTGAGTAATTGGCTTCCGTTACTTTTCACCCGACGATCTGTTAATCATTTGAACACGATTAACAAATCTGGTTGACACGATGACTTCTGTATTACGCTCAAACTAAGCCAATTTTCTTTAGGAAAATGACGACTTGAAAGCCCACTTTCACATATTTAGATATCATGTTACTTGTAATTTGAAAAGTAATTTATGTAAGTTTGTGTCAATAAAGAATATGTCTATGTCTATGATAATAGCCGAATCAATTGGAACTCGTAAAGTGTACTTCAGTTTTAATTTCTAAATTTTATCATCATACAGACAGGTTTCAACTAAATGGGTACTCTAATTCATTTTGTAATCAATAATTGTATCCTTGTGAACTTTTGTCGATAGTGTCATAAAGCAACGCATACCGTCTTGGGAAGCATCATTATTTTATCCCATACATGTGGCTATATGGTTATTGTACCAAAAATAGCAAAGAAAGATATAAAAGCATGTAAAGAATTTTAATTATTTCAATTTGTATTTGTGGATGTTTCTTTTGGAGTTAAGTTTATGAAGATCTAGAAAATTAAATGAATTCTATAAAAATCATTAATAGGTATAGGTTTTATTTTAAATTCAATTTCAAATAAAGTTAAAAATTTCAGATGAGTTGAAAAGTATCTTCACGTGAGTTACTTCTCATGTTTTATTACATAAACCTCACAATCCTCTTATAATCATTATCAGAAGATTCATTGGTTTGAATTGGGTTTAACGCCACTTTCAACAATCATTCAGCAGTGTATCTCCGCAGCTGGAGCACCTAACAATTGATTCCTTGTATTTCTCACACAAGCACTACCATTACATTCTTTTCTAGCTATTTTCTAGCTATCTCACATAGGTCTATGATGATCAAAACATTGGTGAGAGACTAATAGCCAGAAGGGATGAGTGCCACCTTCGGGGATTGAACTCTTGAATCAGAAGATTCAAAATGCAAAAAAAAATATTTCCAATAAAATATTTCAGTTCAGTCAAACAAGCCTGAGAGAAACTGCTTTTCATCAAATTTTCTCATGCAACATTGGTTACTTGCATGATAATGTAGAAAATCAGTGTGATAAAAGCAGATGTTGATTCTTTATACATTGGTTATTTTACCAGCAATGTTATCCCGATATGATTATTTAACTAAACGAGAAGAATTTATGATATGTTCAAAATAAATACTGAATCACAATTAGTGCATCCAGTGCCTTAAGCACTTTGATTCTAATGAAATATTACTGCAGTTTTCATTCAGCATCACAAGGGTTGATATTATTTTTAGAATATAATGGTATATATTAAAATACAGAATAATATTAATGTGTGGAAAAAGATGTAGAATCAGTTTTAAAAATCGCGTAATTTCATTAACTTCCCATAGGTCTATATCAAACCACTTGTAAAGAATAAAATCTGGTTAAAAATATAACTGTCCTCTGTCAGCAGCCTACCTTAGTTATAATTAAGATTTATGGCCAGCATCAAGTAACAATTGTTAGAGGTCGACAATTCTGATAAAAGAGATAAAGCACAGAAACTGTTTGAGTAAAATCTACTCGTTTTCAGGACATAGTCGTCTTACTGATATCCCAAACCCACGCCGAACAACTGACGGTTCTCTATTATTATTGTTCGACCCGTCATCCCTCTGCCTCTCGAATATCACAATATTAGCATTGCGACCATATCGTCTGTACAATAGATTTGCGATTCTGCATGCTCTGAAGAAAGCGCCCAAAATCGCTAAACGACGATATTCTCAGTGATATGGTCTGCAAATGTGGTACAAACCACAGGGACCTAGCCCCGATAACATTCTTTTATAATAAATATAATAAATTATTTTATCATATATATACATGTACAATAAAAAATATCAGCGGTCAAGGCCCCTTTTGTAGAAACTCGATGTCTTCGAAAGAAAACAACTCGGAGGAGGGGGGTTATTTCATATCATGTTTTTTATTTTTTAAGACCCATTGGATTTGAAAGCGACCTTGAACGAAAAACTGATTCTGATATTATTTGACAATTATAACACATTTTGAAAAAAAGACCATTCGTTCGGAATGCGATAACGTTACAACGTTCTGCACATGCGAAAGTTTAAAATTTGTGCTCGTCGTGAGAAGGCTACCTATGCAAAGCGCGGTTTTCTCAAATGTGACCCGTCACGCAAAAAGGGGCCATCTGGGAATTCTGCAAAATAAATATTTGAAAAAGAGATTGGTTCTGGCACAGCCAAACCAGGGGTCGCATTTCAAAAATCTTTCACAGGAAGGTAGATTGTTCATTCTAGATTCAGAAAATTTTCAAAAAGCGAAAAGTTTCGACACTAGGGTCGACACTTCACGCACTACCCTGACGGTCCCTTTTTTGCGTGACGGGTCACAAATGTTTCGCGAAGGTTTTCATCTTGAAATTGGAACCAAATATTCGTTCATTTCTAATAACGATCAAGTTGTTTTCAGAATTCTAATATGCTTCTAAAAAACAAACCAATGTTTTTAACATGTACTGACGTTTTTATTTATTTAGGTTTTTCAAATAAGAACTATTCCGTCGATACCATCAGTATATCTGAAAAGTCACCTTCTCGTTTAACACAGCTCATTTCCTTCCTATACTCGTTGAAAACATTTTTCCGCTTAGATACGGGTCATTGGAAAGCTCGCGAGGTTTGGCGGAAACTCTGGCCTCATAGTGTTGGCTCGGGTGCCAGCAAACAGCCGGTGAAACAATACATAAGGGAAACAATTGGAGAAAAAATACTTACACCTGCCATATGGACTTCATTCACAAAAATGTGACCCGTCACGCGAAAGGGACCATCTGGGAACTCTGAAAACAAAAAAATTAAAAAAAGAGAAGGGATCCAGCTTAGGTCAACCAGAGGTCGTATTTCAAAAATTCTTTCAGCGGAAGGTAGATTGACCATCCTAGATTTAGAAAATAAGCACATTGCGAAAAGTCTCGACTCTAATCAGTCTGCGCAACTCGCGCAGTCTGACTAGGATCGACATTTTACGCACTACCCAGATGGATTCTTTTCGCGCGACAGGTCACAAATCATTACAAAGCTTAGCTTACGATTCCTGGATGGACCCATAGCATGCAGTGCTTTTATGAGCCTTGCTTTATTTACTTTGACTAGCGTCAAATATCTCTCCCAACATTTGTCTACAACCAATGAGTGGATAACTGTAAAAAAAGGATTAAATGAGTACAGTTAGTAACACCGTGAAATTGACATTCACCTCGATCAAAATTATTCTTAATCGCTCACTCAACGCCTCATTCATTGATTCGAAACACTTACTCCAATCATTAAAAGAAAAACGTTCCAAAATCGTCAAAACAATCCGAAATCGATCAGCATTTCATTGAAATTTATCAATTTATTCCACGGTAATTTTGTCTAGTTTGGATTCTAAATTGTTTGTGAAGATGCAGAGATAGGAAAATATGTAGATATTTTTCACAGAGGGGTGATATATATTGCTAGTTTCGTACAAGTTGGATTAGCGATATTGGATTACCTCCCTTAAATTTCATTCAGAATTCACTCCACACGCCCATTCAATATCATTCCGTATTTATTACAAAATCGTCCATTATGTTAATTTCACAATGTTATTAACCGTAGCTGGAAGCTCGTAGGAGATGAAGTGGTGGTATTCATGTGAGCAATTAGAAGAAATACGCGGTTAGGTGCTCCATATACCGCTCTATGACTGAAATACTGAAACTAATCAATAACTTTGATCATTAAAAAACATGGCTAAATATCTATAGAGAATATATAATCCTTTATTCATGTAATGCTTGATTGGGAATCGTCGATTCGTTTCAATGCATATATTCATCGTCTGTAAATTGTTGTCATTGCAAAATTACGCAATTTTAAATGAAACCAATATGACAAAAGGCGTTTCGATAGTCTCAGCTCATTTGCGTTCTTTTATATCTTGAACAATTGTTACAGTTAACAACATCGTGAAATTGATATTCCTCTCGATCAAAACCATTCTAAATCAGCGCTCAGCGCTCCAATCATTCATTCCAAACACTCTCTTAATTCGATCAAAAACGTTCCAAAATCTTTAGAAAACATTTCGAAATTAGCCAAGACAATCAACAGTTAATTCAAATCTATCAAATTATTCTACTATTTTATCGGCTGGTGTGGCTTTTAAAGTGTCTGATTGGGTAATGAAGACACACAAACAGAAAATCACATATATTTTATTAAAGGGGGGTAATCAATATTGCTAATTTGTGTTCATCTTGAACAAAATTAGCGATATTGGTTTACCTCCCATGATTTTCATTTAAAACTCGCTCAACACATTCATTTAATTTCATTACAAATTCATTCCAAAATTACTCATCTTGTCAATATCACGAAGTTCTCTACTGTATTCAATGAAATAAATAAATATAGGCAAGTCATGCCTGGCGCGGCCCTCAGCGGAAGAACTTGCCGTATTTTAATATTTAAGCTTGTTGACTTGACTACACGTCCTATTTGCTATTTTTGTATGTGCGTATGAAGCATCTTATTTGATTAAAACATTAAAACATTTAAGTCAAAAAAAGTTTACATTTTCATGTATCACAAGTTATTTGTAATATTTAGAAAACTTATTTTAAGGCTGTATTCTGACAATTTTACAAAGATTTGAACTTCGTTTCCTAACATAATTAAAAAGTTAACAATTTGCTTGCAAAGATGTATGAAACAGAAAACCTGAGTAAATCACACTCAAGTAAGAAGTGTGGTTAACATACCTTATACCTCAGCGAATAAAAAAAAATATATGTGAAATTAAATCATGGCGATGTTACCTGTGTCGTTTGACTTCTAAAATAAGCTTGTGTGTAGCATTTGCGTGACATCGAAGGTATTTGACCTGTAATAGTTCCTCAACGTTTCGAAAGTCTTTTCATGAAGTCAAACAGTGTTAACCGAGGTTTCATTAGGAAACCTCGGTCAACATTGTGAAAGTTCATGGGTTCCGAAATTTTGCCGAACTATTATAGGCCCACTTCCTTAAATGGTAGATTATGACTAATATTGTCTGCTTCCAACAACAGAATATCGTTAATGCATCCTGTGGTTATCAATCTTGAACACATTAAATGTTTGAAATGCTACTCACAGACCAAAACCTTATCTATAAAATAAAGGTCGGAATAACGGTACTCATATAACGCTCGCACCAACATAGACAGTAATAAATATGATATATGACCTTACGGGGTCTATACTACTACATATGTTTCCCATCTGCATTGCCCGCCGGTCTCTCCGTGTCCCGGGTAACCACTCACGGGCCAATCTCACTAACAAGGGTATCGGGTGTTGGTTTATGTCATATCAAAATTAGAATTATCGATATGCACCCACCAAACGCGAGATTTTACGACGGAATTAATCTTCCTGACACTTGCGGTAGGCTTGTAGGTTTTATAGTATTTTTATTAGTTCGAATAAAGGCTACCTTTTTCCACAAACAATGTGTGTGTACATGTATAAATATCAGCAAAGTAATATTTTTCCTTTATTGTGTTCAAAGTTGGCAATTCTTAATGCTTTCCTCAATCAATTCTAAGTATGATATATAAAGAGGATATTAAATGAGTGGTCATGGAATGCCGAATTTATTAAACGAGTCAACTATAAACAGATAAAACGAGTCTGCAACGAGTTTTTATCTGTTTTAGATGCCGAGTTCAATAAATTCGGTATCTTATGAGTACAAATTTGATATTCTATTTATAATATGACCCGAATTTTTGCGAAAAATCGTCAAAATCCTTGAAATTCATCATTTCAATTTTTCCACGAAACTTATAACGCCTTTTAAAACTGACGTCACAATATATAAATTATGATGTCATTTTCGAGGTTACAAGATAGCGTTACTATAAGCTCTGAGCTCATTTGCATAGTTATTCCATTAGTGTAGTAACACCCGTGTAATATTAAAAATATTCAATGGGGTTATTTGACTCCCGCGACGCAGGTCATATTATAATAATGAATAATAAAGTCTACGTATCAAATGAGAAACTTAGAATCAGTATCTATTTATAGAGCGCATAGTGAAGACTCTGACCAAATTGTGTGACTGCATAAGCTGGTCTAAGGTCTTAATTGGCCCATATGTGAAATTGCCAGAAATGTCACGGATTTGATACGTAAATACACGTACATTATTTGTATGTTTTCTTAATAAATTTTGTTTGTTTAATGTAAAATATATACCATTATTTAGGCATCTGAAAGAACACCAACCTTTTTACACACAACAATAAGATTTACTTTTTCCTTTAGATATAAGTTTGAGATTCTGACCCTGTAAAATACGATCTTAAGAATTAGATTAAAATATTGGTATTAAAATTCAATTTTAACTGTGTTCATCAATATTCGTGCATTCTGTTCTGCTGAGACGTTAGTTTTATTCCATAGAGAAAATTATTTTCAACCCTTGTCATGCTGAACCCGGAATATTCCTGCTTTGACAGGAGGTATAGACAAAGATCAGTCTGCACATATGTGCAGTCTGATCTTAGTTCATACCACCTGAATATCATTTTATAAACCAGAAAAGTGTAAAACAATGCATTTCTGAAATCAATACTCACTTACATTTGGTAACTTCCAGTGCTTTTAGCTCTTTGATTTTACATTATTTTTTGCAAAAACATTTATTCAGCATAACAAAGGTTAATATGCAGCTACTTTATTAGCTTCCACACTAACTACACATGTAGTCCAATAAGAAATTTGTTTCTTTATTGACAATTTTTTACATTCTTGCTTCATGTTATTAAATAATAAGAAACGAATAGAGTACTTGTTGATTTCATGGAGGTATGAAACTAAAAAACCTAATCACATTATATGAAAACGCGAAACGGATTCATACATGAGTGTGATAAGGTTTTTCTACCCTCCATGAAATCAACAAATACTCTCATCATCTCTTCATTGTACATTTTTTGCGATTTTGAAACCGATTACGTCAATATAATGGTAGATTGTAGTGAGATTATAAAGTCATATTGATATTAGTTTGATCATTGGAATAAAGAGTTATCAACGATTACTTTCTTTTATAAGTGACCCGTCACGCGAAAAAGGACCATCCGTAAAATAAACATTTGAAAAGGAGATTCGTTCTATACAGGCCAACCAGAGGTTGTATTTGAAAGATTCTTTCACCGGAAGGCAGATTGGTAAATCTAGAGTTAGCAAAAAGCGAAAAGTTTCGACCATAGTCAGTCTGCGCAGTCCGCACTACCCAGATGGTCCTTTTTCGCGTGATGGGTCACATATAAGTATTGAGTTATTGGACACATCCTTCTTACAATTATAGGACAGATTTGTTAGAGATACTGTAAACTGAATTTTAAGGTAGTGGATCCGTAATAGTTACTTATCATTTCAAAAGTAATGAACTTTAACAGTGTTAACCGAGGTTCCCTTATGATTTTCATAAGGAAACCTCGGTCAAAATCATGAAAGTTCATAAGGTCCGGAATGTTATGGACCTATTACGGGTACACTACCTTAAAGGTATTGAAAAAAATCCGACCCTTAATAACTTTTTACAGTAGAGACATGTTTTAAAAATAGATGGAAGAAAATACAAGAAAAAATATAATTAGAAGTCGATGGCAATTTTTTTAGATGGAAACAAATTAATGAAAAAAAAAATGGAGAAAAATTTTCATTTTTAATATTTTTATTAAGTGAGTAAAATTCTTCAAACAAAAAGATAATAATAAGAAACCAATTGCGGGTGCGGAATTTCGAGATATTATGAACCAACACTGAAAAATGTACTTTTTAAAAATTGAGATTTAAGATTATGTATAAAAACGAAGGTATTGATTTATTTTTGACCTAAGAAGACAAAATACACCTTTTTTGTATGTTTTCTTCGAAGTGACATTGTCGCAAATGTTCACGACTGCTTAAATAAAAGCTTTTGCCATTAGAAATGTACACTTTTGTTGCTTAATGGCAACTTGTATTTTATTTATTCGTTTTTATATTAGAGTGTTGATTTGTGTATAAATGCCTTCTCTCCCATGAAAATTCAATAGTTTATTGATAAATTTAAATTCCATGAAAACTAAGACATTTTTAAGTGCATGTAGTTTTATGCTAGTAGCTTCTTTTCTACTATAAGATGGAAGTTCGCTCATTTTTTCCTACTATTAAACTTTTCTTTAAACCTGATTTTTTAGAAAGATCTAAATGTTTTATTTCGATTTTTGAAATGAAAAAATGGGGTCTCCGTGTTGTTTTTTTTTTTTTTGTTTTTTTTTTCTCAGAGCCGTACGAAATAGGTACCGAAATCATTTAGTGCCCTTTAGTTTTTGCCTTTGAATTTCTTCGAAAATTACACCTTTGATTTGAAGTTATTTTTTGGACAAATAAATATTCTGAAAGCGATTGATTTATGTTTTATTTAAAAACGACAACCAATTCCACTAAATTACTATTACGAAAATTTGGAATTTTGATCGAGCAAAAGAAAAATATGACATATTCATTCGGTCTTAATAGAAGTATTTTCCTTTAATATTCAGGGCTATTAATACATGTTTCACAGTAAAATAAATATAGTTCTACTATTAAACTTCTTCTTATACTCTCAATATAGATTTGTGGTATAAAAAAGAATATTTTGATATGAAAAAAATGGGGTCACAGTCTTACTTTTTCAGATATTTTAACTCATTTGTTAAAATAAAGGGAGGTAATTCACAAAAATAATTAAAATTTCAAAACATATTTTTGATATTGGAATTAACAAATTTGTTGGTATTTTGGTTCAGGGATATGAGGAAGGGGTTCTTTTATTGCTTTATCTCTGAAATATTGGCAAGGAGTAATTTTGAATACTTGCTTGTCGATTTCTCTGAATACTCTTAAATTGGGTTAAAAGCCCCAAAATTTGGTGATTTTTTTTTAATTTGTTCAAATTGCTGCGTGTTTTGTCAACTTTTCATGCATCTCTATCCCAAAACAAAGTTTGAATTTCGATTCATAGTTTTAAAACGATCACAGATGTTTTTTTTTTTAATTGCGAAAAATCCAAAACTGTTAAAAAAAACTCATAACAATCAAAATGATAATTCAAAGAGGAAAAACAGAAGAAGAAAGGGTAGAAGAAAGAAAAAAAAAGAAGAAGAAGAAGAAGAAGAAGAAGAAGAAGAAGAAGAAGAAGAAGAAGAAGAAGAAGAAGAAGAAGAAGAAGAAGAAGAAGAAGAAGAACAGGAACAAGAGCAACAACATCAGCAACAACGACAACAACAACAACGACAACAACAGAATTAACCTTATTGTAGTTTTAGTTAAATTGAAAATAATATTGAAGTAAAAATACCTTAATGATAACCCCGATATTTATAATCATTACACTTCATGAGGTTGAGAAGAAAATTAATTTATTAATGAAAAAAAAAAAAATGCGAAATTTACAAAAATTATATAAGAATATCAAACTTTATGTGTGTGAGTGCGCAATTCACACAGAAATAATGTATTTTGCCTTGTGTAGATTTGCAAGTTGGGGTGAGTGATCAAAGGTCAATTTTGTCTATCAAGGTATAAACAAAATTTTAGTTTAAATCACTCATTTAAACTTGTTCATCTATAGTATGTTCGGTACTTGGTGTGGAGAGGTCAATTTTCTATCGATAAAACATCCATGTCGAGATGAACACTGCAAGAGTTGAATTTTAAACGTGGCATAATTAAATGCAAATTGGTCCGCTGCTAATTTGGTCATAATAAATATTCGTTTTTGGTGTTTTAATACTTCACAACACTTTTTTTTTGTAGGCTTTTGATAAGTCGATTTTTCTGCTTACTTTCTTTCTTTTTAATTCTCATAATCCTTGTCTTATATAAGATTTTATTTATCTTATGCAAGAGGTCATTGTTTTATTGCAAACATATATATTATAAGTCCACAAAATTGTAAAGTAATTCAAGTCAGTTTTGAATATAGTCAATAAAGACTAAACGTTTAAATGTGAAATGAATCATTGATTAGAGTATGTGAATATCAAAAGAAAAAGACAGAATTAAAAAGATAATGATGATAATATTAATGAATAAAAAAACAAACAAAACAACAACAATAAAAGTATGAGTTAAATAGATTATTTTGCAATACATTTTCATTACGTGATGCCGTATAAAAATATATCTTAACGGATTCCATGATTTCGAAATTCATAATATTCATATTATCCAGAGAAATATTTTCATAAACGATACAAATTTTCAAAATTATAATAATGATGAATAAAGATTGTGTTCTTTCTTTTTAAATCTAATGATAGTAGCTTATTAAATGCGTTTTATAATATTCAATAAAACATAAATGTTGAAGAATATATTTTACTATTAGGTCGTTTTAACCAATTCTCACCCTATCCCATATTTCGGCACCCCTGATGATGCAGCCTTGGAAAACATTGTTGAAAACGATGTAAATATAAAGATGCAAAGTGGCTTTTATTGAAATTGAATGGAGATTGAAATGTTTTTATCAATTAAAAATTTACATATGAAGAAGAATTTCGGTAAAAAGGAAAGAAAAAAACAACATTGTATTTAATAATAATGATGATGATAATATGAGCAGTCCTGCACCCAGGGTCGCAAAAATAATAAGGAAAAAAATGCTTGCGAACGTTTAAAATGGTACCTCACTTTGTACGTGGGTGCACGTGCAAAGCGAGGTACCATTTCTAAAACGTTTTGTGATCGTTTTCATCTTGACCACAGGACACTTTATTTGGTAAGCAGAATCTGTCACATTATCAACACAGTCTAGAATAACTTATTTACATTTTGAGCACAGAATTTGGTATCACCATCTAATCAATATTTAAATTTTACAGAAATGCATCTTGGGAAAATATAGGAGAGGTCGGCTCAGGTCGTATTTTTCTCACATACATCGTGATTAAGTTGGTTCGACATATGATAAAGTAATCAAGCAAATTTAATTACCAAACGGCGTAGGCATCAAAGAAACAGCGAATTGTGTATACATTTTGCCTAGGCTTTTAACAGGGGAATAAGTGATGAATTGAAAAAGCAGGCCTCAAAACGCAAGTTTATCCGATTTCATATATTTCGACAGACTTCTAGATTACGCCTATCTATATGATTTGTCATTAACCGCTTCCCCCTTCTGTTTTTTTTTTATTTAAAACAAAGAAACATTAAGAAAGATAGATAGAACTTCACCAAATACGCAAAATTTTCTATCCTACAGAATGGTAATATTTTTCAGATTAAATCCACTTTAAATTTTCGTCTGCAAAACCTTTGAATTTGGACAGGTCCAAAATTTTGTAAAACAGGAAAGTGTTTAACAGTGTAAAAAATGATATTCTACTGATTGAAAGGCATATCATTTACTTTAGATATAATCTCTAAAAAATCACATAAATTATGTCAATGTAAATCAAAAAAGAAACACATTTTCTTGCTGAAACTGGTAAACTATAGCTCAATACCTAAACTTGTCTATAAATGACCATCGAGACTGTTCATTAAGGTTACTTAAAATTGTCCGACAGATCAAATTTCTTAAACACTTCCATAGATGGCTGCAAGAAAATTTATTTTCAAGTATTGTTTACTTCTTAATATTTAATCATTCATTTATTTTTAGAAATGAATGATAAAATATTAAGAAATAGAAGAATCGTAGTTACGTAGAAAATATTATAAACTGTACGTGGCATAAAATGAAAATTTGTTGCGTATTACACACAAAAAAATTCACGAGTTTAAGATGAATATTAAACATAACATAATATTGACTTTTTTCGTATGACTCTTAATCGTTCACCGTAAAAATTATATAAACATACATAATAATATAAAGATGAAAACTCCTACAAGATACGATTAAAAAACAACTAAACAAATCTTTAAGTGATTTATTACTAATCCATTTTGCGAATTAAAGATAATATCGAATTTGGCACAGTATCTCTGAATATTCAAGTGCAAACAAATATTTCAAGGCCATTTATTAAAAAAAGGCCATTATGAAGAAAAAAAACGCCGCATGGTATATTTTTTCGATTTCTGGGCATTTCTCGACTTACCAATGTACCGTTATTTTTTTTCTATTTGAGAATAAAGTTCCTTGAAAAATAGTCTCATAGTAAATACTTCAATAGAATAGATAAATTAATTAAGATTCAAGAAAGGAAATAGATGTACACGAAAAGAAAAAGAAAATGAACTTAAAAAACAAAACAAACAAACAAAAAAAAAAAAAAACCAATAGCCTTTTTCATCACAAACTTATACGTGGATGATCTCAATTAATCATATAAGTATCATTCTAAAATTTGTCCCTACAATAAAGCAAGGAAAATAGTCAAATAAGAATACAATAAAAATCGCTGTATATTGCTATGTAAATTATAAGTAACAATTTATCAAATTTCAAACGATCTTTAACAAGATAAAACTATTCTCTAGGTAGAATAGCAATTTTATTTTATCCTTTGATTGGTTTTTTTTATCTTATTTATTATTTTTTTTTAGAGTGTTTTGTTTTTCACATTTGAAATCATTTTTAATGTAGTTCTATTGTTTTTTTGTTTTTTTTGTTGTTTTTTTTTTTCAAATCAAATTTCCCAGATATATTCTCCGAGTTTAAGGTTTAGTTTACCAGTCAATTTAAAGACGAAAAATGTAATTAGCAATTTCCAAGTTTAATGACTGTTATTCTAATAAGAATAGGTCTATAGTTTAGTCCTTAATTTTTGTATAAGTACAAAGTGAATAAAGTTGTTTAAAAATGGAAACATGTTCATGTATGATGTTGGAGTTTTAAAAGAAAATGGAATAAAGTGAAATAAAAATCACAGAAAAAAGATACATGCAATAAAAAACAAAACTCTTTAAATGCACAAAATTATCTAAAAGGCATATGGTAGCTTATACAATGCATGTAAATAATATTGGTTACTGGCATATGATTTTATGACTTTTGATCTAGAGTTAACCTTTTGTCATTCCTAAGATAATGAATGGTCGAGCCACGAGAAAAATAAACCTGTTTCTTTCGTATTTTAAGCGATACATCGGATGATACTTTTTTTTTAAATTCTAGCCCACACTTTGGATGATAGAAAAATAATATTAGTATTTCAAAGTGCACTTTGGATTATTCAAAAGTAATTTGCAATTGCTGTGAATTTTAAAATATCCAGACGAATGGTTTGGCTTAAAAAAGTTATGTAAAACTTTTTTTATATCTTAAAAGCAACTTGGCTTACTTTTTTCCATTCATTACTGATGATTATTTAATATGTCACAGAAAAACTTGATGATTTAAATGCGCCGCTTAAAAGGTATTAGTTTGAATGGATCTTAACAACATGACACGCAGGCCAAATGGTTTTGAATTTTTTCCAACTGAATGTAAACGATTGAAAATAAACAAACCTTGTAAATTAGGTATCTCCCTTTGAGTATAGAAGCTTTCTGAAAACATTCACGAAAAACAAAATGCATCTCATAAACTATAAACAAATACGCCGAAAAACGTGCACGAAAATAAACGAGAAAATGGCGTAATGGACAAAGCGTAACCCAATCTTTCTTATCCAGTAAAACAGGATATAAGATGCACAGCAAATGCATGCATATCTCAATAACGGGGCAAAAAAGAGGTCTCGGATACGCTATCGTAACAACGATTCTTATTCAACCTTGGGACGCAAATTACTTGAATCGAGCTGTGATAGACCATAGCCATGAATGCAAATCATATTTCAATCGGTCTAGGCTTTTAAAATACCGTAACTGCAGGTTATTATAGCTGTAGTTAAGATAGATTAAAAGCCTATCCGATAATGTTTCCGATACTGTCTACGTCTTGTAAGAATAGGGAACCACAATACTTGCTACTATTGTGGACCAGTTTGGCCACACTATGTTTCAGTACACGTTTTAATCAAAGGTCACAGTAACACTGCAATAATAATACAGTATAAACTATTACGCATGTGTATATATTTGCGAAATATGTACATATACGTATTTCGCATGCATACAGTTATCCTTATGGATTTAATATTTGCGTATTACAATGTATCTACATATACGTATATCTCATGCATACATTTAGCCTTTTGGTTTGCATATTTGCAAAATGTGAACAATTACAAACACATTTTGTATTTATCAATGTAAAAATAAGTTCAATATACATCTGACCTAAAATATTTCGCACCTGCTTTAACAATAGTCCGATAAAAGAGATACTTGATGCTGTCTTTTAACCCTTTCCTGTTTTACAAAATTTTGGACCTGTCCAAATTCAAAGGTTTTGCGGACGAAAATTTAAAGTGACTTTAATTTGAAAAATAACCATTCAGTAGGGTAGAAAATAGTGTGGAAAAAGAAGAAATTGCTTGTCAGAAGCAATTTCTTCTTTTTTCACAATGTTTTCTCACTCATAAAATTACAGTTACCTAAAAAGCAGGATTAAACAGCAAAGGGTTAAACTCGTAGAATAAAGAAACAGTACTTCTAACATTAAATTCAAACTTCACCCAGTTTCTCGGACTAAAGCGTTTTTTCTTCAATAGGATAGCCTGTTATTTAGCTCACTTTGAAAGGTTCATTCGGTT